>CM076571.1:733341112-733799093 GCA_034641835.2 Pinus albicaulis | reverse complement strand
ACAAAAAAAAACCCTAGTTGAACAACCATTGAAAACTGAGAAATTCATGTGACAGCTACGTGAAGTGACTGTATTTCAGTTCAAATCCTCCACATAAAAAATTTCCAACTGAATGCAGCATAAAGAAAAAATCCTTAAACCTTAAAAGATAAAGTTACCTTAAAACCCCGCTACAGATCCTGTTCTGAAAAATGAGAGAATAAGGTCCACGGTTTGCTATTTTTCTTCCTTTTTTCATTTAATGCAAATGAGATAATGAAGAGTGTGCATACTTACCTACAGGCCCTGCTTGGATGAAAAACTCCCATAGTAATTCTTCTGAAACTTGGGCATCCAAATTTCCAACATAGGCTACTGTAGCATCTTGATTTCTTCAACTGTATGCTGCCCTAATAGATTGGCTCCTATGCCCGGTGTTATCCTGCTGGTCATTTTCTGCTTAATACTAATAGACATTCTGCTCAAACCCCATCATGTTGTGGCTCTAGATCTGTATTTGTATTTGATTTGTTGTCCTTCCCCTGGTAGTTACATGGCAGGTGCTCTTTAAGCGCTTGCAAAAAATTGAGAACATTTCTTGCGAAAGCGGGAAAACTCCTCGCAAAAAATTGAGAACATTTCTTGCGAAAGCGGGAAACTCCAAGAAAAGTTCCTTTTCAAAGGAAATTGAATATGAAACCTTAAATAACTCGAGTAATACGACTAGCGGAAGAGGGAAAAAATCCGAGCAAGATTATTTATATATATCTCAAAGGAAATTGAATAAGAAAACTTAAAAATATTGAGTAATATAATTATTTCCCCACCCGCTCTACTATCATGTATAAGGTTGATGTGGATCAATTGTAAGGTTGGGTAGTGTCTAATTAATTGTAGGGTATGATGTGTGATCAATTGTAGGGTAGGGTAAGTAGTGTCCCATTAATTGTAATCAATATATTTAAGAACATTTTAAAAAAAAGGAATGGTAAATAAATAAAATATTTTTTCATACTTACTCCAAAGGTATGGTAAATATATATCTATATATATATTAGAGGTATGGTAAATAAAGAAAATTTCCTTTTATTTTTATTCCATAAATTTTTTTATATTTAAAAAAAAAACTCAAAAATGAGGTTTTATTTAGATGAAGTCTATGGGAAGAATACAATGGGATAAATTAATATTAATACCATAGGTCAAATACCATATTTATAAAAGAGGTATGGTAAATAAATAAATATAAAAGAGGTGATGTGGCCGAGGGCTGGGGCTAACTGCCCGCCTTTGCCGCGCTAACTCTCGAATCTTTAGTCGGTGGTTATGCGCTGAAACTGTGACCTAGGGCCAGGCGTCAAACTCTACCCTTTTCGGATTAACCCTTTATGTGTCCACTTGTGGTTACATGCCACGCCATGGGACTGGGCTAGGGCCTACATCCCTTCCCCCCTCCACCAAACACATGTCTGGTATGCACTCAGTCCTATAGCTTGCGAATATGAATAGGAGTTGGGTTTGGTCCACTCTCCTTTGCTCCATCCACCTCCATGACAAGTCATATAGGTGCGATACGACCAGGGGTTGGGGCTCACCACTTGACCCCTCCTCCCAATGCACCCATACATGTGATTCAAATATAAGTGACAGACATTATGGTTGAGAACCACTTGTAGGCGAGATGGTAAGGCTTTGGAGTTTTTTGTGGCAGGTCATCAGTTTGATTCCCACTAAGGCCTTCCGACCCTTAATAATGTTTTAGCCAATGTGGAGGCGCTAGGTGGCGGCCTCTAGTTGGGCCATGTGGTAGCTTCCCATTGGAAGAACAAAATACACTGCAACCAATAAAATTGGGCCAACTCACACTTTAGTATCAAAATTGCAATTTTTCATTTCCGGAGTGACACAATTAAAAATTACTAACGTAAATAACTAATTCATATACTTGTTGTACTTATTATCTTGTCATATTTTTATTCTTGGACTATATTAGTCATTTACGTTAATCATTATTAATTTTTTCACTTATTATCTAGTCATATATTTTAGTCCTAGACTAAATTAGTCATTTTAGTTAGTCATTTTTAGTTTGGTCACTTATTATCTAGTCATATATTTTATCCCTAAACTAAATTAGTCGTTTAAGTTAGTCATTTTTAGTTCGGTCACTTAAAATTGCTCAAATTTAGTAGTAATTCACATGAAATAATTGCGGTGACTAAATTTTTTAGTCACCTAGTCACTAATTACATCATTTTCTACTAGTGAAAGAAGCAACGCCTCACAGCGAGCAGAACGAGATGAGACAATCACACCGACTAACTGTGGACCTTGAACAAATTGCCGACGTAGTCACTTTGGATGCAAAAGACAGATGGTTATCCTTAGAGGAACAAAAAGAAAGGCGACGACACAATTTAGGCTGATATCCGCACTCCCCATGTGCCTCAAGACGTACACGCGTGCTGCACTGGGCAGGACTCAAGTACGAACGCCCCTGCGCAAACTAATAGCAAGAAAATACGGGTTACGTATGAAAGCCTCCTTTGTCCTCTACCTAGAATGTACTCTTGTGATCACCCACTCCGACTGGGAATGCAAGTCCACCCATTACGTAAGTCCAACTGAATTTAGCCAAGCTACCACATGAGGCATTGGAGGGTCTCCACACCTCCTTATTTCAGGAAATTCACCATTGGGACCAACAAGTGCACCAAAAACTCGGTGTGGTTGAGCAGACAATCGATGCAAAGAATGTTGAAGTGTGCCTTGCCACCGCGAAGTAAACAGAGCTCGAAAACTTTATTCACCAACTTTGCGCAGATATTCCAGTAGAAATTCCAGAAACAGCCACCCCCCAGGCTAAGATTGAAGGGTTGGTCGCAGACAAAGGCCTCTAGGGGAGGAGGTTCAGATGGTCAAGACACAATGAAGCAAACAGATCGCGTATCTCAGAGGGATAAGTTGCACTTAAAGCTTGAACCTCTAGTACGGGCCCAGTTGAGTCGTGCGAGCAATGTGGGCTACGAACTGGGCCAATAGAGGGGAAGATTGTGCAGGTTCTACTGACGGGAAACAATATGCGTATATGGACCAAGGTCCAAGATGACCCAACTTCTCCTAAGGAGACAGCACAACCGGATCTATGGCAAAATGAGAAGACTGAGAAGATAGAAGCCACCTTTCCCAACCAGAGTCCTCGTCAAAGGCTTGGCATGACCGTGGAACTGTACCCACACCCTCCAAAATGATATGGATGAACTTTGACATAAAAATAAGGTCCTCGGTGACCGCCTGAAGCCTTGGGTTGATGAAGCCCTCAAGCTCTTGCAGGATGCTAATGTTGTTGTGAAGCAGCGAAACCATACATTGGAGAGTGTCACCGCCACGACGGAAGGCCGAATTTTGCAGAAGTTGGTCGACATTGCGCAAAACGCTGTTGATCAGAGTGAAAGCGTACTGCCCCCATTGGCCGAGGCGATCAAATTGTTGTAGGCGCAAGTGGAGACCCCACCATCAAAGTGACTCGGGACGAGTCACATGTTGTGTTGGGGACTGTTGGAACAAGGTCTCCTAAAGCTACGAAATTTTGTCAATTTTTTGTATATTTTTTGTAATATTTAGTCTAAAGCAGGGGTTTTGGGGTGGGTCAAAGCCCCTAATGCATTGTAACAGGTCAAGGGTAGACCAAGAGGGTTTGCGGACCATTGGATGCGTAGGCTAAATCGGTATAAATAGATGAAAATTTTTATGTCTTAGGCAGGAAAGAATTGAGATTGATGTGAAGCATGAATTTTTAGATCTGTAGTCGGGTTGTTTGGGTAAGGACTCCTGCTGGCTGTGTGTGTAGAGATCCTCAATCCTGCTGTGTGCAGACCCTGCTGGCTATGTGTGTAGGCGGTTTTTTGGGATTGTAAGAGGATTTTGGTATTAATATATATGCGAAGTACTGTTGGATATCTAATGTTATATGGATCTGTTTTGTTATGGTTGATGCAAACTTGATTTATATGATTAATTTGCGAAGTATCTTCTCGATAGCTACACAAGTATTTATATTTCTGTTATTTGAATATGTGATCTATTAATTGTTGCGATTATACTTGCTACGTTGATAGATTGGTATTATGCACGTGGATGCGAAGATAATCGCTAGATCTGTGCTTGATAATAGCCCTGTTATATAAGCCTGTGAATAGATCAATTGATGTACTATGAGGGCTAGGAACGTAGACTTTAGGACATTACTCGCTCTCTCTTAGGTACGGAAACTGTTCCAAAGACCCTCCCATATCGCTTGGGTGAGACTTTGTCAAGGCAAGGTGTCACCGCTCGAAAGGGCCAAGGTAGGTTTTTTTGGCAAACCTATCCTTTCAACCTCGCCTCAAGACCCCTCGAGCCAACAATAACGTACTTTGACCACAGCTTTGACCATGATATTAGCCCTTCTTTTCTATCAATCTTGACTGAGTGAATAGGAAAAAATCCATGTGGAGATGATTCTGGAACTGCCCACGTGGCTCAATTCTCCATTTCACACCTGGAACCTGTCAGACCATGAGAGTAGCTACGGAATCCATGATTAGCTACAAAATAGGTTGTGTTCTATAGCTAAATTTCAAAAATCTATTCAAATAGCAAGAACATAAGAATATAACATGGAAGTCATTTAAAGGCATTCCTTAAGACAAAACATGGCATTTATCATTGATTGGGATCTGTGATATTATGAGAAAGTAAGGGGAAAAGGTGAGAAAGGATGTCAAAGAGAGGGTAATTCTGAGGTTCAACATACCCCCACCGCGAAGTCATTGCATGTCCTCATGCAATTTGCCAAAAATGTGAATTTTCCTCTCCTACAGCATCTGTTCAGACACTTCTACTAACACATCCAATTTTCTTCATTGGGTTTTATTTGAAGTGATTTCCATCCTGGGCCTTCTCATAAGAAGCTTGTACTTGAGATTGATGACTGCCTTGTTTAGTAACTTTTTCTTTCTTTTCAATTTCCTGTTCTTCTTGTACCATAGTCCTAAATGTAGAATGGTATTGCCATGAATTACCTTTTCCAACTTGTTATGCTGCTTCAAGGTCTCATTCTCCTGTGTGATGTGTCTATTCAATATCTCTAGTTCATAAATATCCTGTTTGAGAGCATCAAATAGAGGTTCTTGTGGATTGATAGAAGGTTCTGGATTCAATGATGCACTTCTCTTCTCCAGTGATTCTACATAATCATATATTTCTTGTTGTACTAGGTCTATGCTTGGAGATTTTTTGCTGAGGCTACCTTCAAAATTATGAATAGGAGAATTTTGAGGACTGTGTGGAGGAGAAATATCGACAGGAGATGGTATTGGAGTTTACTCATCCAAAATTACAAAATCTATCTCTTTTGGTAGTGTTACTTTCATAGAACCTCGAATTCTGGAGCTCCTTCTGAGTTGTGGAGAATTTACATTTTCTTCATTTGTATCTCTGCTCCTCTTTCTTATATTTCCTCCTGTCTTCTTTTTATTTTGTTTTCTGATTTCTGCCAGCTCTTCAGAGATGAGCTTTTCATCATTCTTTTGTAATAAAGATGCATGTTTGTCTTCAATGTTTATATCAGTCTTCTTCCTTCTGATCTTTCTGACATTGTCTTCTTTGGGTTGTTCTAGTGCTTCTTGAAAATGGTTTCTAATAAGAAAGCTCTCCCAGGTATCTCCTATGCTTTTTAAATGAAATTCAACCAGTATCTTTACCAACCCATGGTGATGCAAGGTGTTAACTATGAACTGTATTCTTTTCTGCATGTTTGTGGACATCCTTTTTAAGCTATTTAAGCGTAAAGATGGGGATAATTTATTTCACCATTTTCTAAGAAATTCATCAGTAAACAGATATGGTATACATACATGCAACCAAACCTTCCTTCACAGGTGATAAATTTCTGTAAAATCAAGAGCATGTTCCTCCATTTACTTTTAAGAGCTGAACTGGGGACACCTTTTCTAAAAATAGAGACATCCATACCTGGGTTTTTGAGTATAGCTTTCCATGATTCGCTGTGGAACTCCTTGTTTTTGAACCACCTCTAGCCAAGCCTTGGATTTTTTATGGCTTTGGCCATGAATGATTCAGTAACTATGAACTTGATGTCTCCAATTTCCACTTTTTTTCCATCAAAAGACCGAGCAAAAGATTTTGTAATATCCTTTTGGAAACCATCGAATTTCTCTATGAATTTGAGCCATCCGGATTTTTGCAACATTTCCTTGATTTGAGGGTATCCTTCCATATACTTTGTCCCCATCGGTTCTGATCTAACTATTAGTCCCATGACTGCAGAGTTTTCAACCTTCAGAATTACCCTTCTCTGTTTGTGAAATGAATTGAGTTATGAAGCTGATGAAAGGTATAGAGGGTTTGTATGAATAAATAGGTGGCAAGGGTTTTAAAGAAACATAGACAGGTATGTCAAGTCAACCGGTCATGACTGTTAATCATCAATAAAGGAGTCAATTATGGACCGTTATGAGATATAATGTCGAGGATGTGGCTGATCTGGGATATGATGGAAATTGCAATAAAATCAAATGATTATCTATCAAGGAAGCATATGGATATCCATATTATACATGCTAATGTTTTAACCTTGCTATTAAAATAAATTTTTGCACTTTACCTTTTAGAACTAACCTTTTCATTTGTTGTTTCTTTGGTGTTGATCCTTTAAGTACCCTTTAGCATGTTGGTCCTCAAAACATAATTATTCAATTTCTTATAATCATGATTTGTTTGTAGGTTGTACAATTGTGTCAGAACTGCTGAATGAAATGTGGATGCAGAATATAATTAGCTACAGAATGAAATCAGCTGTATAATGTGATCAGCTGCGGAATGTAGTCAGTTGTAGAATGTGATCTGTAAAAGAAATGAAGTATGGTTTGTGGAATGGAATGTAATTAAAATATGATTGTGAAATGGAATGGAAGTGGAATATGAATGTGACCATGGAATGAAAGTGAATATGACTGTGGAATGAACTGTAAAATGGAATGAATTTGTAGATTATGAGTTGCAAAGATAGAATGTGAATGTAGTTTTGTGTTACTACTTATTACAAAAAAGAAATGGAAAATATAGGATGTCAGAAATCTCTGATTTTCACCCTGTATTTTTTGTATAAGTATGCCAATCATTGATTGGTTTTCATACTTATACACTTTATTATATATGTGTGTGTGTGTGTGTGTGTGTTTATAGGAAAAATAAAAGCTAAGTTAGTGAAGAAGAAGAATTATTCTTCACTAACTTCATATCAGTATTATCTTGGAAAATCTTGATAAACTCTTCTCTTGAAATTGGTTTATGATATACTTTCAACCGATGACCATTCACAAGAAGAGGTACCTTTTCTTCATCTATTGTCCTTATCTTCACTACTCCATTATCAAAGACTTTTTCAATCTCATAAGGCCTAAGCCAATGAGTCTAAAAATTTCCTTGAAAATATTTGAATTTTGAATCGAAAAAAAGTGCCCAATCCCCTGCTTGAAACTTCTTCTCCTTGATATACTTATCATGCCATTTAGCCCTTTGCTACTGGACTATACTAGTTCTTTGAACTGCATCTTTCATGATTTCATCAAGCTCATTGAGTTGCTCCAATCTATGTTTCTGTGCTTCTGATAAATCAAGTCCCAATCGGACTGCCATCTTGAAGGTTTGGATCTGAAACTCTATAGGGAACAAGACTTGCTTCCCATAAACAAGTTCATAGGGAGTATGTCCTGTTATATTCCTCCATTTAGTTTTGTAGGCCCATAAGGCCTCAGAAAGCCTTTCTTCCCAATCTCTTTTGTGCATTGTAATATCCCAAAATAGGGAAATTCTACAACAATAACAATATCTTAAGATATTCTAAAGTTGGAGCTACAACCATACATGAACACAATATTGTAAACACAGCAATTATGATCATGTCATGAGAGAGAACAATATTCGGCCATCATATTATTAATGGATCAGTAACAAAGTACAAAATATCATGAGGGACATGCCACTCAAGCCATAAGAACAAATCTCCAATGATCAAAACAATAGATACATGAGATGCCGCAACTATATAGAATGCCAGAGAGCTGTGACTTCACAGTATATATTAGTATAGCTGCTATTGTAGATGTACATACATGAATTATGGCTAAAGGAAACAAAAGGAATGCCCAATAATGAAGATATGGGCTCCAATACACGATTTCTTGCCAACCCGGAAAGGATTGCTAAAAATGCCAAAAAACATATAATGTGACGAAATAACCCTGGGGTTACTGTGCCACTGCAAAATAGATCTGATATGAAATGAGGCTATGACAGATATGAAATACTGATGTCCTCCTCCAATGGTATTTCTAATTAGAAGGCTGATCCCTCTACTTAGAAATAGACCCTCCCGATGAGCTCAATGAACCCTCCCAGCAACTGCCTCTGAAAATAACGCAGATATGGACTGAAACTGCGCTGTGAGGGATGGTAGATGGTTGTCCTGATGCCAAAGATATTAAAATATGCCCTAGAGTCCTCCTTGCTAATCCTGCAATGGATAGACAAGCTCTCCACTGAAAAACAAGCCCGGAAATGACTCTAAGAGATCCTCCTTTGCTACACCCTGCAACACAACCCAACTCTAAATAGAAACTGCGTTGTAGCTGAAGGAGGTAGCTTGGAAAAAATTCCAGAATGAGGAAATGTAGCCCAAAGAACCTCTCCTTCTCTGAGGATGAGGTAGGGATTCCCAACCGGGAACACCCTTGTGCTAAACAACACTGCAACCCTGTTGAACAGCAAGAGGAAGCAAAGTCTAAACAGACCCAAGGAAATAATAATCAAATCATGAATACAATGGCTACCCTCCTCTCTATATATAGCAAGTGATCCTCTCCACAATGGGTCCCATCCATATGTTCCTCCTAGCCCATGCAAGTTTTCCTCCATTAAAACTGCGCTGTCCAACATGGAGATGCAATGTATCTAGACAGTGCATGTGGACTTGGTCAAATATGACTAAATCAACATGATCCAATCCTATTCACACTTGTGGGTGCTCAATATAGCTACTTATTCTTACCCTTTTTCACATGAGGAATGATATTTTCCTTCTAAAGAGGTTAATGGGCCTCCCTACCCATTTTATTCATCAAATATTAACTATAATGTTCCTTTTAGCTTGAGGCTAAAATTTGGGAACATTACAGTCCTCCCCTCCAAAATGTTGCTTGTCCTCAAGAAACTGCATAGAGAGAGAAAAATTCCTCCCCTTCTCCTCTTTTGGCCTCCTCATCAATAGTCCCCACCATTTCTCAAGGTAATCTGCAACAAATCTGCCCTCCAATGTCTCCTCCCAAATATGCATGACCAAATGGCTCACATCATGAAAAGGTGGAAGGTGTAAGTGGAAAACTTCTTACTGTCCCATGGCCTCCTCAAGGTAGGAGTGATGATACACATGGGAAATCTCATTCCCAATGAGTGACCCACTCAACCATGCTATCATCCAAATGAAATGAGCCATTCTAGGTAGCTCATCAAAGAAATATGCAACCCCGGGTTTGTGCAATGTGTTTGGGCTGAATGGAGAGTTTTTCCATCCAAGTAGTTTCTCTCTCCATTTATGGTAAGTATGAGGGGGTTTCTGAAATTGAGCTGAAATTTCATGGCCTTCAGAAATGGCCCAAGCTACCCCACAAGATAAGTCAACCATGAAGTGCCTCCTCTAAGAATGCAAGTTCTCCCAATGGCTCCTCCTACATGAAGGAAAGAGGTGTGTTGTGGCAATCATGGTGTGCCCATGGTTTCTCCTGAAACATAAAACATGTAAGATAGGGAGAATCATACTCCCAATGGGCATCTCCATCTCAAATCCCACTCTCCAAACAAAGCTTCCCATGAGTATAAACATATCAGCAATATATGGAAGCAAAATACAATGAAAACAAGTTGCCAAATGAAAAACGGAGAGTGAATAAAAGTTCCACACAAGGAACCAGCGTAGTGCATCCCATGCCTACCTCAAAACAAAAAATAACAAGTGCTTCACCAACCACTTGTTTGCTACCACATTCATCTCACAAGATGGAAACATGAAGATACAATGTGGTGTCAATGGTGCACACCAAAAATCATGTGGCTGCCCCCACAAACCACCAATAAAGTAGCCAAAATCAATGCTATAAGTAGCTACAAGTACATCATCATACAATATGCAAGAATTGATGATTCTTCTTGATACATCATTCTACTCAAACAATGAAAAGAAGTACAATACAAAATGTGAAATTATACCTCCTCCATCATGTACTTGAGATCTTGAGCTGAAATGACTCAACTGGAATCTGTCCCTCACCTCCAATGAGTAGGGAAGTGGCTGTGACCCCCTCTCTATCATCATACAGGCTATGCATCTCTCCATATGCCAAGATATGTCATGCTGGATGCCCTCCCAATTGAACTCCTTTGCCAAAGAAAGATATGCATCATAATGCATGGAAAGGAAGTCCTCATGTGCTGCATGAAGCAACTTCTCCTTGAGCTTAGAAGCCCCAGTCAAGAAGATCCTTCCATGAGAATAGATGACCACATCATCCACTATATAATCATCATCTCCATCTGGGTCATCCAAAATCATGCATGCACCAAGATCCTTGGAGTACTCTACTAAGAGTTGAGACCTCCAGTATGGATCAATCCTCCTAAGAGACAGTGCTGGTGATCTGGCATGTGAAGCTCTCCTGCTGCTGTTGCCTGCTACTTTGACATCCCCCATGCCAAAGTCTCCCTCCAAACTCTTCACCTCTCCAAAATCCAAGAGTGGTGAACCCAAAGACAAGATGTCTCTTATCAACTGTAAATCTGGTGGCCTCCCTGGAGGAATGCCTCCACGTAGTGAGACATCAAAATCTGAAGTGGTATGTATATATGAGTGAACTAAGTTGTCCCTCTCTTCACTGCACAGTGCAGTCCCATCCTTATGTGCAGAAACCTCCCGAAAAAGATAAGGGTGAATGCTCATCATCCCTTGATGCTGATCCTTCTTCTCTTCTCCCATATATGAGAATGCCTCATCCTCAATGAGTGACCCTTGATCTTGGTCATCTCTCAAAGGAGGAAACTCCATGTCTTCACAAATGGAAGAGGTCTCTCCAAGAAGCGGGGATCTTGCGCTTGGAAAAATATCATGCATGTTTTTATCTCCTTTAAAAATATCGAGTGGAGTTGGTTTAATAGGTCTCTCCCACTCATGCAAAGTGTTTGAGTTTTTGTTTTCAATAAATGATGGTTCACAATGTTTCCTATCAAATCTTCTCACCAATTCTTTAGTGAACCCAACATAAGTTTTTACATTTGCATGAAAAAATGAAGGAGAATCATTAAAACACCAATCATGGGCCATACCTTTGAGGTGCAGTGCTGCTACTCTGATGGCCTCCTTCTCTGAAACTTGGTGTAGCTGAAAATAGGAATCTAGCTCTTCTACCCAATCTTTAGCTGTGCACTCTGCCGATCCATCAAAGTGAGATAGGAAAATTATACCTCTCTTGATTCTTTCATGGCTATTGGCTCTTGCCTCCTTGAGTTTGCAAAACCCTTGGAAGTCCAAGTGCTTCTTGAATCTCCATGATTGAGATTCATACTCCTGAATATAGTCACTCAAGGTCTCCTCCCTTGGTGCATCTTATTCCTCCATCCTTCTTGCAATAAATGCGAGAAATAGACTGCACTGTGGATCTGCATCTGTGGCTGAATGCTCACACCCATCATGTGAATAACGAGGGATTACTTCAAACCCTCTCATAAATATTCTACCCTCCTCCCCTTTCATCTCCTTGAGATCTTCTTTGATATTCTTCATAGTTTGGAAAAGAGGCAAGGAGATCCTCTCTTCCTTCATTCCTCCAAATAATGGAGTCATGCTTTTGTTTCTTCTGCACAACTTCTCTTCTATGTGAGAAGCTTCTCCTCCTAATGGAATAATGTCTTGGAGCACAGGCTGAGCCATCTATTGTCATATGAGGCTTGGTATCAGATGTATTATGCTCTGATACCACTGTAATATCCCAAAATAGGGAAATTCTACAACAATAAGAATATCTTAAGATATTCTAAAGTTGGAGCTACAGCCATACATGAACACAATATTGTAAACACAGAAATCATGATCATGTCATGAGAGAGAACAATATTCATCCATCATCTTATTAATGGATCAGCAACAAATTACAAAATATCATGAGGGACATGCCACTCAAGCCATAAGAACAAATATCCAATGATCAAAACAATAGATACATGCGATGCTGCAACTATATAGAATGTCAGAGAGCAGTGACTGCATAGTATATATTAGTGTAGCTACTTCTGTAGATGTACATACATGAAATATGGCTAAAGGAAACAAAAGGAATTCCCAATAATGAAGATATGGGCTCCAATACAAGATTTGTAGCCAACCCAGAAGGGATTTCTAGATTCGAAAATTGGATCTATATACAATGAGGTTATAACTGGCCTTCAAATACTGATGTCCTCCTCCAATGTTATTTCTAATTAGAAGGTTGATCCCTCTACTTAGAAATAGACCCTCCCGATGAGCTCAATGAACCCTCCTAGCAACTGCCTCTGAAAATAACGCAGATTTGGACTGAAACTACGCTATGAGGGATGGTAGATGGTTGGCCTGATGCCAAAGATATGAAAATATGCCTGGGAGTCCTCCTTGCTGATCCTCCAATGGATAGACAAGCTCTCCACTGAAAAACAAGCCTGGAAATGACTCTAAGAGATCCTCCTTTGCTGCACACTGCAACACAACCCAGCTCTAAACAGAAATTGCGCTGTAGCTGAAGGAGGTAGCTTGGCCAAAATTTTGGAATGAGGAAATGTAGCCCAAATAACCTCTCCTTCCCTGAGGATGAGGTAGGGATTCCCGACCAGGAACACCCTTGTGCTAAACAGCATTGCAACCCTGCTAAACAACAAGAGGAAGCAAAGTCTAAACAGAACCAAGCAAATAATAATCAAAACATGAATACAATGGCTGTCCCTCTCTCCATATATAGCAAGTGCTCCTCTCCACAATGGGTCCCATCCATATGTGCCACCTAGCCCATGCAAGTTGTCCTCCATTAAAACTGCGCTGTCGAACATGGAGATGTAATGTATCTAGACAGTGCATGTGGACTTGGTCAAATATGACTGAATCAACATGATCCAATCCTGTTCACACCTGTAGGTGTTCAATCCAGCTGTATATTCTTCCCCTTTTCACATGAGGAATGTTATTTTCCCTTCTAAAGAGGTTAATGGGTCTCCCTACCCATTTTATTCATCTACCTAGTGAGAATGTTAACTATAATGTTCATTTTAGCTTGAGGCTAAAATTTGGTAACATTGTTATTGCATGCACACTCTTAGTAAGTATTCCTTCAATCACTTTATTGGTGGACTCTACTTGACCATTTGCTTCTAGATGATAAGGAGTATACTTTCTGTGCTTCATCTTGTAGTCTTTGATGAGCTTTTTCACCAACTTGGATGTAAAATGGGCTCCCTAATCTATCACAATTTCTCTTTGGACACCAAAATGAGTGAGGATATCCTCAAAAACAAAATTAACTATAGAACATTCATTAGCAAAAATGAATTCTTTAGCGTCTACCCACTTGGTGACATAATCAATACATACCAAAATATATCTCTTTTGTTTAGATGGCTGATTGATTGGCCCAACAAAATCCAAGGGCCATTTTTCAAAAGTTTCAATGAGTACTTGAGGTTGTAATGGCATTTCATTTGAAGGAGTAGGTTTCCCTACCCTTTGGAAACTGTCACACCTTTTTACATATTCTTTGGCATCTCTGAAGATGGATGGCCAATAATATCCTAAATGAAGGATTTTATAGGCTTTCCTCTTGTCAGCAAAGTGTCCACCACAAGGTTCATCATGACATGACTTAAGAATTTCAGGCATTTCATCTTCTCAAACACATCTTTTGATAATGAGATTTGGACATGTTTTATATAATTAATTAGTAATCCATGAGTAACTTGCACATAATTGAATGATTTTCATTTTCTCTCTAGGAAGAAAATGTAAGGTAATTTTCCAATGACTAGGTAGTTAGCAATATTTGCAAACCAAGGAGTTTGAAAAATTATTTCAAAAAGGTATTCATCAGGAAATTCATCTTCAACTGGAGTGTCATCCTTGAAATTTTGAATTCTAGACAAGAAATCAACAATTGTGTTTTGTTTTCCAGGTCTGTCTAGAATGTTGATGTTGAATTCTTGCAATATAAATAACCATCTTGTAACTCTGCCATTAGTAATAGATTTATTGATTAAATATCTAATTGCAGAGTGATTTGTCTGAAAAAAGGTTTTATAGCCTGTTATATAATGTCTAAATTTGTTGATAGCATAAACAACAACTAAGAATTCTCGCCTGTGGAGGTCGGTGTCGCTAAGGGAGTCACCTCGTTTGTGTCATGAAGCGCATAGTGGATCAAATTTTTTGTCCTATTACAACTCCTGAGAGTCAGTATCTAAAGTATTCCGTGAAATGTGAAAAGGTAGTTTCCA
This sequence comes from Pinus albicaulis, assembly GCA_034641835.2. Taxonomy (NCBI): domain Eukaryota; kingdom Viridiplantae; phylum Streptophyta; class Pinopsida; order Pinales; family Pinaceae; genus Pinus; species Pinus albicaulis. The sequence goes on along the minus strand of CM076571.1, from coordinate 733,784,492 downwards.
ATTTGGACCTCCTAAGATAGGTGTTTCAGAATTTTTTCTTTTTAAATTTTCAAATGCCAATCGGCAATCAGATCTAACCAAATTCACAATACTTGGTGAGTAAATCAAGGGCCACAATGTAGAAGATATTCGGCATATCTCCGGTCGAATACGATGGCCAAGTTAGGTTAAGTTTCGCCACTGCCGCCGCCGACATTGAAGCGCCTGGTTCACTCCTTTCCATTGATGTTGGTGCGAAGTTACCAGTCACCTCTCACGACGCAGCCCTCTGTCGACCGCTGCTCAAGCCTGGGTTGAAGGCATCTCAAAAAAATGCAGAAGCCGACAGCTCTGAGGATACAAGATGCACAGGTTCAAAGGCAGTGGGAAAATACACTGCCGCCAATAGATACGCTGCCGAAGCATCTAAACCTGCGGATGCCCTCCACGACCACAAAGGCTCGACTCGATTTCAACTGGGTTTTGTAGGGGGCAGCTGTAATTTCCGGATCTGTTCCCTGGGCTACCCCATCAGCTCCATTAAGGCATTGCATGCGGACTCTTTTGGATTCTATCCTGCTCCATGCCCTCAAGAAGGGCGTGAAGAGTCTGACAGTCTTTTATCTCAGAACGAGGGACGTTGTACAAGGATCGGTATGCAGGGGTAGAAAACGCCGCCCTTTTTTTGCTCTGCCCCCTTGTCCATCGGTTCGGCTCTGAGACGGCGAGTCTGTCTCCCAGAGCTGATGAGTTGGCCTCCTCAGCAGCTCTCAGGCAGATTCAATCTTGGAATCGACAGAAATCCTATCTCGGTGGTAACACAGCAGTCATCAAAAATCAACTCTGCCTCTTACCAGATCCAAATTTCACAACCCTCTGGCAAGACCATTCTGCTTTGGGTTCACTCCTCAGAGCTGGTGCTGACTCTCAAGTTAAATCTAGAACGGCGGATTGGGATTCCCTCAGCTCTTCAGCGACTTCTCTTTCGAGGTAAACAACTTGAAGATCCTCTGTCCCTCTCTGCTTACATCATTAATAAGAATGACTCTTTAGTGCTAATCCTTTGGTTGAGAGGCGGAGCTGTTGGGCAGTCCTCTTCCGCTCCTTCCTTCTCATACAAAGATGCGGTTCACTCGGAGACCGCCAAACCCCCTGAAGCCCTTAAACCAAAACCTTTTTTGGTTGACAAGCTTGAGGAGGTTCCCTCTGTTGAGTTTTCCCATGAAGAAATTGCAAATGATCTTCAAACATATGCAGAAAGAGCTATAATTTGCAGATTTAATGGAATGTGGCCGCGATCAAAGGAACTCTATACTGGATCCATGCTAACTGGACCCACCATTGCAAAGTCAACTTCTGTTCAAAGGGGTATTTCATAGTACTGTTTGATAATCTCAAGCACTACGAAAAGGCTATACAAGAAGGTCCTTGGTTCATGGGAACTGCAGGGCTCTTCTTAACTCCATGGTTCCCAGAATTTGACCCAGCAACTGCTGTCATCACCAGGACACCTGTTTGGATCAGACTCCCCAACTTACCAGCCCACTTATGGCATGTAAGAGTCTATAAGGCGATTGGCAACACCTTGGGAAATTTTCTGATGGGAGATTATTGGCGGGAAAGCAAAGGTCTTTACACATATGCTAGAATATGTGTGGAATTAGATTTAAGCAAGGGACTTCCAGACCAAATCAATCTCAAGGTTAACGACATTGTTTGGACTCAGCCGCTGGATTATGAGAATACTGCCTTCCGCTGTCGACACTGTCACCAAACAGGGCATCTGCAGAACTCATGCCCAGCTCTCCCGGCAAAATTGAAAAAGATGAATAATTCCAAGCCCAAATCCAAGCGATGGGCTCCATATTCTCCGCCTCCCGCAGCGGACTCGGATTCCTCTTACTCTGACGATGAAGGAAGTGATGCCGATTCGGACCAGAATCAGTCAATGGACATCCCCACCGTTACTCAGACGCAACCTCCTGATGCTTCCGTTGCTTAGAAGCGAGCTCATGTGACCTCCTCTTCTGACTCTGATAAGGAGGCCCCTCCTCAGGAGAACTCCGGTCTTCAGGTAGTTTTAGCTCATTCTCCCCAGGATGGATGGGTTAAAGTCAGTAAAAAGAAAGGGAAAAAGCTTCGTGTTGAGGCCTATGCCCACTCTGGATAGTTTTCAGTCTTTTTCTCTCACAGTGTTTTCTTGTACTTCCTTGCTTGTTTCACTCCTTCTCCAGAGCCGAGGTTGGTAGTTTTACCATTTCCGGTTGCTGGTTTTCTGCTTCTCATGATTGTATCACCATCTTGTACTATATTTCAGCTTAATAGAATCAGTCTTATTCAGAAAAAACTTGAAGAGTGGGGATGCTATTTTAGTGAAATTTTCTATAAATCTTCTATAATATCCTGTGAACCCTAGAAAAATTCTAACATCCTTTTGAAAACTTGGAATTGATAGTTTGGAGACGACTTCAACTTTAGATTTATCAACTTTAATTCCATCTACTAATATGTGATGTCCTAAAACAATCCCTTCTGTAAACATCATAAAACATTTTTCATGGCTTAATGAAAGGTTTTCTTCCTTACATCTTTTAAGAACTTTTCCAAATTTTCTAAAGCTTCTTCAAATGTATTCCCATAAACTATAAAGTCATCCATGTACACCTCTACACAATCATGTATTAGATCAGAAAAAATTCCTAGTACTTCCCTTTGGAATGTTGCAGGTGCATTGTACAATCCAAAAGGAAGTACTTGGTAGGAATACGTTCCCCATGGACAGGTGAATGTGGTCTTATCTTGATCTTCAAGTGCTACCTGAATTGATTGTAGCCACTAAAACCATCCAAAAATGAGAAATACTTCTTACCTACTAATGTATCCAATAATTGATCTATAAAGGGTAAAGGAAAATGATATTTTAGGGTAGCTTTATTCAATTCTCGATAATAATTGCATACCCTCCATTTACCATTCTTTTTGGGCACAATCACTAAAGAGGAAACCCACTGACTGTCTAAAATTGGGTAAATGAAGTTTACATTCAGCAATTTTTGCAACTCTTCTTTCACAATTTCTCTAAGATTTGTATTTATCCTTCTTTGAGGTTGTCTGATAGGTTTACAATTTTCCTCAATGTAGATGTGATGTATACAAGTCTTAGGACTAATTCCTTTCATAGTAGTGTATTCCCATGCATATGCAGAAGCATTTTGTTGTAATGTTTTGATTAACTTTTCTTGTTGTAATCTTTCCAAGTTATTGTTTATGTTTAAAGTTTTTCCTGGAAAGATTTCGATTGTAGAGCTACCAAATTCTTCCATAGAATAAAGACACATCTACCTAGATGACAAATATTCAATATTATATTTCTCCTAGAATTGAGTATGTTTATATTCTGGAGATGATTCAAAATTTTCCATAGAATTTAGGATTTGACTATCTTCACTAATGGTTGAAATAGTGAAGAGAGGTTGTATATTATTTTCATCGTCAATCCATTCTTTGTCATCTAACTCTGTGATTGTCCGTGCTGGAGGATATAGAGTAAATTTCTTTGTTGAGTTACCATCAGAGATATACATGTCACCAGATCTACAACTAATGAAAGCATCAGTTGTAGCCAGCCAAGGTCTTCCTAATATAAGTGGATGTCCTCCTAGATTGTTCTTAGGATTTAAGATCATAAAATCAACAAGATAATCCCAAGAGTCTAAGGATATTGAAATATCTTCTAACACATCATCTGGCTTGATTATAGATCTGTCTGCTAATTACAGTAATGTAGGTGTATACAGAAGATTAGGAAGGTTGAGTTATTCCATGGTTTGTTTGCTTATGATGTTTATTGTTGCCCCTAAATCAATCAATGTATTTGGAATTTCAACTCCATTTATATGTTTTTTTACAACAGGACTTCCTAGAACTAAATATTTTTGTATGGCAATTTTCCCATCATTATGTCTGCAATTTTTCCTACAAGTTGAATTCTTTTTATTTCTTTTGTTTTCCTTTCAGGTTTCTTCATGCTCAACTCCTTTATTGTTTTGGTTAGAATTGGAATCTCTTTAATGGCCTGTAATAAAGGGATTTTGATATAGACATTTTTCAATTCATCTAGAAAATCATAATTGGGAAACATAATATGTTTTTCTACCCCTCTATCAACTTGTAATATTTCAGGAAAAGGAGGTGTAGAAATAGGTACTGATGGTTGCTAAATGATAGGAGTTGAGTTTATTGGTTCTTTTTTTTTTCATTTTCATAATTTTTGTTTTGAAGAGATGTTCCTTCCTCAAAACTTTTATTTGGTTGTAGAGAATTTTCCTCAAAATTTTCTTGTTCTTGAATAACTACCTAAGGATTTTTCTTTTCTAATATCCTACCATATCTAAGTTGGACAACATTAAGATCTAGAGGAGTAATCATGTAGGTCGGAAATTGTTGTCTTTCTATCATGTAGGTATTTTAGGATTTTTATTGTTGGGGTTTGGTAATGGTTGGGTAGGTAGTTAATTTGGTCTCTGTGGAAATGGTAGTGAAAGTTGTGGATTTTGGTTTTGGAGATTGGGTTGTTGATTTTGTTGAGGAATTTGTTGGGGAGGATAATTTGGATAAGATGGAGGATATTGGTAGTATTAAGAGAATCTTCCATATGGATTTTTCATTCCTTAAGCCCAAGATTGAGATTGAGGCCAAGGTTACTGCCAAGAATTCCAATTTGGTGTGGGCTGAGTATACATTTGATTGTTAAAGCCTTGAGCTTGTGGCCCCTACCATGGTCTTCTAGAGACAAATAAAAGATATTATGTTGGATTTGAAGTTGTTTACTCTTGAAAAATGGCCTTAAGACCTAGAATTGAAGGGCAACTTTTAGTCTCATGACTTTCTGAACAAATCATACAGGTATCTATGACTTTTGCATCAAGAGGACATTCTCTTAAAGCATGCTTCTTTCTGCATTTGGGACAGAAAATAGCTAAAGCATCAGTCTCGACTTTCTGCTTGTTTTGTAATTTAAGGGTGTATATTTGTTCATTAAGACTCCCTAAGATGTCTATTTTAAATTCATCAAGCATGTTTCCAATTTCTGCCATACTTACTGTTTCAGTTGCAGATCTATTTACTCTAGCAAGAGAAGGATCTCTTGGATTTTTTCCCAGTTTTTGATTTTCCTCTTGAGAGATGGATACATAATTCACCAATGTCAGATAATTGAAGTTGAGAGATATATCCTTTTCCCATCATGTTGAGAATGTATATCCATTATTCTCTAATGGATTTTAATAAAAGGGATTTTAAAGTATCTTGATCTAAATTACCCATTTTTTCTCTTTTTATGTTATAATTGAATCTTTCAATTAAATCCTCAAAATTCTCATCCTCTTTTTGCATCATTTTCAATACTTCATCCTTGTGGTTGATGGGTATGCAATAATCCAAATACCTTTCTAAAAAATTTCTTTTCATGTCATTCCACATTCTTATAGACCCAGTGATTAAACTCATGAACCATTTTAGAGCTGCCCCTGTAGAAATTTATTAATATTGATGTATTACTGGATCCTCCTAATCTAACAATATTTATCTTCTTGCTAAATACAAAATCCTTCCACTGTTAAACTTGCAGAAATTTAAAACTCAATTGCAAACACATGTGAATAAATTCAATCGCACATAACAAGGTTGTTTAACGGGAAATATTAAAGCTAAAAACCCCAACTATCATATATTATGTATATCAATGGAATCATGAAATAATCTCATAAAAAGCTTAGTACATCAATCTCTTAGTACAATATAGAATCATTACACATTTTCATGAAGAAATTTTCATATCCATGTGCCAATTTCTTGTCTCCTGATAGCCTACCTCCACTGCGCAATCCCTGCTGAAGAAGACCCCTGAATGAATTTGAATTGGCCTTGACTTGACTACACAATCCTCATTAGCAACTCCGATGTGTGTTAGATGCATTGAATGCATCACTATAGTCACAACGGATAGTCTATCTCACCCTTTCACCTATCTCTCCACTAAGTCTCCACTGGAAATGACATGCGCTATAGTTAAATGTTGTATCTGTTTAGTTGTTAGTTAGTTATTAGTTGTGAATTAATTAAATAATTAATTCACTTAACTCTCACTAGTGTATCTTTCAGTTAGACTAGATACAACTATCTCAACTGAGTTAAACTGAATAACAACTCGCGTAACTACTCTTCCAACTCTGTCATAACTTTTCCACTTCAGTTCTAACTGAGTCCTCCATGCATGAGCCACCAATAACCCTAGGAATTGCATAATTCCTTTAGCCCACTGATTTTCCAAAACTGTTCACTGAAATAAAGTTCTCCAAGATAATAAGTTGATGTTTATTGTCACATTATTATTAAGACCTAATAATAATCGACATGCACCTATTTTTAGATCACGATCTATAAATAGACTTCACCTAATATTCTAAAATATACGCCATCTATTTTTCCAACTTGATCAACCATATACAAATGTTTTAATCTTGCAAATTATAGAATATGCTCACCATGTCTAAAAATAGACATACACTTAAAAATAGTTTCATAATGGGCCCCACTTAAGAAGGTGCCTCACTTTTCACTAAGCTCATCATCTTGTTGAATCTCAACAGTCCCTCTCAACAAGATAGGGATTATCCTTCACCCTGACCCTACTTATATGGTATTCGAATTTTCTCTTGCCGAGCGCCTATGTCAGAATGTCTGCATCCTGATCTTTTGTAGGAATTTACTGAAGCAACATGATCTTCCGCTGCACAGAATCTTTGATATGATGATACCGAATATCAATATGTTTAGATCTATCATGAAACACAGGATTAATCGAGATTTTAATGCAACCATGATTATCACAATGTATCACTGTAGGATCTAAATGTGAACCGAACAAACCGACCAGGATCTTCCTCATCCAGATAGTCTCACATGCAAATGACTTACCGCCATGTATTTTGCTTCACCGAACCGAGGCCACGGATCTTGGTTTCCCATTGCACAAGAACCGTTGTAGATCCAATACCGAAAACCCTCCCGATGTGCTCTTTTCTATCCGTTGAGCTACCTACCCAATCAAGATCTTCACCTCACCCGTCTGTCTTTACCATAATACATACTCAGATGTGCCCCTGAGATATCTCAGGACATGCTTTCTTGTCTTCCAAAAGATCTTGGTAGGCTTAACCATCGCTTGTGAAAGCTGGTTCATCACATAGCATATGTCCGGTCTTGTATTAACTAAATACATGAGTGAACCCACCAACTGTCGATAAATAGTGGCATCCACTACCTCTGCCAATGTAACATCCTCTTTCCTCCAATTTCCTGGAAGAGGAGTGTCTATAGGCTTGCAGCCTTGCATGTGAAACTTCTCCAGTATCTCCTGGGCATACTTGCCTTGAGACACAAATAGTTCACCTTCTGACCGCCATATTTCCAATCCAAGGAAATAATGAAGGAGGCCCAAATCCTTCATATCAAACTCCTTTGCAAGATCTGCCTTGCATGAGTGTATCAACTACTCATCACCCATTAGTATTAAATCATCAACATAAAGAAAAATGATTAAAAGCTTATTCTCCACCACAATCTGGTACAGGTTTGCATCCGCCTCACTCTTGGTGAAGCCAAGTCCAGTGAAATAGTTGTCGATCTGAGTGTACCAAGCATGTGGTGCTTGTTTAAGCCCATACAATGCTCTTTTGAGCCTGCACGCATGCGACTCGCTGCTGAAGATCTCAAATACTTCAAGTTTCTCAATGTACACCTCTTCCTCAATGATCCCATTAAGGAATGCAGTCTTCACATCCATCTGATGAATGTGCCAATCCATTTGCACTGAGAGAGCAAGGATGGTCCGTATGGAAGAATACCGTGCGACAGGTGCAAAGGTTTCTTCATAGTTAATCCCCTTGATCTACGAGAAGCCCCAAGCAACAAATCTTTCCTTATACTTCTCGACGCTCCCATCAACAACTTGCTTTACCTTGTAGATCCATCTTGATCCTACAACTGATTTTCCCACCGGCCTTGGAACAATATCCCAAGCACTGTTTCTGACAATGGAGTCATAATCCTCCACCATGGCATCTACCCATGTGGGATCCTACACTGCTTCTTCAAAAGAAGATGGCTCTGTCATGATACACTTGCTCATAAGAGCCATGTATCCAGTAAATCGGTCAGGTGACTGTCTCTGTCTGCGCTGTGATGTAGGGACTCCTACATAGTGTACAAAGATCGTTTCCTAAGTTCTCACTTATGTGGTATGCTTCTTGCCTTTTTTGATGTTTGGTTCTACATGAGTGGACTCCTCCACTCCATGAATCTCCTCCCGTGGCTGATCCACATCTAGAGGCTCATCTTTGGGAACAAGAAGTTCCTCCTCTACATGCAAGTGTAGCTCCCTCTCAAGCGACAACTTCATGGCTTTCACCTCATTTAATTTTATATCCCATCGCACCATAGTCATTCAAATGTTTGGAAAATACACATGATAATTATGGGGTGTTTTTGTGTACCCCACAAATATCCCAACTTCTATACTCAGCTCCAGCTTCTTCCTGGCATCCTTTGTCACATGAATGTAAATATATGAGTCAAAATATTCAAACGAGAAATATTAGGCTTCTTACCAGTAAAATATTCTTTAGGTGTACTCATGCCAATTACTCTATGAGGACAACGGTTTTGTACATAAACCGCAGTGTTGCATGCTTCCGCCCACAAGTGCATTGGTAGGCCCTGGTCATGTAGCATATCTTGTGCAGCACCCATGATCATTTTGTTCTTCCTCTCCACGACCCCATTCTGCTGTGGGTTATGAGGCTCTATGAGTTCTCTTCGAATTCCTTCTTTGCTATAGAAGTCTTTGAATTCTCCTAAGATATATTCACCACCATTATCGCTCCGTAGAGCCTTCACTTGCTTCCCCGACTCTTCCTCTACCAAAGCTTTAAACTCACAGAACTTTGAGAATGTTTTTCTCTTATTCTGCATGAAGAAGATCCAACATATATGAGAATAGTCATTAAAAAATATAACATAATACCTATGTTTTGCTGTTGAAGCAACCGAGAAAGGTCCACAAACGTCTGTGTGAATTCTCTCAAGGATTACCGAAGCACGGTTCTCCTTCTCATGAAAGGTGGTATTCACAAACTTACCCATAGTACATCCCTTGCACTGATCTGACTGCGCAAGAGTACCCTTGGGAATTCCAGTAGAAATCTGCAACAAAATCTTCAAGGTGCCATGGTGAAGATGGCCCAATCTCCCGTGCCATACTCCGCTCCTCATCCCGACTCACGACTTCTTCTCTTCTTCGCTTTTCCCATCATCATAGCCATGTGCCCATCTACATCCAGCTTGTAGAGATTATTAACTCGAATCCCTATCCTCTTGGTTCGACTCGTTGTTTTATGTAACAAGAAAGCTTTTCCCTCGCTGAAAAAAATGTCATAACCTCTGTCTTCCTACATTGCAACCAAGACCAAGTTCTTCTTCAGACCTGGGACATGCATAACATCTTTCAACAGAAATGGTTTACCTGAATCCCTCTCAAAGGTAATGGTTCCAATGCTGGTCACACTGTATCTTCTATCTTCGCCCATCTCTATATGCATTTCGATATCCTTCTCCTCCAAGTCACTAAACAACTCCTTGCGTCTCATCATATGGAAAGATGCACCACTATCAAGATACCACACCAATCCCATTGAGCTTGAAATCAAGCATGTGATCAAAGATAAATAAAGTTCAAATTGTGAGGCTAAGGCCTCTCCAACTGCAGCTCCAACAACCTTCTTGTTCTTCTTTTTATGTGGGTAGTTAGTGGAGAGATGCCCATGTTCATGACAGTGAAAACATTTCACTTTGGACAAATCCAGCTTCTTGCCTTTAGCCTTGGATTTTGGATGGGATTTCTTCCCCTTTCCTTTACTTGCTCTGGTAGCCCAAGCGCAATTCTCTTCATCATCATTCTTTGATGAAGATCCATCACTGGTACTTCGCCTTATCTCTACCTGCACAAGATTTGACCAAAGTCGCTCCCAACCCGACAGTTTATCCTGTCCATTGACAGAGTCTTCGTAGCTATGCCAAATCTTCGGAAGCCTAATGAGAGCCAAGCTCACTAAGTCATCATCACAACTGTAATCCCCACACTTCCCATTTCATCCCTACAGTGGACAAACTTTGTGAGGTATTTTGGAATACTATCGCCCTTATCCATTTTTATTTTTCTAAGCTTATCTTTCAGCATCAACTTCCTCTGGTTGCTGCTGCTTTGGAAAATATCTGTCAAAGCCTTCCACATTGAAAATGGAGTGGCTTTGTCATGAAGGCTTGACACAATATGGTCTTTCACACATTCCAATAGAATTCTTCTTGTCTTTGCTACCTTATTTTTCCATGTGCCAAGTCCTACAACATTGCTAGAAGCAGGCTTAGGAACATCGCTATCGATGAACTCCTTTAGTCCATTATCTTCAAGCACCGCCTCCATCATATCCTTTCAGGCTATGTAATTCGAGCTACCCTCAAGGGCATACTCCAATCGTAACCCATTGAAATACATTTCAATGAATACTCAACTATCGCACCAAGAAATTTCTGCAGCAAATTCGAATTGTCCACCAACACAAAACTCAACAATTATTCACAATTTCAATCTCCAGTAATAAATAATTCTCTGATAACATGTAGAAATTTATTAATATTGATGTATTACTGGATTCTCTTGATCTAAAAATTTTCATCTTCTTGCTAAATACATAATCCTTCCACTGTTAAACTTGCAGAAATTTAAAACTCAATTGTAAACACATGTGAATAAATTCAATCTCACATAACACAATTGTTTAATGGGAAATATTAGCCGGGAATGATCCGGATCTTGGGGGGAGGCCCCCAAGATCTAAGAAAATTGAAATATATCTAACAAGATCTGCAAAATTAAAATGCCAGAAAGAAAAAGAGAACACAAAGAAAATAAAACCACAAAGAAACTTGTTTTATTAAAACAAAGAATAACTATAGAAGCTACATTGTGGCGGACAATCTGTCCTTTTACAAAGTGAGGCTTGTTATTTATAGCCTTTTTTTGAGATAGAATACCATAGGTGGATACCATGGGTAGATACCACTTACAATACCATGGGTAAATCTCATGTGTGGATGAATACCATGGGTGGATACATACCATGGGTCACTTACAATACCATGGGCGAATAAATATCATGGGTGGATGAATACCATGGGTCGATGCTATTTACAATACCATGGGTAAATTCCATGGGTGGATGGATAACATGGGTAGATGAATACCATGGGTTGATGCCATTTTCCATTCGGATCATTCCTCCCTCCTTAAGAAGAAATGGTCCCCATTGCGTGAATTTCCCTCCTGAGAAGCCTTTGTTGAATATGAAGAGCCACTAAAGAGAAGGGTTTTGTGTAGTTAACCCATAACCGTGATGAACGAAGATCCGAGGATAGAGATACCCTGTAATGCTTGTGACCAACTGTGATATTGATAGTGTGCGGCCTAGCAAATGGACTTCGATGAAGTGTGGGTTTGTGGATGAACCAAAACCATGAAAAACGAAGATCCAAGGATAGAGATACCCTGTAATGCTTGTGACCAACTGTGTGACTAACAGTGTGCGGCCTAGCAAATGGACTTCGATGAAAAAGATTTTGTGCGGTTGACCCATAACCGTGATGTTGATTGTTGATGAAGTAGCAGGTGCCTACATAGCTTGGGGTGGGAGGGCACGTCTCCAAATAACCCAATCCGAATGCTGCTATGATGAAACTGATGAATGTGAAGCAGGTGCCTACTAAAGCGGGGTGGGAGGGCACGTCTCCAAAGCGAACCCGCTCTGAATGCTGCTCCAGATTTAAAATGAGCATAACTCGGTCAATATAGCTCAGAATATTTATTATAACCTATTTTTGGAAATGGAATGATCATTCTGCATCTTCTCATGTGTTTGAAACCACTATCTGGAGAATCTAGACCCGCAGATTCACGTTGCAACTGTTTCGCTGTCACAAAATTTCTGAAAAAATAGTTGATTTTAAATCAACAATAACTCCCACATCCGGACTCCGATTCGACTGATTTTTTTTTTGAACTTGGGTGATTTTTCAAGAGGAGATCAGATCTATATCCATTCTTCTGAAATTTTGCACTAAAAATTTCGAAAAATGACAGGAGAGCCGCCGTCCATGAATTGTCGCCAAAAAAATTGCTTCAACATTGCTGATTTTGAATCAGCGATATCTCCCTCATCCGAACTCCAATTTGGCCGATTGTTTTTTTGAATTTGAGTGTTTTTTCGCAGGGAATCTAGATCTGGTCTTTGTTTTTGCAAATTTTTCACCAAAAGTTTCGGATCTGATCTGAAAACTCGCCGCCCAAAAAAAATTCATGGATTTTGCTGAAGATTGCTGCAAATCATTGAAATTGAAATATGTTTTAAACCCTCACTCCCATGGAGGCATAACCTGAATGCGATACCAATGATCCAAATCTTGAGGAGGCCCCCAAGATCTAAAAAGTTGAAATAAATCTGACAAGATCTGTAAAATTAGAATGCTAGAAAAAAAGAGAGAACACAAAGAAAATAAAACCACAAAGAAACTTGTTTTATTAAAACAAAGAATAACTGTAGAAGCTACATTGTGGTGGAACATTTGTCCTTTTACAAAGTGAGGCTTGTTATTTATAGCCTTTTTTTGAGATAGAATACCATAGGTGGATACCATGGGTAGATACCACTTACAATACCATGGGTAAAACCCATGTGTGGATGAATACCATGGGTGGATACATACCATGGGCGAATAGATATCATCGGTGGATGAATACCATGGGTTGATGCCATTTACAATACCATGGCTAAATTCCATGGGTATATGGATAACATGAGTAGATGAATACCATGGGTTGATGCCATTACTCATTGGTCAGAAAACCCCAACTATCATATATTATGTATATCAATGGAATCATGTAATAATCTCATACAAATCTTAGTACATCAAGCTCTTAGTACAATATAGAATCATTACCTGCTTGTCATGCAAAAATTTTCATATCCATGCACCAATTTGTTGCCTCCTCACAGCCTGCCTCCACTGCGCAATCCCTGCTGCAGAAGATCCTTGAATGAATTTGATGTCGCTTTGCTTTGACTGCGCAATCCTCATTAGCATCTCCAATGTGTGTCATATGCATTGAATGCATCACTATAGTCACAACAGATAGTCCATCTCACCCTTTCACCTATCTCTCCACTGGGTCTCCACTGGAACTGACATGCAAGTAGTTAACTGTTGTATTTGTTCAGTTGTTAGTGAGTTATTAGTTATGAATTAATTAACTAATTAATTCACTAAACTCTCACTAGTGTATCTTTTAGTTAGACTAGATACAACTAGCTCAACTGAGTTTAACTCACTTAATTAAGTTAAACTGAATAACAACTCCATTAACTACTCTTCCAACTCTGTCACTTCTCTTCTAACTGAGTCCTCCATGCATGAGTCACCAACCACCCTAGGAATTGCGTAATTCCTTCAGCCCACTGATTTGCCAAATCTGTTCACTGAAATAAAGTGCTCCAAGAGAATAAGTTGATATTTATTGTCAGATTATTATTAAGGGCTAATAATAATCGACATGCACCTATTTTTAGATTGACGATCTATAAATAGACTTTGCCCAATATTCTAAAAATATAATTTCATCTATTTTTCACATTTGATCAACCATCTACAAATAGCATCCTGCAACTTATATAATATGCTCACCATGTCTAAAAATAGACATACACCTAAAAAAAGCCAGCACATGAGTCCCACTTAGTGAAGGTGCTTGCATTTCACTAAGCTCATCATCTTATTGAATCTCAACAACCCCTTTCAATGTTGAAGGAAACAATTTGATTTTTTTAGAGTATTGTAAATAATCATAAGTTCTGCACAAGACTTCAAATTCAAACAAAAAGGTTTCAGGGTCTTCACTTTTTAATCCATGAGAATTTGGGAGGACAGAAGGTGATATATTTTTCATTGTGGCATTTGTTTCTTCATCAACTATAGGGAATCCAAAAGAACTATCCATTACCCTATTTCTTCTGCCTCCTTCTTCATTTCCTCTACCTCTTCCTCTATCTCCTCCTCTACCTCTACCTCCTCCAAATATTACATTTTCTCCATTTATAATTTCTCCTTCTACTTCTCCTTCTTCTCCTCTTCCTACCATTATAGATTCTTCAGAGCTGATATAAGATTCAACCTGCAAGGTTAACTTCTCTTCCTCTAGTTCTTCTATCAATGGTATGTTGAAGAAAGGATATTCTTATTCCTCTCCACTAGGAATTTATAACTCTTCAGCTAGAATATTTTCCCCTATAGAAGTGAAAAATGTTACTCATTCTGTTGGAGATCTAGGATCTTCTTCCTCTAAGACTACCTTAGTGGATGAAGTAGGAGATCCTCCTAATTAGATTTCTGACCTTAGAACTTCATGAGGTCTATGGCTAGTGAAGTATGGAATATGAGTTTGAGATGGAGGTGTATCACTTCTTAGTCTTGGTGGAGTAAGTGGTGTTGTAGGGATTAAAATCCTGCCTCTAGCTATGAATCTGCCCCTAGAGTATCTTTCTCTATGCATATCATTTTTTTTAGATGTAAGAAATGAGGCTACTTAATTACACTTCCCTGACAACGGCGCCAAAATGTTTAGTCAATTTAATGTCTTAAATTTCTTGCATAAATTATCAACCGAGGTTTGTAAACTGATGAAGTGTGGTGCACTGTATGTGCTCAGTTAACCCACTTCTTACTTCGTTGTTCGTATTTTATGTTGTTTTGGGGGTTTTTTTCTTTGATGTCTAAGAATGTTTAATATAAAACTATGAAAGAAATTAAATGAATCTAATTAATTTTAAGAAGGAATAAAATGAAGTGTTACTAAGTTAATCTAATTTACATAAAAATAATTCAAATATTGTTGGCTAGTTAAAATCTAGTCTGAAAAATAGAGTATCTATATTGATGAATTCTATCTTAGCATTAGTCATATTCCATGGATCTAATTCCTATAAATGAGATTGAAATTGCAGTGCTATTCTAAGGGAAAGTAGAAAAGTAAAATAGCTAATGTATGTTTAGTTACTTCATCATTCAATATGAAGTATTACCTTCAAATAATAAATAACTTAGGGTATGTGATCTTATGAAAGTAAGGAAAAATGTGAGAAAGGATGTCAAAGAGAGGGTAATTCGAAAGGTTTCGACATGAATTACTTTCTCTCTCTTTTTTTAATGTCCCGCATAGGTTATAAGGTAATTCATCGCGATTATTGTTACGGTTACGAAACCTAGAAGAAGACTTGGTTCGATGTTATTATTTAAGATTATACGAGGTATCTCAATATCATAGTGTTATATTTTCGAGTTGGGAGGAAATTGGCATAGCATTATTGTTTAAATTTTGTGAGGGACCTTATCACAGAGTTATATTTTCGTAGGCTCAAGGGAGATTAGTGTAGTGTTATTATTTAAATTTTACAAGCGAGATCATATATGTTATATTTCTGTAGCTCAGAGGGAGCTTGATTCAATGCCATATTATCTAAATCCTCTGTCCAGAGGGAGGTTGTCATAGTGTTATATTTTTACAGCCCATAGGGAACTAGGTGTAGTGTTATTTTTTAAATTTTGTGCCCTAGAGGGAGATCGTCAAGTGTTCTATGCTCATGTCCCAAAATGGAGATCATAGTAGTATTATATTGGTTACTCTTGGAGGCGTCTCATTTTTATATTTATCAGCCCATAGGGTCATCTCAGTGTTATAAGCTCACAACGTGGAAGTTATTTCATTGTAATATCACATTTGTTGAGACTATGGCTTAGAAGGAGATCACTTCAGTGTTATACTGGTAAGCCTATAGTCTCTTCTGAGTATTACATCATAATTCCATAGGGGGATCGCTGATGATCCAAGCAGCTCTAGGAAACCTCAAAAATCAAAGTGCTCAAAATGTGATGGAAACAATGCCATGTTGAGGAGCTAAACAAATTGATTCCAATGAAACTTGAATTATGTTGAATGGAGACTGTATGTCAAAGTTATTGAAATTTGAATATTTTGACCAAACAACAAAAAATATAAAGTCAAGGTCAAAGGACACGTGGCAATTTTTGAGGCTGACACGTGGCCAATAAGCAGCCACCATGTGACTCGATCAAGGACTACCTTGTGGCCCTATCAAGATGAGGAAAAGTGGAACAATCATGGGGCACCATACAACCCTATGAAAAGTCAACACATGGACCTATGAATGGCTGCCACATGGCCTTTGAAGGATTGAAAAAAATTCGTGAAGGAAAAAACTCATGTACAATGGGCCATGTGATTATTTGGCACGAACTTATATTTAAGATATCGTTATAACCACAGGCCAAAAACTAGAGGACTCAAGACATTTGATTTCTCTCGGTGTTTGGTAGATCTAGAGTTAAGATGGATCTAGGTTGGTGTAATATCCATTAGAAATCTATAAGTTTTACAATGTTCTCAAAATTAAATATACATAGGAGGTGACATGTATAAAATGTTTCGCTTGAGAAAATTGGACTATGTAAAAAATATAGAAGCATATTTATTTATTTTTCCTTGCAAATGACTTAAAATTAAAATATGAATATATTAATTGACAATTATAATAATAAAGCTATATTTTCTAAACTAGTTAGAAAAAATGTTATATATATATAAATACCAAATTCAATAAAAAGAATAGTTATAATTCTTTATAAGAAACTTTATGAATAAGGTGTTTGGAGTGGGATAGGTGGGGGAAAATTGCCATCGTCTTACCAAGTATTGAGGAGGGTGCACATGTTAATGCACCCCCTTCCATGCACACCACCCCAAGAAAATTATGACTCTTAATTTTTCACGCATGACATTGTATGGCTTTGATGGTGGAGGTAATTCAATCCAGTGTTGGTTTAAAATCCAATGTTGACTTAAACCATGAGCTGGAGTAGAAATCCAATAGATCTTGGTGGGAAATGTTATTTCATCCTCAAATTTTGGATGATTCTGTCAAGTCAAGCCTTCCCATGTGCACCAATGATTTCCAAAGTTGTGAGGCTCACACTTCACATAAGACTACCACCTTGTAATCAAGGATAATTGGTTGGCACCTACAAGAGGCATCACATCAATATTTATGGTTGCATATGGTCGTATGGATTAGTTATATCCAACTAGATATACTTATGGAATAATATGGGTTTACTTCATATCTCTTGTTGTTTCAAATTTTTACTCTAGAATATTTTAAGCTCTCTATTGTGGATGTTGATCCTTTCTATTTCCTTACAAGTTTCATTGGTTATCTTGAGTTTATTTCTTGCTCTTTCCTCCTTCCTAAACCATGGTTTGTTGTGATTTCCTTCTTGAACTTCTCATACAACTTTTAATCCTACGAATTTCAAGTGAATAACCCTCTCCTTCAGCCTACATCGCTAGCTAACTTCTTTCTTTCATGACCAACCTTCTTGTATCCACTCCCTCATCATCTCTTTCTTGGCACTAGTGTTCCACTCTACTCTAGTGATGCCTATCAATTTTTGCATCATCATGCCCCATTAACAGGCCCAAGTTCAATGAGGTGTGGCGTATTAACAAAATAGGGGTGGCTCTTGTGCCTAGCAATGAGTAGAGAGATCTAATTCACGATGTATGGAACACACTCCTCAGTAGGCCCAAGAGGAGATTACACATGTTGAGAAATAATTAGCTAATGAGAATCATTATCTAATCAATTCAAAAGTGTTAGGTAAGGTGGTGGATTGGGTCCCAAACATCAGTCACACTAGGGGCTACTACAACTAATAATTGTAGATAGAAGAAATATATTGGCATTTGAAACTACTACTTGGATAAGTTTTACTTACAGGAATAAAGCTAAAGAGAAAATTTTATCAATGTTGGACAAGATGAAACTAAAGATGAGCTTCATGGATCATAGGTTTGGAAGAATACACACTCATTTGGGAACCCCCTAACCCAAATTGTTCCCTAAACAATGATAAGGAGCCCATTCTTGTGTAGGACTTTGAATCTAATAACTCTTAGTGATGGTTTCTATGATGTTCTCTTCTTTAATCTCCATTTCCTTATTTTTTTTGTTTTCTGTTCAAAAGGTCACCTAGCAAATTATACTAGTTTTTCTATCTTGAGGAAAAATTTTATTTGTCTAATTTTTATTTGTCTACTACTAAAATTAAAGTTGTATCTTTAATCTAGTTTCTCCAATAATAAACTAGAATAGTTTTTAGTTTTATGTTAATAATTTATTTGCCTTAAAAAGAGATAATTCTTTATGAGCAAATAATCAATCCAGTATTAACTTTATTATCAATTTAAACATTGCGAAAAGCCTAAAATTTAAAATATTTATAAAATCTATCAAATAATTATTAAATATGTGAACATTATATATATTTATATTTTAATTTCATAATATTTATATGAAAGCGAAAATTTGCAAGTATCTTGTAATATTTTTATTTAAAGTTAAGAAATTGCCATGGGATAGGGAGTATTTACACTGTCCCTTTTTTAATTAAAATTTATTTAAAATATAATAGGTATTATGTTAGATGTTAGGATTTTATTTTTATGCTGAGAATTGTGTTTAGGTATTTTGAGCAATTCTAATACAATGGAAATTATATTATTAAAAAAATGTAAAATTTAATTTAACATAAAAATCACCTTCATTATAAATGGGGTAATTTGGGTGTTCCATTTATAATGTTGAGAAAAAAATTAGAATGCTTAAAGCCATTGGAACAACATTTGTTGATACATTTCGAGATTTTAACATGTAACAACAACATTTTATGCAAATAAAACTTAGGTCACCTAAAATAATTTATTGGTGTTTCATATGGAGATATACTTCGAGTTGTATCTTTTGCCGATTTAGTGGCATTACCCAATTTCTTTATTTCCAAAAAGAAGAAGATTTGAACCCTTTAAAATCGATTTTACATCATACTCCAAGACTAAAGTAATTTTTAGAACTCACTAACCATATCCATTAAATACTATTATTCCTATTTGATCATTGCTAAAGTTACCAAAGAGAGGGAGAATCTAACCATCAACTCCATAATTGTAATGTAAAATTTGGTTCCAATATGACATTTTTAATTGAAATTTAATTCATTATAAAATATTTTTTCATACAATAAAATAATAATTTATATCAATAATTCAACAAAATAATAAATCATATAATTAATTTCATTTTATAGTTAAAAAAAAAAATTTCAAAAGAAAAAAATTAACAGGTATTTTATTATAGAGAAAAAACCAGTTACATTATACAATAGCATATGCCATAACTACATCATCAACACAGAGAGATATCTACTGAGCATAGGTAGAGAATTTTACTATCAAGTGTCAAATACTGAAAAACTTGTGCTTCCAAAACATAAACAAAAAGTTTGAAACTTTGTTCGCCAATACATCATCAAAAAATGAAATAAGGAGTTCAGGTTCTAAAAAGTAGAAAAAACAAGGATCTTCCATCTATGGGATGGAAATACTGCCTTCTTCCCACACATTACCATCAAATAAAGAATTGTAGTAGATGTATCCTTCATAAGCGTGCACTCTCCACTTGTATAGTTCATCTGCAACTCAGTTTGATTCCTCGTAGACGTACTGCATGGAGTAACTCCCAAAAATGCTATGCAGAGTCTTGATTTGTGCTCTCCAAGTGAGTTGAAACAAGAAACACTAGTGAAGCCATTAATGATGGTTTTTGAACCCCCAAAAATATGTATATTATGAATCCCCTTTTCTATAGAAAACCATACTATGATCCTTATGGAAATCATCTCGTCCCTGTTGTCAGTACTAGTCCCACCCGTCCAATGAAGTTTTTAGCTATTGTGCACATAAATGTGCAATCATCCCCCATACCCACATATGCCCCTCTATGCCGCACCATCAAAGAAACCCGCCAACAATGTAATGAGTGGGTTCGAATAACGTCTAGACATGTCATAGATGGATATTCTCTTAGGAGCCATGTTCTCCAACCATGAAATAATTTTTTCAGAAATAATATGCACATTGATTGGAACACCACGAAAGATGTATTGGTTTCAAGCCATCCAAATTTCCAAAAATATAAACAACGAGATGTAGCACTGGGAACCCTTACCAAATACTTCCCAACACAAACATTGTTCAATCGAGAGAAAAAAACAGAAATGTAACCCGCAGGATGTTAGAAATAAATACCAATTATGTCATGCAACGTGATAATGAATGAATAAATGAGTTACTGATTCATCACCGCCACAACACATGACACAAAATCCTCATCCATTGAAAGCATGTTTGCACAAATTTTCTGAAGTTTGTATGTGAATACGCCATACCAACCAAAGGAACAAGATTATTTTCAAAGGGGCATGTGATTTCCAAATCGGTAGGAACCAGGTCTGAGGAGCATATTCAAAACCTTGATGTGAGAAGTGTTTGTAAAAAAATTGCACCATCACCATGTGATTGTGTAATTTTCCTTCTGAAGTGAGGATGTTCCCTCCTAGTCTTCGACATCAACCCATGCCCCTTAAACTGTTTACAAAAGAGTTCTATATCTAAGCATGCTGCCTTGAAAATTGATTCATGCAGCCTCCCTCTAGATCAGTAGTACCCCATGCCACCCATTTATTCGTTTTCCTAAGAAGAAAATTCCACATTGGTGAAAATCATCCAGAAAAGGCATCATATATTTATATTCTGCATCCAGACCCATGATCCAGTACTATGTTTCAGAGGGTTGATTCTCTTGGGTTAGGGCCCAATCCATTGGCTAAGTCCCTCTTCCGTACTTGTATTATCTCTTTAAGTTTTCAGTACTTTGTTGAGTTCTTTCATTCTAGTAGGAGAAAAATATATTAAACTGTGATTGTAGCCTCTACCCCATATCTCTCATGGGAGCATGAGTAGAAGGACCTCAAACCATAAGAAAAAAAAAATTTGTTTATGATTTCTTGGAATGTTGTTTATGATTAGCTATCTTACTTTTCACATGCTTGTTGTAGCTTATAAGTTAGTTTTATTGGTTAGATAATAATTTTGGTATGAATTAGATAATATTTAAAGTCAACTTATCTTTTCCACTCCTAATTGTTTTATTTTTAAATAATCAATGGATGGATGCATGTAATGGTTGTAGGATTGTTTGAAGCTGCGGGAAAGGAACCCTTCATCACCTTCATCTTGTACTCCATCTCTTCCCTCCAACCTTCAATTCTTCCACCAAAACCTTGTTTTATGAGATCATCTCCAAGACCACCATGAACAACCCTTCTAGTGAAAAATAGACACTCAAAGAGCTCGGAGCCTGGATGGAGGTGTTGGTCACCCCTAACTCACCTACTTCCACTTCCTTCCACCTTCCCACACCTTTCTCTCATCCTTTTTACCCTTTGAACCTTCTTGACCTCCTTCCTGTAGCATTTCAGAGCTTCTTGTAGAAATACATGGCTCTTGTAGCATCCTCCTATAGCATAGGTGTAGGTCCCCATTTCCACTCCAGTTTTGATCCTTACTCCCATTTTAACCTAGGATATGGTGTATATGAACCCCGTCTATGGATTCATTACCAGACTAGACCCCTTGGCCACTCCAAACCCATATTCCTTTGACGCAAAAATAGACTAGGGAGTAGTGTTTATTTCATCTTATAATTAGCATAAATATGACAAGAATTTACATATAAGTATGAGTTAGTTGGAATAGTAGATAGAGGTTTGATTTATGATTTGGTAAAGTGGGTGAGATAAAGTAGTCCCTTTGATACCAAGTGATTGGATAGCTATATAGATGATTGCAATAAAGTGTAGTTTTATTTTTTGTAACTAGGTTAAATGTTATGTTTTCATGGTTTGCTTTCAATACCAGTTACAAGTAGAAGTTGATAAGCACTCTCTTTTTCTCAGTTTATAAGTAGTTATTTTCATTACATTCGTTAGTTTCACTTTAATATAGTATGAGGAATAGCCTAGAAGCACTATTTATCGGAAGACCTAGTTGAGGGTGGCATGAGTAGAATCCATCTACTATGCATATAGTGCTATCACCTCTAAGTTTTTATGAACATTGGGTTGATAATTAGATTTGAGTAGCCCTTGGGAGTTGCAGCACTCTTGGTGCAATACTAGGGCTCACCAATTTTTGGTGTCATTTATAAAGCCTTTCCACACTCTCCCTCATCACCCCAAGTAGATTGAAGGTCCAAAAATATCAAGAAGGGGCTGCTACAGAAAGAGGATATCCTTATGTAGGAAACCTATGTAACCAACAGAAAATCACTATATTTTTGTATTGATCATACAATGAGAAAATGAAAACTTGTGAGGTGACTGAGAAATATGTGGAACTCCAAGAAGGACCCTCCACCAATAGCAACATCTTGAGCCTCAACAAAGTACCTACACACACAGTAAACAACATCGTTAGGAACCACAAGGAGAATAAAGACATACAAGAAGAACTAAGATATTAAGGCAAATCTCTTGATGTCAATCCAATGGTCTAGCTTTAGCATGCAAGGCCTTGTAACACATCGACCATGAGGTAGGCTTAGATATGGTAGTATCTCACCCTCTCCCTATGTGTAATTGACTAAAATGAATAAATGTCGATGGGAGAAGTTTTAATAAGCTTAACGTGGAAAGTTAACTTGGCCACCCTCGGTGAATGAAATAAATTTGATTAGTAGAGTCCTCATCCAACATGGGAATGTCACATAAACTGAATTAGGATCACTAGGAGTGGGTGTTGATTATGAGGAGAAGACAATAATAGCTTAGAGTGGGGTCGATGGTACAAATGAGGAAACCTCATGTGAAGAAAAACTCAACATAGATCTCCAATACAAACCTAAAAATGGAATATAATGTAATTGGGCACATTTTTCTTTTCATATTTTCTACTCCCAAGAATAGTTAGAGAGGGGATGAGTTTTTTAATCCACAAAGGAGCTTCGAACCTCGACCTATTGCTGCTACAGGGAGGTGCTATAGTAAGCACTATAATTACTACAGGAAGGTTGAGGGAGTGCTACAGGAAGTTTGAGGGAATAAATACGATCAGTAAAGGATCCAATTGGTTCAAAAAGTTTCCATCTTCATCTAACGAAACCTGTCAAAGAAGTAAGTTTTCCACCACCCTCATAACTCCATCAAAATTACAAGTAATTTCTCCTAAGAATTTTGTAGACAATAGTGATAAAATTGTGAAATTGAAAGGGCCTGTGTGAAGAGAATAGTGGTGAAAACATAAGAATTAGAGTGATAAGATCTTTGTGACTCACTTCTACCATTGAATTAGAAAATAGCCCCATAAAAGAAACACATTTCCCTCACTAAGTCAAGAGAAACAAGAAGGAGATGGTGGATAGGTTTAACAGAAGGGATCCCACAGATACTAAGATAATCCATTTGCACCCTCCTATGGTAGACATTTTTTGGAGACACCAATGGATAACATTATTTTAATTGATAAAAGTGTATGATGTTGATATTTATTTTGAGTTTTACATGGCCTTAAATTCACAAATAGAGGACAGTGCCACCACTACTGTGAGGGGGTTAGCCATATCAATAATCCTTAAAGTAATAAACAAAGTGACCACCTTGCCTATAGGAATAAAATGGAATAGGGAATACAAGGGCATCAATGTCACTACCAAGAATAATTTCTTCATTACCAAGGATAAACCTATAGAACACAAGAATGGAGTTAGGAGGGAAATATTTCCTTATCCATGGGATAATGTGGCTCATAATATTTTGAAATACATATCCTGTGAGGGAAGAAGGAGTTTTGTATATGCCTACCACTTTAGACCATTGCATGAACTTAGATTCAAGGCAGACTTTCCTCTTTCCCGGATATTAAATGTGTCATACTTCCTTCTTCAGTCCATTAGGGACATGAGCCAGAAAGTAAGAGAGGGAAAGTACCAAAACCTAGCCCACCATGGCCTTATCAAATTGATAGTGGAGGATCCTTTAAAAAAGCTAAAAATTCTTGTCCCATTGTCCAAATTAATATACATGGACACAAAAACATTGATAGGAACCCAGAGCATTACTCTTGGGGAAAATTTTGCATCTAGCCTTGGTGGTAGAGACCCAAGAACAGAGGAGGACGAAAGAGAGAGAACATTATAACATGTAGGGATGAACAAAGAATAATAACTAACAAAGGAAAAAGCAGAAGGAGGGGAAGATAAGGAAGAAGAGGGATAAAAAATAGAAGAGGAGGTATTAAGTCCTAAAAGGACTATTGAACCAAGAAAGAAAAATATATCTCCTCAAAAAACTAGTCTATCCCCATGGAACATTGAATATCAAGTAGCTTCCACTTTAAATACCTTGTGCACTCCTGTAAAACCCAAAAAGGAGATACCAAGGTAAGCCCCTCTTTACTTCAATATTAGGAAGAGCACTAGAGTTAAAGAAGGGAGACCACAAACTCCCATAGAAGTCCCAATTGCAATTGAGGAGTCCCCAATCAAGAAAGAAAAGGTGGGGCCAGAAGAGGGAAAATTTGAGGAGGTCACCTCTCCAAAGCCAAAAACAAAGACTCCCATAGCTTATGTGAGGAGGCCTACCATTAGAGAAACCTCCTTCAAGCAATCCAAGGAACCCATACCTACAAAAAGAAGAAAAGGGAAATTTACTGGAGAAACAGGGAATGCTACAGGAAGGGCATGCTACAGGAAGGGCATAATGTACAAATAGAGGGGTAGTGTATACATATAGAGGGTTAGAGTGCATAAATATAGGGTCAAGATGTGCAAGAGGAGGTACAAACTGAACACTAACAACTACAAGAGGCAACATCCTCCCTAAAGACCTTTGAAAAAGATATCATAGAACTTCAATAACCTACACCACAACCTAGTTTGGAATATTATCATGATTTCAATGAAGGAGGGAGACTGATCCTTGAAAAATTCATAATCCCCCTCCTATATGAACTGGATATAGAGAGAGGGTGCGCCCAAATATGGATGCATATTTCCAATTCAAAGAATATTGGATATGTAGGGTTGATGGAAGAAAGGATCATTAAAATGGGGAAAGAGCTAGATGATGTAAATACTAGAGAATCTATTATGAAGGAGTAGTTGCAAGAAAAAGAACATGAGATTTAATGAGTAGCTACAGGAAAGATACACTCAACTTGCCACTATGGAAATTATTTGCATGGAGGCCATGCAGTACAAGCAACCTTCAAAGTCCTATGAAGTTTATCTCAGGGAACAATGGTTACAAATTCAAATCAAGACCTTAGCTCAACATGAATCCCTACCATTTAAAAACTATAAAAAAATTATTTATTCTGGCAAACAAGCTATCATTAGGGATAGAGCTAAAATGGATGATTTTTATATGTATAATCTGATATTAGCTAATATGAATAATTGGGATCCTAATTCCATATTGGGTGATATGAAATTGATGGCCTTGGTATCTTGGCTAGTGCATGATGAAACAAGAGCAAAAGAGGTAAAAATGGTGATAGAAAAAGAAGAGAGGGAAACCCTCTATATCAGAGCTGAGCTATGAGCCCCAGGGCTACCATGAGAAAGCATAGCCTCATTGCCATTGATGTTGTTTTGGCACCAAAATACATTGAAACCTAGGATCAAACAATCATCCATTTTGATGATACTTATAGATTTTTGGCAGAGGATATTTTGCATGCTTGCTAAAGGATATGTCATGCTTTACCGCTAAGCTTACAACATACAGAATACCATTCCCCTGAAAGGATAAATAATGCATTGGAAAAGTCACCCTTCTATAAAAGAGCTATGCAAAGAATGAGAATCCAATGGATAGGGTTGAAACTCAGTCTGCCTTTGCTACTAGGAATGCATGAAGGAAGAGGCCAATATGAAGAGCAGAAAGAGTGGATTGAAATAGAAAACAATGTGGGATTCTACCCACCAGAGGGCACTTCATCTTAGGTGCCTTGGGATGTCCGGGAGGCCATAAGGGCCATGAGAGAGATGAACATGGATGACTGAGTTTCTCAGAAGATGAGAAAAAATTTCAGTAGGGGGGTGATGATGAGGCTCATCAATAGGTACATTTTAAGGGGTCACAACGTTATCTTTCAGCTTATTAAATAACTCTCTCACACATTTATTTACATTTTTGTTATATTTATGCTTAGTGATAAGGGTGAAAGATGTTTTTCATGTCATGAAACCTAATATGATTTAAGTGTAGGAAATGAAGCCATTTTTTAAGACAAATTCCACAAAAGTGCTTTGAGTAAACAACAAGGAAGAGATTGTAGGAGGATTTTCCACCTCCTTAACTCCCTCAATTAGCCCAAGATCACACCAAGATCTCTCTCATCAACTCGAATGAAAAGGAATCCAAGAAAGTGGTATTTATTTATGAGGAGCCAGGCTACACTCTTCTCTAGATCAAGGAGATCACATTCCTATTTTCTAGGGAGTTGTTCATATCCACCCTTTTGTAAAAATAAACATGTAGAAGAGTTCATTAGGATTCAAATTTTTTTCTAAGCTAGGCAGATTTTGAGCCCATGATTATTATTTTGTGACTATCATATAGTGTATTAGACTTTTATGCAATGATGATGAGAAGTTTTTGTTTGATCCATTACTGAGTTAGTTTCATAGGGCTGATACTCTTGGGTTAGGGCCCAATCCATTGGCTAAGTCCCTCTTGTGTACTTGCATGCTCTCTTTAAGTTTTTAGTATTTTGTTTAGTTCTTGCATTCTAGTAGTAGAAAAATATATTAAATTTTGATTGCAACCTCTACCACATATATTTCATGGGGGCATGAGTAGAAGGACCTCTAACCATAGGCCAACACATCTTTGTTTATGATTTCTTGGAAACATGTTTATGATTATCAATCTTTCTTTTCACATTCTGGTTGTTGCTTATAAGTTACTTTGATTGGTTAGATCATAATTTTGGTATGAATTAGATAATATTTAAAATCAACTTATCTTTTCCACTCCTAATTGTTTTATTTTGTCAATAATCAATAAATGGATACATGTAATGGTTGCAGGACTATTTGAAGTTGCATACAAGGACCCCATCATCAAATTCGTATTGGAAACCAACACTCTTCCCTCCAAGCTTCAATTCTTCCACTAAAACCTTGTTTTATGATATCATCTCCATGACCACCGTGAGCATACCTTCTAGTGAAAAACATGCCCTCAAAGATCTTTGATCTTGGTTGGAGGTGTTGCTCATACCTAACTAACATGCTTCCACTTCCTTTCACCTTCCCACACCTTTCTTTCATCCTCTTTACCCTTTTAATGTTCTCGACCTCCTTCTTGTAGCATTTCAGAGCTTCTTGTAGCAATACAAGGTTCTTGTAACATAGTTGTAGGTCCAGATTTATAGTCATGTTTTGATCCTTGCTATCATTTTAACCTAATATAGGATGTATCTGACCCCTAGCTATGGATTCATGACTAGAAGATACCCCTAGGCCACTCCAAACACTTCTTCCCTTGCTCCAAAAGCAAAGTAGGCATTAGTGTTTATTTCATATTAGAATTAGCATAAATAGGACAACAATTTACATATGAGTATGAGTTAGTTGGAATAGTAAATAGAGGTTTGATTTATGATTTGGTAAAGTGTGTGAGATAAATTAGTCCCTTTGTTACCAAGTTATTGGATAGATAGATAAATTATTGCAATAGACTATAGCTTTCTTTTCTACAACTATGTTAGTTGTTATTTATTCATGGTTTTCTTTTAATATCAATTGCAAGTAGAATTTGATAAGAACTCTCTTTTTCTTAGTTATAAGTAGTTCTCTTCATTACATTCGCTAGTTTCACTTTAATCTAGTAGGAGGAATGGCCTAGCAGCACTATTGATTGGAATACCTAGTTGAGGCCGGCATGAGTAGAATCCATCTACCATGCATATAGAACAGTCACCTCTAAGTTTTTATGGACCTCAGGTTGATAATTAGAGTTGAGTAGTCCTTGGGAGTTGCAGCACCATTGGTGCAATACCAGAACTCATCACCCTTTGGTCCCAACCACATAAAATATGTAAGAATAGATTGAATCTTAGTACATATGCACGAGGGAAGAGAAAATAGGTGCATCCATTATATGCCTATATGTTTTAAGACTGACTAAATCAGTGTGAATCTACCACCTAGTGAGAGATTCCGATGAGTCCAACATATTAGTTTTCTCCAAAATTTCTACAACAACCAAGACCAATCCTATACCCTGTATTTACTTCACTTCAACCTATATCCTATATATGTGAAGCCTTAATGGAGCAGTTTGAAATCAACCCCGAACATGGCCACAATGTTATGTATCTTAGCCATATTACCGAATGAATATATAAGAAAAGAATTTTGTTCATTTGTGATCAGTCCAAAAGCCATACCAAAATGAAAGAAAATGTGAAATAAACCCTCCCATTATGATACATAAAATAAAGTAAAAGTAAATATATCATCAACAAAAAATAGGTGTGTGATACAAACCTCACAATTCATTTGAATGCCCTTGAATGTTTCAGCCATGTTTGCTAATTTTATCTGTATTTTCATCCCGTCCATGACAAGTATGAAGAGGAGTGGTGAGAGTGATCAACCTTGTCTCAAAGCCCAAACCGCTCAGAAGAAGTCAGTGGGAAATCCATTTATGAGGTTTTCCATCCATGCATGCGATACACATGCCATGATCCACTCAATGTTTTGAATGTAAAGTCCAATATTTTGAAGTACAATTCGTAGGAATGACCAATTTACACAGTCGTAAGCCCTCTTCAAGTCAATATTCATCATCAATGCCTATAGATTTTTGGTTTGAATATAATGTATGCATTCCTATGTGATTGAAATAGCGTCGTGGATGGATCGATTGGGGAGGAAGCCAAATTTTTCAGCATAAATGTGTACTAAAAGGAAAACTTTGATCTACTCTTCTATAAAATTGGAAAAGAGTTTGTATGTGATGTTGCACAGAGAGATCGACCAAAATTATAAGAAGGTGGATGGTGAAGAGACCTTTTGGACAAGGGTAAAAGTTGACTTGATAGTACCCAAAATGGAGCGACGAATAGTGGATTCCTCCATAATCTCTAGCAAGTCAAATTTTATAAGTTCAAAAAAATGTATGAAAATATCCACCATCCAACCATTCGAGCCCAGAAAATTCTCTCCGGTTAAAGAGTTTAATATAGAATGGAGATCATCCATCGAGTCAGTTCTATATAATTTCTCTTTTTCCTTAGCATCAAACATAGTGGGATAGTCCTCCACTCCCCATAGTAGATATTCAATATGGATCCCCTCTCTAGCACTAAATACATTCTAAAATTATTTAACAACTTTCTTATGGATATCAACATTAGATTATACAATTTCACCATATCCCCCTATGATATGTCATATAGAATTTTGATTTCTCTGTTTGTTTGCATAATGGTGAAAGAATTTAGTATTGCAATCCCCTTCCCAGATCCAGATAACCTTGCTTTTTAGTCTCCATGAGAATTCTTGAATCTCCAATATTACCTTCTTCCTGGCCTCCAATTGATTTAAAAAATCTAATAAGTGTTAAGTTGGAAGATGAGTGGCAAACTGTATCCCAATCACCCAAATCTGTACCAATAGGGCTTTCAATTCCCATAATAAAGCCTCCTTCTTTTTTCTCTTCCATATTTTTGCCCTACTTTCAATTATTTTTAATTTATGTGACATGAAATCCATTGTTGACCCATGCTCAGAGTGTCCAAAAAAGTTCAAGACATCCATGATCAAATTATTAAAAAAGGGATCCTGAATCCATGTCTCATTAAACTTGAATGGCATACCCTTTCTGACCGACTCCATCCTCCATTTTAATATGATTAGACAATGGTCCAAGAAATGGAATTGTTCCACATGTGATCGAAGGTTTACCAAAACTTTGCACAAACCTTGGTGAACCGAAAATCTATCAAGTCAATTTCCAATATATGAATCACCACTTCTACCATTACGCCAAGTGGGAATCACTAGGCCTAGGAAAATATTAATCAATTGGTCCACATGAAATATTTTATTCAGCCTGGCAGCCAAGGGATCTTCACGTCCATCCTTGCCCCAAACCTCTTCTCTACTCAATGTGGCATTAAGTCCTCCTCAGTAATTACAAAACAAACATTCAACAAATTAGATGCTTCCATCCTATCCCAAAATAATTTACGAATATCATAAGGAGCATAAATATTGCAAAAGTGAATACTCGCCTCCATGCCCTAAAAGTGACCAGATAAAAGAAACCCGAAAAAAAAAATTCGAGCTTTGAACTTTTCCCATTATGGATCCCATAGAGCAACAAGTCCCCTAGATAAGACACATGAATCAACCACAACCATGAACCAAGATGAAGCAATGGATTGAAATTATGATATGGATCGAGAAGAATCAAACTTTCTCTTTTGTATAAGAATCAAAACTAGGCGAATATTGTTTACCAAAAAATAGAGGGAGATCTTTTTCGTGGTGCCCCCCAGGTCATGCATATTGAGAGAAATAATACTCATTTAGGGCTATTACCAAGGCACACGAATTATCTACGGGTCCCAGCTGAAATAGTTTCCAGGATGGGCATATCTTGTAAACCATTCAAATCTTCAAGCAAGGCTTTACCTGAGTATTTTCCCGGATGGCATCGACCACCCTTCCCACCCCCACAGTGGGTATTTATGTTTCGAGCAGAATTTGGGCTAATGTGAGGAGAGGTTGCATGGCCTTTCCCCTTATGAATTGTAAGATAAGAAATTTTCATAGTTGTGTTCAAAAGGAGAAATTCCAAGTCACTGTCAATAGAGTTATGTGGGGATGGAAGGGTAGGCGACTCCAGCATGGGGCAAGGGGGATGTGATAGAGAGGTCAATGGGGGAGGGTCAATATTCAGGGATAAAGTCAAAGGATGTGAATTTGGGTGCATAGCAAGGATTAATAGTTTGTCCACAAATGATGAGGGTTTGTGTGTCGATAAAATGGTAGGAGCATGTAAGGATGCAGTGGGAGGATTAGTCGAGGGGAGAGAGAAATATGGAGTAGTGAAATGACATAACCCCCCCATGTAGGAAGAGAATGAATAACATTGTGAAGAAGTAGACAATGGATAAGGTTCAGGATGAGACAAATTTTTATGCAGGAAAGTATCATCTGAGGGACTGTTACCTGGACCTTGGCCCGTAGGCCACCGCTGAGACTTCTCACCCATAGGAAAGAACTACTTGTCGATGAGATTCATGTGTATGTGAGAGAAATTCCATGGGAATTTATCCAGAACATTTCCCATGTGATGGAACAATAAACACCGAAATGGAATTCCCCAATAGTCTAATCGTTGGCATATTTGATGAGAATCCCATTCCATTTCAATATTATTTGGCATTCCTCCAGTAAAATTGACATCCACCAGAATCCATGCTACCCTTTTGTCTTGATCCCCCAAGTTATGCGGACCCATGAACTGGAATTTACCAACAACATTCCTAATTTCCATTAGAGCCTGACTTGTCCAGTATTTGAGAGGTAGACCTAGCAGCTTCACCCAAACCATTTTTTTTATGGGTTTCTAGTAGCGGATTGAACCCCACATACCACCGACATAGTTAAAGGAAACCATTCCTCTAAACCCAAGGACATGATAATATACGTTCAACATCTTCCTGGTGTAGAAAATGAAAAGAGAATTAATGGTTGATTAAATGGCTAACCTTTAGAGTATACCCAAGAAGAGGAGTCCACTGAGAATCCACCCAACCAACCATATCCAGATCTTCGGTTTCAGAGCAGTTCAAATGCCCAACTAAAGCATGGTTCTTTAAGCTAGTAACCTTGTCCCATAAAACATCATGGACAAAATAGAGTAGTTTTTGTCTCTGCATGGCATCAGATGGGATTTTTCTGACGACCATGTGTGTTCGATGAATCAAACATGTGTTGTAGAAGAGGGATGGAAGCTATATGTATGCCAACTAATGGCATACCACCATAAACTAGGCTCGGTTTAGCGCCATATGAGCCATCCAGATTGGCACCTGGGGGATTTGAGAATCTATGTTTCGCCTCTAATGTGGCACAAATGAAAGCCTCTTGAAGGTACACATCAGTATCCAATGAGTCAACAGAGAGTGTCGCCACCCTAGTAGATGTGTCCATTACACTCATAGCAACTATCTAGTATTCCGAGAAAAACCACTTCCCAAAGGTGTTAAATGTTTCCAAAAGAGGACGTCCAAACACATAAAAACATTGTAGGCCTAGAAAGTGAAAGATATCCAAATAAGTAACTATAATACGCTGCCGAAATTGGAAACATTTACAATCCTATAATAGCCAGTGCATGCCACCACGTCAATCATAAATAAGGTCGGAAGGATAAAATTTCGATAGATGACCACCTGTGTCATGATCATCCCATCACCCCATAAGAATAAAGAATAAATAAGGTAGATCCTCCCCAACTAAACCTTAAGAAGTACAGCCTGGGTGCAGAGAAAAATCCACCCAGCAAAGAGTTGTTAAGTAGAACACCAAGGGAGTGTGCATCCCAAATTGATGAGGGTGCAACCATCGAAAGATCCACGAATGGTGGAATACCACCTACCCTCAGTCATATAATGGCACCAATGAAGTGTGAAAAAAAAAGAGATACATCAATCAAGCATGTTGTTGGAAAAATACAGGACACCTGACCAACACCTCAACGTAGCCGAAAAAACCAAAAGTAGTCGCAGGGCATCGTCGCATACCAACAGAGGAAAAGCTTGAATTCCTAAAGGAGAGAAACCGACATTGAGAAGTGTAAAGCACACCTATAGACCTTCACAATGTCTACGAAAAAAACAAATGTGAAGAGGAAATAACCTGAAAAACCAAAAATGGATAGAAAAAAAATACAAAAAATACAATGTCGCCCATCATTGGCAACAACAATAACACAAGTATCCAAGAAAACTCCACCACTTATCACAAAAGCGAATGCTCACATTCTTGCATGGGTGAAAAATAATAAAAGAGTTAATCCATTTGTGCCATAAGGTGGTCAGGTTCTATTCTTCTAGACGTACACCAACCTCTAAATCCACCATCGAAGTGCTCCTAGTGAAAATGTCCTGCCACCCGTGCATTTTTCACCCTACACACTAGCTTCAAGTGCACCTCATATACCATAAAAAAAAAATATACAACACTTATGAGCAATAATATAATATGAAAAGTCTTTGATAGAGGAAAATCCCATCTACCCAACACCATGAATACACAACTCCAGACACCCACCAAACGGGTTGTAGGTGACACGCAAACATTGGTATACCCCTGATAGAACCAAAGAAAGAAAAAGGTCAGTAGACTAAAACTCTCCCGATAAAAAACAAACATCCAAAAAAGTACAAGGGAAATCCACTAACACTAGTCCACCCGAGGATTAAGTAAAAACCCCGAAGTGGAAGTAATAAAACATGCATAGTCCACTATTCGAACCACCTCCACATGTTGAAACAAAAACAGAATTCCACCAACCAAAAGCACGAAGATGAACGGAGATCCACAACTAGAACTTACTGACAATACTGTGTCGAAAAAGTGCCTTCTCCATACTACAAATGTGTGACAAACTAGTACTCTGTCCTAATCCCATGTGGATGTGTGGTTCATTCTTCCTCTACTGATCTAGTAATTTGTGAAAATGTCTCGCCACCCACACATTTGTTGATAAGTCTGAGGAGGTATATTGTAGTTTAACTGTTTCACATTTTGTTATCTTCTCAAGTATAGGTCAATTCTACCCAAAATTTAGTTGGGATATGTTGGAATTGAAACAATCCAAGTAGACTATAAATTTTTCAGGGTATTGAATGAGTTTATGTATTTAAAAATACAATTTAATCCAACATTATGATATTAATTGAATGGTTTATAAATACCTATAAGCATAATATTAAACAAAAGTCAACATTTTCTTACAAAACAATGACTTTACATTTACTTTTACAATGTTCCCACCTTGAATCTATATTAAACTATATAATATATATATATATATATATATATATATATATATATATATATATCAATATTAAAAAGTAATTAATCATTAGAATAAAAAAAACTAAAGAATAATATGATAAATGAATAACATTGAAAAGGTCTATATCTCATGTTATTTATTTAACCATTGTTTTTCTTTCTAAAATTATTTCTTTACATTATATTTAAATAGTTGAAGGACAATATGATACATAAAGATCTAAAAATCAGCTACTAAGTTGAATCTATTTTGATGGACTTTGTTACAATATCACGAATTATTAATCCCACGTACTCAAAAAACCATAACTTCTTTTCATGACACATGTTTTTATGCATTTTTTATTAATTAATCAATTTAATAAAAAATGTAAAATTAACATTTTTTTTTAATCCCATCTAACAACTCACCTAAGTTGTAGCTATGAGTAAACCTCTAGAGGTCTAATAGGTGTTCAGTTGGAAGCTGAGTGGAAAAATGTATCCTAATCACCCAAATCTGTACCAGTAGGGCTTTCAATTCCTGTAATAAAGCCTCCTTCTTTTGTCTCTTCCATATTCTGGCCCTACTTTTAATTATTTTTAATTTGTGTGACATGAAATCAATTTCCGACCCATGCTTAGAGTGTCCAAAAGAGTTCAAGATATCCATGATCAATTATTAAAAAATGGATCTTGAATCCATGTCCGATTAAACTTGAATGGTATACCCTTTCCGACTGACTCCATCCTCCATTCTACTACAATTAGACGATAGTCTGAGAAATGGAATTGTTCCACATGTGATCGAAGGTTTCCCAAAACTCACACAAGCCTTGGTGAACCAAAAATCTATCAAGTCGCTTTCCAATATATGAATCACCACTTCTACCATTATGCCAGGTGGGCATCACCGGGTCTGGGCGAATATTAATCAATTGGATCACATCAAATATTTTATTCAACCTGGCAGCCAAGGGATCTTCATGTCCACCCTTGCCCCAAACCTCTTCTCTACTCAATGTGGAATTAAAGTCCCCCTCAATAATTATAAAACAAATATTCAACAAATTAGATGCTTCCATCCTATTCCAAAATAATTTACGACTCCCATAAGACGCATAAATATTGAAAATGTGAATCCTCGCCTCAATGCCCTAAAAATGACCAGAAAAAAGAAACCCAGCAAAAAAATTATGAGCTTTGAATTTTTCCCATTATGGATCCCACAGAGCAACAAGTCCCCCAGATAAGACACATGAATCAACCACAACCATGAACCAAGATGGAGCAATGGATTGAAATTATGATATGGATTGAGAAGCATCAAACTTTCTCTTTTGTATAAGAATCAAAACTAAGCGAATATTGTTTACCAAAAAATAGAGGGAGATATTTTTTGTGGCGCCCCCCAGGCCATGCATATTCAGAGAAATAATATTCATTTAGGTCTATTACCAAGGCGCACAAATTCTCTATGGGCCCCAGGTGAGATATTTTCTAGGATGGGCAGATCTTGTAAACTAGTCAAATATTCAAGTAATGTTTTACCTGAGTGTTTTCCCTGATGGTATCGACCACCCTTCCCACCCCCACGGTGTGTATTTATGTTTCGAGTAGAATCTGGGCTAATGTGAGGAGAGGTTGCATGGCCTTTCCACTTAGGAGCCGTAAGATAATGAATGTTCATAACGGGGTTCAAAAGGAGAAATTCCAAGTCACTGTCAATAGAGTTATGTGGGGATGAAAGGGTATGCGACTCCAGCGTGGGGTGAGGGGGATGTGACAGAGAGGTCGATGGGAGAGGGTCAATATTAGGGGATGAATTCAAAGGATGTGAATTTAGGTGCATAGCAAGGATTGATATTGTGTCCACAAATGATGAGGGTGGCTGAGTCGATAAAATGGCAGGAGAATGTAAGGATGCAGTGGGAGGATCAGTCGGGGGGAGAGAGAAATATGGAGCAATGAAATCACATGACCCCCCTTGTAGGAAGATAATGAATGGCATGGTGAAGAAGTATAAAATGGAGAAGGTTCAGATTGAGACAATTTTTTATGCAGGAAAGTATCATCTTAGGAGGAATTGTTACCTAGACCCTAGCCCATAGGCTCCCGTAGAGAATTCTGGCCCATAAAGACATGTGTCTGTGAGTGAAATGCCATGGGCATTGATCCAGTAAGTGTCCCATGTAATGGCACAATAACACCGAAATGCAATGCTCCAACAGTTAAACTGATGGCATATTTGATGAGAATACCAATCCATTTCAATATTCTTTGGCATTCCTCTAGTAAAATTGACCTCCACCACAATCCATGCTACCCTTTTTTCTCGATCCCACAAGATATGGGGATCCATGAACCAAAATTTACCAACAACATTCTTGATTGCCATTAGAGCCTGACTAGTCCAGTATTCTAGAGGTAGACCTAGTAGCTTCACCCAGACCATTTTTTTTATGGGTGTCTAGTAGCAGGTTGAAACCCACATACCACTGACATAGTTGAAGGAAACCACACCCCTGAACCCAAGGATGCGATAATATACGTTCAACATCTTCCCAGTGTAGAAAATGAAAAGAGAACCAATGGTTGAATAAATGACTAACCTTCAGAGTATACCCAAGGAGAGGAGTCCACTGAGTAGCCACCAAACCAACCATATCTAGATCCTCGGTTTCAGAGCAATTCCAATTCCCAACT
The DNA here is from genome assembly GCA_034641835.2 of Pinus albicaulis. Classification (NCBI taxonomy): domain Eukaryota; kingdom Viridiplantae; phylum Streptophyta; class Pinopsida; order Pinales; family Pinaceae; genus Pinus; species Pinus albicaulis. The sequence continues at coordinate 733,747,581 of CM076571.1, read as the reverse complement.
AAATCATGGTTCTACAAGCTAGTAATCTTGTCCCATAAAACATCATGGACAAAACCGAGTATTTGTTGTCTCTGCATGGCATCAGATAGGATTTTTCCAGCGACCATGTGTGTTTGATGAATCAAACGTGTGACACAAAAGAGGGACGGAAGCTTTATGTATGCCAAATAGCGGCATACCACCATAAACCAGGCTCAGGTCAGTGCCATATGAGCCATCCAAATTGGCATCTAGGGGATTTGAGAATCTATGTTTCACCTCTAATGTGGCATGAATGAAAGCCTCCAAAAGGGACACATCAGTATCTAATGAGTCACTAGAGAGTGTCGCCACCTGAGCAAATGTGTCCACCGCACTCATAACAATCGTCTAGTATTACGAGAAAAACCACTTCCCAAAGGTGTTAAATTTTTCCAAAAGAGGACGTTCAAACACATCGAAAAACTATACACCTAGACAGTGAAAGAGATCCCAAGAAGTAACTATAGTACGCTGCCGAAAATGGAAACATTTACAATCCCATAATAACTAGTGCATGCCACCAAGACAATCATAAATAAGGTTGAAAAGAGAAACATTTAATAGATTACCACCTGTGATCATCCCATCACCCCATAAGAATAAAGAATAAATAAGGTAGATCCTCCCCAACTAAACCTTAAGAAGTACATCCTCGGTACAGAGAAAAATCCACCCAGCAAAGAGTTGTTAAGTAGAATCCCAAGGGAGTGTGCATCCCAAATTTATGAGGGTGCAACCATCGAAAGATCCATGAATGGTTGAATCCCACCTACCCTCAGTCATATAATGGCACCGATGAAGTGTGACAAAAAAAGAGAAACATCGATCAGGCATGTCATTGGAAAAATACAGGAGACCTGACCAACACCTCAACGTAGCTGGAAAAACCAAAAGTAGTCTCAGGGTATCATCGCATACCAGCGGAGGAAAAAATTGCATTCGATGAAGGAGAGAAACCGACATTGAGAAGTGTAAAGCTCACATATAGACCTTGACAACGTCTACAGACAAAAAAATGTGAAGAGGAAATAACCTGAAAACCAAAAATGGATAGAAAAACAATACAGAAAACACAATGTTGCCCATCATTGGCAACAACAATAACACCAGTATCCAAGAAAACGCCACCACTTATCACAAAAGCGAATGCTCACATTCTTACATGGGTGAAAAATAATAAAAGAGTCAATCCATTTCTTCCATAAGGTGGCCAGGCTCTGTTCTTCTAGATGTACACCAGCCTCTAAATTCACCATCGAAGTGTTCCTAGTGAAAATGTCCCGCCACCCATGCATTTGTCACCCTATGCACTAGCTTCAAGTGTGTCTCATATACCATAAACAAAATATATACAACACTTATGAGCAATGATATAATATGAAAAGTCTCTGATAGAGGAGAATCCCAGCTACCCAACACCATAAATACACAACCCTAGACACCCACCAAACGGGTTGTAGGTGACACACAAACGGTGGTATACCCCTAACAGAACCAAAGAAAGAACAAGGTCAACAGACCAAAACTCTCTCGATAAAAATCCAACATCCGAAAAAGTACAAGGGAAATCCACTAACATTAGTCCACTCCATGAGTAAGTAAAAACCCCAAAGTGGAAGCAATAAACACATGCATAGTTCACTATTCGAACCACCACCACATGTCATAACAAAAATAAAAGTCCACCAACTGAAAGCATGAAGACGAAGGAAGAACCACAACTAGAACTTACCGACAATACTGTGTCGAAAAAGTGCCACCTCCATACTACAAATGTGCGTCAAACTCGTACTCTGCCCTAATCCCTTGTGGATGTGTGGTTCATTCTTCCTCTATTGATCTAATAATTTGTGAAAATGTCCCGCCACCCGCGCATTTCTTGATAAGTCTAAGGAAGTATATTGTACTTTAACTGTTTCACTTTTTTTTATCTTCTCAAGTATAGGTCAATTCTACCCAAAATTTAGTTGAGATATATTGGAATTGAAACAATCCAAGTGGATATAAAGTTTTGAGGGTATTGAATGAGTTTATGTATTTAAAAATACAATTTAATCCAACACTATGATATGAATTGAATGGTTGATAAATACCTGTAAGCATAATATTAAACAACAGTGAACATTTTATTACAAAACAATGACTTTACATTTACTTTTACAATTACATTTACTTTTACAATATTCCCACCTTGAATCCATATTAAACTATATAAAAAATACATAAAAATCAATATTAAAAGGTAAGTAATCATTATAATTAAAAAAAAACTAAAGAATAATATGATAAATGAATAACATTGAAAAGGTCTATATCTCATGCTATTTATTTAACCATTGTTTTTCTTTCTAAAATTATTTCTTTACATTATATTTAAATAGTTGAAGGACAATATGATACATAAAGATTTAAAAATCAGCTACTAAGTTGAATCTATTTTGATGGTTTTTGTTACAATATCATGAATTATTAATCCCACATACTCAAAAAAACCATAACTTATTTTCATGACACATATAAATATGCATTTTTTATTAATTAATCAATTTAATTAAAAATGTAAAATTAACATTTTTTTTAATCCCATCTAATAGTTCACCTGAGTTGTAGCTAAGAGTAAACCTCTAGAGGTCTACAATAGGTTATCCTCTCCACAAATTGGGTCATAATAAAAGATTACCTTGAATCTCTCAATTTTTTATTGACTCACATTAATTTAATCACCAATTAGCATGCTTCTTAATCTAATGTAATTCTTTTTAAAATAAAATAATTTTTTTAAATATTAAAGAAAATAGACAAACATGTGTAATTTGAAAAAAATAACTAAATTATAACTTAATGCAAAATTCTAATTAAAATTTTTAATCATTTTTAGAATTTTGGTTTCTGTGATCCATCATAAAGATTATATAGAATTCTTTTGGTAATAATCACATTGAAATAAGCATTGTCATCATCAGGACTAGCACTAGCATTAGTTGGTTCCAAACACGTATACAATGCTCATTTCTAGACAATGCTCATTTCAATGTGATTACTACCGAAAGAATTCTATATAATTTTTAATCATTTTTAATTTCTATATTAGTTAATTCTTAGAAATCTTAACCATTAATATTTTAATTCCCTAATAACTAACTAATTAATAATGCTAGTTTTTAATCGCATTTTTATTCCTTAATAATTAACTAACTTATTAACTAACGAATAACGACACTAGTATTCAATGGCTATATCTTAGCATTTGATGCATTCATACTATTTATTTATTAAGACCAATTATCTTTTTCACCAATCTTTTTCACTTTATCATAAAAGTGAACCACATTAAATGATTAGAAAGACAAATCTTAATAATATGATTAACACTAAGACGTTTTTCTAAAACAAAAACATATTACAATTCATTTGCACTTTTTATAATTACAGATAATTTGGGCTTTTTATTATTACATCTGTAAAGGAATTTTAGAATGAAGCCTACAACACAGCACACGGAAATAATGGTGGACAACTCTATTATTCTGCCCGCAAATGCATGCACTAAGCACAAGTTGTCTCCTGTTAAATAATGTCGCTACTTCCGGCGCGCTATGAATAATTTTACCGCGACATGTCGCCCAAAACGACAGACGTTCTTCAGTCCCACACACCTGACTGCACAAGCTAATGCGTGTGTCATGCATTAGTTGTCCTCTTAAACAAAGAATGTTACTCCTTACGGCACGCATTAGCTGCCTTTTGTTAAAGAATGTCGGTCCTTACGACGCGCTATTCGGAATTTTACTGCGACGTGACACCAGAAACAATAGATATTCTTCAGTCCCACCAACATGACTGCACCTTCGCTCCACTCATTGCCCAGTTGAGTACTGCGAATATTTATTAATGGCCTTTCAGCCGCATTCATTATTTGAGCATTTGTTGTTACCTCCTAAAACTGAAGATTCTTCAGCAGTTGCGTGATTTATGTATCACATACGTATTGTGAGTCATGCCGCAATCATCATTCGTGTAGTTTAGTTTTTGGCAGAATCTAAAAAAAACTTATAAAATAATTTCGAAATTTTGGCAAGTATATGAAAAATTTGGCAATATTTTTTGAAAATCTAGGTTATGGTTGTTAAACTTCAGGATTTTGGTGCAGACAGGTTTTTGATGGTGCTGAAAACATTTCCACCATTAGAAAAATCATTCAAACACTCTAACTACTTGATTTCTAATTTTTTTTTACCAAACAAAAAACTGTAGTCCTGACTATTTTATTGCTTTTGTAGACAACCAGTTTTATTAGGATTAGATTAAATATTATAAAACAGATGGTGGATAATTTTGACCTAAAATATTATGATTTTTATGTTCAGAGGGGCATTTTACAATCTAGTATGAGAGATGTGTAACCTAGTAGGAGGGGATGCCATTTTTATGCTGAGAGAGACATTCCACAATCTAGTATGAGAGATGTGTAACTTAGTAGGAGGGGATGTGTAAGTATGTGAAGTCTCCAATTAAAAAAAGTTGAAAAAAAAAAGCTATATAAATAATAAAAAAAAAAAAACCACAATTTAATACAAAAAATCCAATATCTATAAAAAAAAAACTACAATACAATTCAATACAAAAAATCCAATATCATGTTCCAAAATTTTTTAATATTTCTTTTAATTAAATTTTTGTAAAATAAATTTTAAAAGAAAAAACCATATCCTATACTTATATTAAAATCTTTAAAAACATAAATATTTTCACCACAAACTTGTTATATTTGAAAATATTAATTTGATATAATTTTATTATAAATTTTGTTATTATAGCATGTAAAAAACATCATTAAATTTTATTATTATTATTATTATTATTATTATTATTTTGAATTAATAATTTAAAAAAAATATATTATATTGGAGAGATTTGATCTATATAAGTGTATGATGGATCTGGAATTAAAGCATCTATATTTATAAAAAAAATTGACAAAAAAATTAAGAAATCTTAAGTAATTTTTTTTTATTGTAATAAATCTATTTATAGTTTCAAAATCACTACTAAATCACTATAAACTTCAAATTTTACAGCCCAAAGACAATCTGATCCCGCAACCTCTCCTTATAAAAATGATGGATTTATATAGAAAGCTTTTTAGACGTTTTAAGATTTCAAATTTGTTTGTATACTAAAAATATATTTTAAACAATAATGAAAAAAAATGACCTTTTATGAGGAAACACATGCTCTTAACCATTAAGTCCACTCAAATTGTCTTCTAAAAAAATTATAAGACATGATAAAAGACTAAATTATGGCCTTAGGCCTAATCACTTACTAGAAATGTGCTCTACCAATTTTGTCTCCTCTCGAGAATCGCCATAATATATATTAGGGTTTTGGGTAGGGAAATGGGTCTTAACTAATGCTTCACAACATATTTTTAGAAGGATGTCTTATGTTTGGTAAGTTTTAAATATTTCATTTATAAAATCTAAATATTATTTTTGGATTTTAAAAAATGTGGATGAGAGAGAACGAACACGGGAGGAATAGCTTCCAGATGTTGGAAGGCTCTGTTGGGGTCCTGTGATTTGGCTTATTGGAAAACCAGACAACAAGGCAACATCCAAACCAAGCTTTAAAGCTCTAGGATCTAGCCCTCCTAGTCTCAGAGAGGGATCTCTCAATATGTTTATAAGGATATAGCTTGATGTTTTTAAGAGGTTGATTTTAGGCTAGTTGTTAAGTGCAAGTTTGTTTGTTTTGTTGGTTGGACATAGATGATCTAGGCAGCATAGATAGAGTGTGGAAATCTACAAGCCATTGGGAAATGGAGTCATATGGAAGTCTAAACAGTTCTGATTGATGAATTTGGGGAACCAAAGGGAAAATCTAACTTAGTCAATGGATTTGTGGGATCATATAGGTGGAATGAGATGAACATCAAGGATTTGGAAGGAAAAGTAGAGCTTTAAGGGCTGTTAAGATTCCTTAATCACGTATACCTTTCAACGAAGGGACTTGCAACACTATCTAAACATAAAGAAATATCCAATAGCCAGGGCTAACAATGAATCCTACCAACATACTTTATGTAGATAACATAAACAAGACAGACTTTCAAGTAAGACAAAGAAGGATAGGAACACTCTGTTTCTTCTAATCGTTTCACTTAAAGGAGTTAGAAAACATATAAGAAACACATATAATTGCATTCATAAAAGGGGGAACACCTAGACATCTAAGATTGCAATTATAAAGACCTTCTAATATGACTATCTCAGCAAGAAACATAGGTTAAGATCAGAGCAAATCCTCTCTGCTAAGCTGCAGACAATAACGTTTGAAGGATTTTTTCAGAAATAGTTTTCAAGAGGCAGCAAGCAGGCAGGGCTAACCATAATTCAACCTTGACACCAACTATTTGAACTATTCTAAAATGAATAAGCTTAAGGGTTTAAAAGAAGTCAAACTACTTAATAAAATCTTCAACGGATGAAAACATAAAGGTAGTGAAGAGTAAACAGTCCTAAGGTGCTTCTAGGAGACATTTCTTAGCCTAAGATTTTTACTCTACTGCAAGCAAAGAATAATGGAACAAAGTGAAAAACAGGAAATAACATTAAAAAATAGAGAGTACTTCACCAAAACTAGGCTCAGGGATCCAATTATCTAGCCTCCTTCATCAACGGAAAAAAAAAAGACATCTAGACTTCTTCAAAACATCAATCCTTCTTCAAAGCAGTAGTCTATGTATTACTTCAAAATTCATCAAATGCCAACTTTTACAATGAGAGTTCGAATAAGATTTATAGGTGAATGGGGAGGAGAGGTGAGAGAGATGGTCTTTATGGTTAATTAAAACAGAGGAGAAAAGCATTCGAATGCCCATTCTGTGTCATAAATATTACATTAATTTCTTCCCCATTCTAATAGTTCTTGTAGAATTTGAGGCCTAATTGTTAGGCTGGTAATAACTCCAAAGAGTGTCTTTGTGGATAATTCTTCTTGCTGCTGCAGTCCTGTCTTTTCTTCTGGTAAAACTAAAGTGGACAGTATGGGTTTTGAGACCACTCAGACCTTTACAATAATTTCCTTAATAGTTTAAAGAGGTTCCGTCAGCATAATAACTGTCAAGGTGTATTTAGTCCTGGGAGGAGTAAATAGCTTCACTGATGTGTCATTCAATGATTTCCTTTGCTGTTTTGTCCATCTTTGTCATTTAGCACTGATTTAGCTTTAACTGTGTTTTTATCTTTGATCTGCAAGTTAAGCTTTTAATCTTCTGAGTTGGATCCTTAACCTTTATTCCTTTGCTAAACTTTCTTTAATCGTCATTGATCTTTACTTTATCTCTTTTGTGTACAGGTGGTTGGGATTCTGTGCTGGGGGTTTTGTTCTTCACCAGTGTTCATGAGACACTGATAAAACATTAATAATCAACCCGTGGATCCCTTTCTGCATTGAATAGGCCACAGGATCCTCACCCTGAGCTCTATGCCACCTTTAGTGGCTGTGGGATTCTTTGAATAGTTCAAACCTCCATAAAACCTGCAAAAACCAATAAACTTATTAAACAAAACCTGCGTGAGGGCTTGAACTACTTCAGAGGCTTGGGCGGAAGCGAAGGAGCTATGAGGAGGTGGTGGATGCAGCGGAAAAGGGCCTCATGGCGAAAAACCATGAAGAAAAAGGCTCAAAACTGAATTTGGCGCGAAGAGATGCAATGGCGGTTTTGGAAAACCAGAGATGGTTTTCGCATAGGGTCTGGGTGGTAAGCGGTATTACCCCGGACGAATGCGATAGGGCTTAGGTGTTGACACCTGTCCCTCAAAAACCACCCATTTCACGTTTAAATTGCATGTCGGGGAGGTTTCGTGAGTTGGGTGCAAAAAATAATATGGACCGTCAGATCGGGTAGATCAATGGCCCAGATCTCTCCGCAAGATCGCATAAATGATAAATGGTGTGAGGGGAGGGGAAAACTGTGAGAAAGCGTAGACTGTACGATCAGAAGGATCGATAGTTGATATCATATCAGGGAATGACAAAAATGAATGAATTGGGGCGGAGGAAAAGCGATAATGCGAGACAGTGTAGACTGTTGGATCTGAGGGAGTCAAATCAACAGTGGAGATTAACTGCCGGGGGACTACGGGATATAGAAGGATCTCTTTGGTGGGGTGCCTCCACATTGAATGGGAAAATGCTGGCCGTCGGATCGAGAGAAGATCAATAGTGGAGATTAACTGCATGGGGACTAGGGAGTACGGGCCACTTTGGTCGGATGCCCCCGTAGTGAACCTACGTCGTTGATCTGGGTTAATCGGATGGTCTAGATTGAATCAAGACCTCACAAATCAAGGCAACAACAATGTGTGGGGTAAGGAGGAAACAGTGGGAGCCGTCGAATCTGGGAGCAGATCGATGGTTGGGATTAAATTGGGGGATCGACCATCGGTGGAAAAGGAGTTTGGGAGTGAGGAAACGGGGATTTCCAAATGAGTTTCGTTCGGTCCTTGATTCTCCGAGATCATCTAATCCTTCTTGTTCGTGTTCCTACCATATCCTGAATTGAAACTAATGGGATCAAAATGCGCTATGAATCGATTATAAGATCTTTTCAATTGGAAAGACAAGAAAAGATGTGGAAATATCAACCAATTTTTAGTGAAAGGCTTTAAATATTCTTTTGGTGTTTCATTTCCAAGTTCCATAAAGTTATGTATAGGAAAGAGTTTCATTAAATAGATTTTTTTTTTCTCAATCATACTACTTTTATGATTGAAGTGATATATGAGGATCGATATAGTGGTCCTCCCCCTATATTAGTTGTTGGACTCCATCATAACAAATTTTTTTCCTGAAACCTATCATGGCAGATATTTTTCGTCCCTCAAAAAATGGTTTTCATCTTTAAAAGATGTGGATCATACGATGAGAAATGGACACCCGAGCCTTCTTTCTTTGTGGGAAACATGAGCCCTTTATCGAACTTGAATCGATGACTTACGCCTTACCATGGCATTACTCTACCACTGAGTTAAAGGGGCCCCTTATCATATATTAATGAGTGAGTCTACTATGGTAGATGGACAACAAATTGGATGTGGATGATCCATTTTTTTTTTATGGCTCTCTCGCCATACTAGGCCTGTGGGATTGACACGAGAGGGTAAGGATGGCTATACTGAAATTGAACTCCAGGTTGAGCTTATATAAAGAAAATGGAGACAAGTTATGCCTAAAGATGATGCTGAATCAGCCTTGTCCACAAGGGAGCTATAAGTAATGCAACTATGAATCTCATGGAGAGTTTGATACTGGCTCAAGATGAACGCTGGCGGCATGCTTAACACATGCAAGTCGGTTGGGAAGTGGTGTTTCTAGTGGCGGACGGGTGAGTAACGCGTAATAACCTGCCCTTGGGAGGGGAACAACAATTGGAAACGGCTACTAATACCCCATAGGCTGAGGAGAAAAAGGAGGAATCCACCGAAGGAGGGGCTCGCGTCTGATTAGTTAGTTGGTGAGGCAATGGCTTACCAAGGCGACGATCAGTAGCTACCCCGAGAGGATGATCAGCCACACTGGGACTGAGACACGGCCCAGACTCCTACGAGAGGTAGCAGTGGGGAATTTTCCACAATGGGCGAAAGCCTAACGGAGCAATGCCGGGTGAAGGCAGAAGGCCCATGAGTCATGAAATTCTTTTCTAGGAGAAGAAAAATTATGGTATCTAAAGGATAAGCATCAGCTAACTCTATGCCAGTAGCCGTGGTAAGACAGAGGATCCAAGCATTATCCGGAATGATTGGGCGTAAAGTGTCTATAGGTGGCTTTTCATGTCCGCCATCAAATTCCAGGGCTCAACCCTGGAGTAGATGATTCTGGTGATAATGCAGAAATAGTCCACGTATATATATCACAAAACCGTAAGATACAAGTGGGTGGTAAAGTAGCTGGAAGGCACGGTAATAAAGGTATTATTTCAATAATTTTTCTGAGACAAGATATGCCCTATTTGCAAAATGGAATACCAGTTGATATGGTATTGAATCCATTAGGGGTACCTTCACGAATGAATGTAGGATAGATCTTTGAATGTTTTCCCAGTTCAGGCTCGCTTAAGGGAAGTGGAAATGATAGGGGAAGAAATCCAGGTAAATGGAGACTCCCAAGTAGAACGAGAGAAAGAGGATCTCATCAATGTTGCTTCTAAGAATTTGGAACAATTAGAGGATCCAAAGAATGAAACGATTTACTCCGAATAGCAAAGAGCAATTGACCAGATTCGACAACAAGTTTCTCGCCAAGCTTTATGAAGAACTATAGGAACTTTGAATAGTCTTTTAAAAATTGAGTTGCATTTACATAATATATGTTATAGATAGTGTATTCAAGTATTGATATAGATTGGTCATATAGGTTCATCATATATCATCCAATTCTATTTTTATTTTCATTATCTGAAGGAGATTTCATATACATAAAGAAGACGACTGAACATCCTTTCTTTTTCAATTCAATAGAAACCTAAAAAATTAAATATGGTACAAAATAAAAATATGTCCAATCAGGAGGATCGAAAATCTAGATGAAATCGTAGTGTGGTAGGCAGAAGGGGTTCAGATGAGAGAAAGCGATAATGCAATGGCACGATGACCGCCCGATCAAGAGGATCGATGATCTAGATTAAATCGGAGCATCACAGAAATGAATTACCGGGGTAGAGAACAACGGAAAGGCGAAACAGTGCCGACCGTTGGATCTGGGGGAGCCAGATCAACGATCCAAAATGCATCAGCGGGGAAGAATCATCGGGGAAAAAGAACCGGGGAAAGAGCGATTGCAATGTGCCGATGAGCGATGGGCATTTGGTCGCAGGGCTGGGTTATATTATGAAAAGGGGCTAGGGCTAATCCAAAAGGCGCTTGAGCCCTAAGGTTTAAAATGAGTGGAATAGGCCTAAAATGGAGGTTTTTTAAAGCCTTTTGAGGGTTTCGATAGGGTGTAAAAAGGGGTTTTTCAACCAAATAAAGGGTTTAAATGGTTTAAAAGGGTATTTTGAGGAAATAAAGGATAAATGAGGGGAAAAATGAGTGATATGAAGTTAATTGTGAAGATAAAATGGAGGAATGAAATTATGCAGATGAGGCTTTGAAAAACAGTTTTCTCTTTGGAAATAGCATGATTTTGAAGTGAAAACATCAGTGAAGGTTTCTTTGGATAGAGAGAACAACTAGGCTTCGAGAACTAACATGTTAACTTGAAAATGTTTCTTGAAGGTTGCAAAATGATTCTAGCCATCATTAGGTATAACAGGAATTATAGATGGCTAACAGTGGCTCCACTTGGGGAGGGAAACTTTCCATTTAGGTGTCCAGAACCTCAGTTTATCAATCTCTAGCTTTTAGTAGGCCTGTGCCTTATCCATGGGCAAAATTTCTTTATTTTCTTGTTGATTTTCTTTGTATTTTGAAAATTCTTCAATGTCCTGCAGCATGAAAACACTTTAAGACAACACATCTACTACCCACAGTACTTGTCCTAGCATTTTTTCTTCTCTTGAGTGCACTTGGACTGGCATCTCTTTTACATATTATTTTTGAGAACAAAAAGATAAAACTATCTAATGCTACCCTTATTTCTTCCAAGAGTCTAGATTGAACAGTTTGACTCAAAAACTTCTCTACCTAATCTATTATCTGTCAAGATTAAGATGTTTGACAAATCTTCATTCTCTACATTCTAAAATAGAAATTTAAACACAGACAAACTAGGATTAAATAGTCTGATTTGTTGTAGTGTCTATTGCAGAAGAAACCAGCTGCACATAGAATTTTATTTGCAGAAAATTAAAACAAAACTGGGAAGACTTGAGATCTGAGAATAGTAAGCATCCTTCCCTTCTTTTCAGCTCTAATTTTGATCTTTTTGAGCTGTCCTCTTCTTCTTTACCTGGTTCAAGTTTTTAGCATGTTAGAACCAGTCTTCTTTGTATATTTGGCTCAGTTTTTGATCTGATTAGAGCCATTCTTTTTGTGCTTTCTTGGCTCAGGTTTTGAGCTTATTTGAACCATTCTCTCTATCCTAATCTATTTTACTGATAAGCCAAGATTAAACAATTTGGAAAATCTCCTTCACTAACCTATCAGTAGTAAATTGAAATTTATCTGGTCATGATTAGGTCGTATGACCAAATAACAATGTTCCTTTAAAATAGTGGCATTTAAGCTTGCACACTTTCAAATTTTTCTCTTTTTGGTATGGGGCTGTACCTTTCTTCTCTTCATCTCCCCTCTTTTCTCTTTTTCTATTGTTTTTGTATTTTTTTATTTTTCTCATGCAATGGTATGTACAATGGATTAAAAAACTCTGAAACTAAGATTCTTGACAAAAATAGTGTTTGAGCATCCTGCCATTGAGAGGACCTCCAAACACCTCTTCTCCATTCATCTCCTGCAGAAAAAATGCATTGTGGGCCCTTATGGAATTAATAATGTAGGGCCCCTTCCAAAGATTTTTGAATTTACCATGTTTTCCTTTCTCTTCCCTTCTGGAATCCCATTTTAGAAATACATTTCCAACTTGGAAGTAATTTTATTTGGTACTTCTATCAAATAATTTCTTGATTCCTTCTTGGACTACTTGTGTCCATTTATATACTTCCTCTCTTGTATGTTGCAAATGAATGGTATGATTGATCCTACTTTGCATATCATTTTCTTCAGCTTGGACCTCTTGAAGGAGTTTCATGACTAGAACTCCTAGAGATGTTGGAAAGACTGCATCCATGCCATAAACCAACTGATACGGAGACATGCCGATGGAATTTTTAGTAGTCAATCTATCAGCCCATAAGGCATGGACAAGCTTACTATGCCAAGATTTCTAATTCTGTTCCAACAATTTTCTATTGATATTAACGAGGCTTTTGTTGGAGGATTCAGCTAGATTGTTTCCTTGGGGTTAGTAGGTAGTAGAATGGCCTAATGTGATATAATATTTATGGCAGAAGTCTACCATCCTCTTGGACTTGAAGGCAGCAACATTGTCTGTGATTATTTTCCTAGGACAACCAGATCTAGATAGTATGTTGGTTTCAAGGAATTTAATGATGACAGAGTTAGTAGCATTCCTAGTGGGTATGGCCTCTATCCATTTGGTAAAATAATCAGTGGCCATGAGGATCCATTTGTGTTGGGTTGAGGATGATGGGTGAATTTCCCCAATGAAGTCCAAACCCCATTATTGAAAGGAGCCTCAACACTGATAGGCTGCAAAGGTAGTGGTAAGAGTTTTCTCCTACCATCAAAGATTTCGCACTTGTGGTAGGACATGAATAACTTATGGGTGTCTGGGAAGAGGGTGGGCCAATAATATCTAGACGTGCGGATCTTGTTTACTGTGGTCTTCCAGTTAAGATGTCCTCCACATTCTCCCTCATGTAGCTCATGCATGATTTTTCATGCATCAACCTCAGGTAAACATTTAAGTAAAATCCCCACAGCATTCCTCCAATACAAAACTCCATCTAATATACAATAACTTAAAGCCTTCTGTTTGACAAATCTAGCTTTTGTTTTTGAAAAAGAAGGAGGAGCATTCAGATAAAGCAACACATATATGATGTCAGCATACCAAGGAGATTTCATGAATTTTTCTTCAATGAATGGTGTTGTGCATTCTTCTATTTCTTCCAAAACATCAACCATGTTCATATCTAAAGCTTGGAAGTTTGACTCAGCCATGAGTTTTGCTAATCCCTTCCCTTTGGTGAGTTTGGTGGGCCTGATCTCTAAGTCATATTCTAGAATAGTGGCAATCCATTTTCCCCTTTTACCATCAGGGTCCTGACTTAGAATATCTTTGACTATAGTGTGTGGCACAAAGGCAATGATATGTGAATGTAAAATGTACACTCTAAAGTCCTTTAATGCTTTTACCAGTGCTAAGGCTTGCTTCTCCATGATATTATATTTGAGTGGAGCATCTCTCAAATCCCTACTAAAGAAGGATATTGGCTATTCCTTCCCCATGCTGTTCTTTTGCTATAATCCTATAGCTATGGTGTGTTCAGATGCAAAAGAGAAGATATAGAAATCTTTGGTGAAATTAGGACTAATTAGACTCGGTGTTTGAGTGAGGGCTTGTTTTACCAGTTCAAATGATTGTTTAGCTTGCATTGTCCATTTAACACCTACTTCTTTCCTAAGCATATTAGTGATGTTTCTTAATATCTCAACAAGGTTGGGGATGAACCTCCTCAAAAAATTTATCTTCCCAATGAAATATTGCAATTATTTGACGTTTCTTGGGTGGCTGATATTCAATATGCCATCAATCCTTTTAGGGTCTACTTTGATCCCTTCTTCAAAGATTATGTGACCGAGAAGCTTTCCTTCTTGGAGGACAAAGAGTGTCTTTTTGGGATTCAAAGATAAGCTGAACCTTCTGCATTTCTCGAAAACCTTTCTTAAATGGATCAAATGTTCTTCATCAGTTTTGGGGAAAACAGTAATATCATCAAGGTAAATGATTATAAAATAGCCTATGTCTTCTAAGAAATCTATATCCATGGCCCTCTGAAAGGTGGCCCCTGCATTCATCAAACCAAATGGCATTTTGACATACATGAACGTCCCCCAAGGTGTAGTTAAAGCAGTTTTATGTTGATCACTTGGGAGTACCAAAACCTGATTGTAACCTGAGAACCCATCCAACAATGATATTCTTTTAAACCCAACCACATTTTGAAGTATGTGATCCATATTTGACAAGGGGTAATTATCTTTTAGGGATGCTCTATTTAGATTCCTAAAGTCAATACACAGCCTAATTTCCCCCGTCCTCTTCCTAACAGATACTAGGTTGGAAACCCATTCTGAGTATCTGAGAGGAACTATGATCCTAGCATTGTACATTTTCCTAATCTCTTTCTCTACCAAAGGTAATAAAATGGGGTTTATCCTTCTTAGTTTCTATTTTAAAGGATTCTAATTTACCTTAAGAGGGATTTTATGTAGGATGATGCTAGTATCATAATATTTCATATCTTTATAGTCCCATGCAAACACATCTACGAATTCTTTGAAAAGTGCTATGTACTGCTGTTTGACATGAGCTGGGAGGGTGCTAGACAGATTGATCATTTTGGGTTCAATGAGGCTGCCTATGTTATGTTCCTCAATGTTAGTTTCTATAGGCTTTGTTCTCGGTTCTTTGTCCACGTCGTTGAAATCGAATAGTTGTTCTAATGGTGTAAGGCCTTTTGGTATAGTATCACCTTTACATTGTAAAACTTCAAGGTCCTTTTGGTTTGGGTTGTCAAATAAATCTGCTTTAAAAAGGTGCTCAAACTGATTTATATTAGCATAAAGGGAGAGCTCTGTTTCAGGGGTTTGTTCCTCATTGCAATAATCCTTTTCATGGTTGGAACTTCGTGTTGCTGTGGAAAATTCATTCCTTGACTGCAAGAAATCATTTATGTGTTTATTATTTTCAAACACTTGCCAATAATCTTCATTATCAGGCACTGTTGGTCTGTTTTTCACCTTTATATTGAATTTTTCATTTATCTGTGGTATTTGGCAATTGCTGGCAGCAAAGGAAAGTTCATTAGCTAGATGATTTTGAGCTCTTGGTACGAAAATAAGTTCATATTTTTCAAAGGTTTTAAGGAGATTAAGGGCATCATTTCTATATTCTATGACTCAGGATTTTTTGGCTGAATATTCCCCTTTTATTTGTCTGATGATTAACTTAGAATCCCCTTGGACTGCTATCCTCTTAACCTCTAAGTCTTTGAGCAAATGGAAGCCAAGAATGAGGGCTTTGTATTCTGCAATGTTATTTGTGCATGGGAAATATAGTTTATAGGAGTATCCCTTGTTTGTGTTATGTATCCATACACCAGACCCTGAACTGGCCTAGCTACAAGACCCATCAAAGATCATCTTCCAAAGTGTTTCTATCTCATTCTCTTTTTCTTTTTGCTGCCTAAGGCTGTGGAGATTTGGGGCATTTCGTGGTTGAGCGAAAGGCAAATTTAAATGTTCTGGTGCACTAATTTCTTGCTTATTTTCCTTTTCTTTTTGGGTGATTTCATCTTCATTGAATAAGATAAAGGAATCTAAGTCTAAATGTGTGGAATAGACAGGTGTGTTGTTGGGTTTGTCTTTGCTACTCACCATGTATTTCATGAGGGATTACCTATATAATCTTCTGGTTTGACTAAACACTGGTATGGTGGCATAGGACATATCCATTTGAAGGCTCCCTTGAACTTTGGCTCCCCATGTAGACAAAAGCATGCCATATTTTGGGGGAATTTCAGCTACCACTATATCCATCACTAGGCTTTTAGTAGGAATTTGTGACAGGTTAACACACAACTCTTTGATTAAGCCCAAGCATTTGACCCTTCTTGAATCAAAAGAGTATAAATATTTATATGGTCTAGTAATTTCTAAGCATAGGCTTTCCATTACTACTTTGGGCATAAGGTTATGTGATGCTCCAGAGTCTAGCATGGCATTGTGTAGGATCTTATCATGTATGTTTAGACTAACATAAAAGGGAGGGACAACCCCTTCTTGGTATTTTCCTTCAATTCTGGGACCAAACAACAATTATGGTTTGTCATCCATTAATTTTAAAGTATCAGCATCGATGTTTATATTCAGAGCTTTCAGAACTTTATTTTTGTACACTTCCTGAGTTACCAGTTCAGCTAGAGGCATGCTAATTTTGATTTTGGCAATTTCACCTTCGACGCTGAAATGAAATGTTGTTTTCAGCATATTCACATCTATTTTTTCGCTTATGCTTCTTTCGGCAATTTTGGCTGGCTGAATTTTATTAGGACTGTTAATTAGGACTGTTTTGATAGGGCCAAGCAGAAGTACTAGGGAAGCTCTTCTCAACACATGTTTGGTTGTTTTTATCTCTGCTTAGATCAGTTTTCTTGGCCACGGTGTTGGTGTTATTTGCTGATTTTTTAGGCTGATTTTCTGAGGTTTTTCCAACAATAGTGTTAAGTGTTCTTGTCTTTAGAAATTTCTGGGTTCCTTTTGCTCCTAAGATCATATTGTCTGTGAACTTCCATAATTTCGTTTTCGAACCCCAACCTATAATCTTCAGACTCTTCATGATTGTGTTCATTTTGTTTTGATGAGAAAAATCCAAGTTCTTCCTTAGTGAGGAAGATATCATCTTCGTCATCAGATCCTATCAAGTTCACATGATTTTCTTCTAGCCTATCATTTTCCCCTTCATCCTCTTGTTCTACATAGTTTTGTTGAAAGGGAGGCCTAATTTGTTGGTCATTGTCTCTATGCCTATCTTGATTGGGATCTCTTCTAATATTTGAATTTCTGCTTCTGTTTTGAGGGTTGGTTTGGTTTTCTTTGGGAGGGGTTCTTTCATTTAAATTGATCTTTTCTAGCATTCTTTCCATTACCCTCACTAGTTTGTCAATTTTGGTCTCATATGAAGAAGTAGATGCCATAGTTTCATCTTTATATGTGACTCTTTTCTCGGTTCTCAACCTAGCTCTCTTCTCAATCAGATTTGCTTCCACACTAAGAGCTCCCTTCTGCATGTCTTCTAAAGTTGAGGGATCCCTTTCTCTTAGCTGATAGGCCATTTCAGGATTGAATCCTTCAGGGAATTTGGCCAAAGCTGAGCCTTGTGGAGGTTTCATATATGGGGGTAGTGCGTTATAAACACTATTGAATCTAGTGTAATAATCTTGAACACTTTCCCTAGTGTTTATCTTGAGGTTGTTGTAATCTGAAAGTATTTGGAGAGGGTTATTTTTAATTTCCCATTTGTTAGTGAACATTTGAAATAAATAAGGGAGATCGTGTATGCTATGGGGAGTTAAGCCTTTGAACCATTTTTTGGCTTCTCCTCCCAAACTCTGAGAAAAAATTCTCATTTTGATGGTCTCATCTTCTATTTCAATATAATCAAAGGCATCTTTCATATTTTCTACGTGCTGTTGAGCAGTAGTGGGTTCATTTCCAGTGAAATGGGGAATTTTGGACTAGTATTCATTGGGTAAGGGAACCAGAGGTTGTGGTAACACTAGTGGGGCATACTATGCTACCATGATAGGAAAAAATGGGGGATTTACAAGAAGGAAAGTGGGATGAGCTGGAGTGCTTTGAACAATGTATGTGTGAACAGGAGTGGAAGAAACACTTGGGCCAGCTAACTGATGATGAGCAGATTTGTTATGGAAGGAACTGAAATGATGAAGAAGCTGAGAATAAGGTGGAGTAGAAGGTGAAGCTTCTCTGCTAAAGCTCTGTTGCAAATCTTTGGTTTCAAAATCAGCTTGGTTTAAATCACTTTGAGACTTATTTCTAAATAGGTTCTTTGTGTGAGGTAAGTCAAAGTGAGGCTCTTTCAAGACTGTGAGATTTTCAGGGACATATGTTGTTCTTGGGATGGTTCTATCAGTAGTTGGTTTTCTAGATATATAAGTTTGCCACAAAATCCTTTCTGGATTATCAACTATGGTAGGAAGATTAGGATCTGGATGGGATCTAGTATTGACCCTATGTGAAGCCAGATTTTGGTTTCTGAAATTTAGAGAGCTTGAGGTTTTTAGGATTGTTTTTCAAAATTTTACTGTCACAGTGATTTCTATAATAGGGGACTATGTTCCTAAACTTCCTCGGGGTTGGTTAACACAATCTTAGGGAAATATGGATATCTAGAGGATTAATAGGCCTATTGGGGCTAGTGGAGTCGCCAGGTGGAAAATTTTAGCTTTTCTGAAGGTAAAATGTTTTATGGTCCACCACCAATGTTTATTATGAAACCAATCTGAAATGCTTTGGGTTTTCTGAGTTTTTGTAATGAGTCTATAAGAGTTTGCTAGGCTATTATGTACTCAGAGGTCCCACTGTGATCGCAAAAATGTTGGGGTCCTATGACTTGGCTAATTGGCAAACCAAAGGACAGGGCAGCATCCAAACCAAGCTTTAGAGCTCTAGGATCTAGCCCTCCTAGTCTTAAAGAGGGATCTCTTAATATGTTTATAAGGATATAGCTTGATGCTTTTAAGAGGTTGATTTTAGGCTAGTTGTTAAGTGCAAGTTTTTTTGTTTTGTTGGTTGGACATAGATGATCTAGGAAACATAGATAGAGTGTGGAAATCTACAAGCCATTGGGCAATGGAGTCATGTGGAATTCTAAACAGTTCTAATTGATGAATTTGGGGAACCAAAGGGAAAATCTAACTTAGTCAATGGATTTGTGGGATCATATAGGTGGAATGAGATGAACATCAAGGATTTGGAAGGAAAAGTAGAGCTTTAAGGGTTGTTAAGATTCCTTAATCACATATACCTTTCAATGAAGGGACTTGCAACACTATATAAAAATAAAGAAATATCCAATAACCAGGGCTAACCATGAATCCTAGAAACATAATTTATGTAGATAACATAAAAAAGATAGACTTTCAAGTAAGACAAAGAAGGAGAGGAACACTCCATTTCTTCTAATTGTTTCACTTAAAGGAGTTAGAAAACATATAAGAAACACATATAATTGCATTCATAAAAGGGGGAACACCCAGAAATATAAGACTAAAATTATAAAGACCTTCGAATATGACTATCTTAGTAAGAAAAAGAGGGTAAGATCAAAACAAATCCTCTCTGCCAAGCTGTAGACAATAACATTTGAAGGATGTTTTTAGAAATAGCTTTCAAGAGGCAGCAAGCAGGCAGGGCTAACCATAATTCAACCTTGACACCAAATATTTGAACTATTCTAAAATGAACAAACTTAAGGGTTTAAAAGTAGTCAAACTACTCAATAAAACCTTCAGCAGATGAAAACATAAAGGTAGTGAAGAGTAAACAAGCCTAAGGTACTTCTAGGAGACTTTTCTTAGCCTGAGCTTTTTACTCTACTGCAAGCAAAGCATAATGGAACAAAGCAAAAAAAAGGAAATAACATTAACAAATACAGAGTACTTCGCCAAAACCAGGGTCAGGGATCCAATGATCTAGCCTCCTTCATCAACGGAAAAGCAAAGGCATCCACACTTCTTCAAAACATCAATCCTTCTTCAAAGCAATAGTCTATGTATTACTTCAGAATTCACCAAATGCCAACTTTTACAATGAGAGTTCGAATAGAATTTATAGGTGAATCGGGAGGAGAGGTGACATAGATGGTATTTATGGTTAATTAAAATAGAGGAGAAAAACATTTGAATGCCCATTCTGTGTCATAAATATTACATTAATTTCTTGCCCATTCTAATAGTTCTTGTAGACTTTGAGGCCTAATTGTCAAGCTAGTAATAACTCCAAAGAGTGTCTTTGTGGAGAAGTATTCTTGCTGCTGCAGTCTTGTATTTTCTTCTGGTATAAGTAAAGTGGACAGTATGGGTTTTGAGACCACCCATACCTTTACAATAACTTCCTTAACATTTTAAAGAGGTTCCGTCAGCATAATAACTGTCAAGGTGTCTTTACTCCTGGGAGGAGTAAATAGCTTCACTGATGTGTCATTCAAAGCTTTCCTTTTCTGTTTTGTTCGTCTTTATCATTTAACACTGATTTGGCTTTAACTGTGTTTTTATCTTTGATCTGCACGTTAAGATTTTAATCTTCTGATTTGGATCCTTAACCTTTATTCCTTTGTTGATCTTTCCTTAATCTTCATTGATCTTTACTTTATCTCTTTTATGTACAGGTGGCTGGGCTTCTGCACTGGGGGTTTTGTTCTTTACCAGTGTTCATGAGACACTGATAAAACATTAATAATCAACCCGTGGATCCCTTTATGCATTGAATAGGCCACAGGATCATCACCCCGAGCTCTATGCTGCCTTTAGTGGCTATGGGATTCTTTGAATAGCTAAAACTGCCATAAAACCTATAGAAACCAATAAAATTATTAAACGAAACCTGTGTGAGGGCTTGAACTGCTTCAGAGGCTCGGGCGGAAGTGGAGGAGTTATGAGGAGGCAGTGGATGTCGTGGAAAAGGGCCTCATGGCGAAAAACCACAAAAACCAAGGCTCAAAACTGAATTTGGCGCGAAGAGATGCAATGGCGGTTTTGGAAAATTGGAGATGGTTTTCGCATAGGGTCTAGGTGGTAAGCGGTATTACCCTGGGCGAATGCGATAGGGCTTAGGTGTTGACACCTATCCCTCAAAAAACACCAATTTCACATTGAAATTTCACGTCGAGGAGGTTTCGTGAGTTGGGCACAAAGATGAATATGGACCGTCAGATCAGGTAGATCAACAGCCCAGAATCTCTCCGCTAGATTGCATAAATGATAAATGGTGTGAGGGGAGGGGAAAAATACGAGAAAGTGAAAACTGTTCGATCAGGAGGATCGACGATTGAGATCATATCGGGGAATGGTTGAAATGAATTAATTGGGGCGGAGGAAAATCGATAATGCGAGACAGCGCAGACCATTGGATCTAAGGCAGTCATATCAATTATGGATATTAACTGCAGGGGGACTATGGGGTACGAAAGGATCTCTTAGGCGGGGTGCCTCCACAGTGAATGAGCAAATGGTGGTCGTCAGATCGGGAGAAGATCAACGGTGGAGATTAACTATGGGGGGACTGGGGAGTACGGGCTACTTTAGTCGGGTGCCCTCGTAGTGAACCTGCGCCATTGATATAGGTTAATCGGATGGTCCAAATTGAATCGAGACCTCACAAATCGGGGGAAAAATGATGTGTGGGGTAAGGAGGAAATAGTGGGAGCCGTCGGATCTGGGAGCAGATCGATGGTTGGGATTAAATTAGGGGATCAACCATCGGTGGAAATGGAGTTTTGGAGTGAGGAAACGGGGATCGCCAATGGAGCGATGACCGTCCGATCAGGAGGATCGACGGTCCAGATGAAATCAGAGCGTGGCAAAAAGAATGGGTTCAGATGGGAGAAAGCGATAATGCAATGGAAAATGACCATCCGATCAGGAGGATCGATGGTCCAGATTAAATTGGAGCATCACAGAAATGAATGACCGGGGTAGAGGACAGTGAAAAGGTGAAACAGTGCCAACCGTTGGATCTAGGGGAGCTAGATCAATGGTCCAAAATGCAACAGCGAGGAAGAATCATCGGGGAAAAGGAACCAAGGAAAGAGCGATTGCGATGTGCCGATGAGCGATGGGTGTTTGGTCGCAGGGCCGGGTTATATGAAGAAAAGGGGCTAGGGCTAAGCTGAAAGGCACTTGAGCCCTAAGGTTTAAAATGAGCAGAATAGGCATAAAATGGAGGTTTTTTAAAGCCTTTTGATGGTTTAGATAGGGTGTAAAAAGGGGTTTTTCAACCAAATAAAGGGTTTAAATGGTTTAAAAGTGGATTTTGAGGAAATAAAGGATAAATGAGGGGAAAAATGAGTGATATGAAGGGAATTGTGAAGATAAAATGGAGGAATGAAATGATGGAGATGAGGTTTTGAAAAATAGTTTTCTCTTTGGAAACAGCAGGATTTTGAAGTGAAAACATCAGTGAAGGTAGGTTTCTTTGGACAGAGAGAACAACCAGGCTTCGAGAAATAACATGTTAACTTGAAGATGTTTCTTGAAGGTTGTAAAATAATTCTAGCCATCATTAGGTATAACAATAATTATAGATGGCTAACAGGCTCTAGATTTCAACCCACCCCCATTTTTCCAGCTATCGTCAAATCCAGAAATCGACTGTTGAGCCCAAAATTCATGGGCGAAGGGAGTATCCGACTCCGGTTTTAGACAGAGACACCTCTGTATATGCGGGCGGACCATGGGATCTAGAACACATGATCCCATTGGTTAGGCAAAGGGGTTTTTGCCTATAGAACCCTTACTTCCTTGGGAATGAAGCAATGGATTCATGGATTTTGGACCTCTTCTGCATATCCTCATGGTACGGTGGGACCTTGGTCATTCGATGCGGCGAGAGAGAACTCAGGCTGATGAACCATGTTTCTTCCCTCCCGGATCTTGAAATTTTGACCTTTTTCATGATGGTTGTGCGTTGTACCTCGCTTGGCTCTAGACGCGGACGACTGAAATTATTGCTTAGGTGTGGGTGTGGGGAAAATTCCCTTTTTAACTCTCTCCCTGCCATTGAAAACCTGGGGCGTGTGTGGGCTCTGGCTCCTTGTCCTCCTCATGGAGGTCATTGCTTTCTTCTCCAGTTCTTAGTTGTAAGACTCAATACTCCTTCGAATCCACTTTCACTTCGAACCTCAAGCACGGAACATCGTGAAGACATCACAACAGACTCAAAACCCTGGGAAAAAGTAATCCCCTCTTTTTTTTCATATTTTTATCAGGCCCTCTGTGGGAAAATATTTTTATTATGGGTATAAGACTCCTGCACAGTGTTTCAAATGAAACAAAAAAATCTGGGAGTTGATGGGTTACTCTGTTCGGTTGCAATATCTGGTTAATGGTAGTCAGTCTCTTCAGGCCTGTTGGTCTTTGAAGGACCACTCTATTGTTTCAGGGGCAACCATCACCCTTAAACTCCACCTGAGACGGGGTACTACAGATCTGGGCACTTCTAGATCTGCAAGGGGGGGAAGGGGAAGAAACCCACAAAGTAGGAATAAATGAATGGTGGCCCATCCTACAGGAGTATATTACAAGGGAAAAACACTGCAGTAATACCTACAGAACAAGTTGGAAATGCCCCACGACCATACATAGTAGAACAACTGGATCAAACACTAGTACTAAAGATAGACAATCCAGAAACAGAGGTGTATTGCACAACACATGAAGCCCAAGTGCTAATATGTCACTTTAACTACTTCTGGCCTAAACTGATGGAGATATTCCATTGGATTTTTACACACTGGACCAAAAACTATGAAATCCACCTCTATTCCAAGGGGTTTTAAATATAAAATTTAAATCCTCAGAGAACAGAGATATCATTATCAGAGAAGGACCTTGGTTCTGGGGATCGACTAGCCTTTTCATTACCCCATGGTACCCATATTTTGATGCAAAAAGTATGACAGTCAATAAAATGTCGATATCGGTCAGATTTTACAATCTTCCCTTTCATTTCTAGAATGACTAGGATTTCGAAGGTATTGGGAATAGTATTGGGTGATACATCAAAAAAGATATAGAGAAATTAGAGGAGAGGATATACATGTTGGTGTCCCATGTTTTGATAGTTTGGCAGATCAAAAGACAAGGCAACATCAGAACCAATCTTTAGAGTCCCAAGATCTAGTCCTCCTGTTCTCAGAGAGGGATCTCTCGAATGTTTGTTTGCAAAGGTTTATCTTGTGTGCTTAGAATATGGATTTTAGACTAGTTATTAAGTGCAGGTGTTTTTTCGGTTGTTTGGTTGGATTGATACAACAGAACATAAAAGGCCTAGGAAATATATATAGAATGGAGAAACATCTGGTTCATTGGGAAATGGAGTCAAAAAAGAGGTCATGACAAACTTATCAATGGATATGGGATATCAGAGGGAAAATCTAACTTGGCCACAGGATCTTTTGGTTTTTGAAATCAGATGGACATCAATGATTTGGAAAGAGAAGTTTAATTCTCAACAAAGGGAATTTGAAAACATAGGTTGAACAATAAAGAGCTTTTTGATAGACAGGGCTAACCATGAATTATAAAAATCACACCTTGAAGCAAACAATGATTTCAAAACAACTTTTAAAATGAAATCTAAGATTCGGGGAACACCCTATTTCCTCAAATATTTTATTTCAAATGACTTAGAAAATATAAAATATTCACTCATAATTATGATCATAGAAGAGGGAACACCTAAATACATCTATGATCACAACTATGAAGACCTTTAAGCCAATTTTTCAAGCAAGGACAAGGGGAAAGATCAGAACCGACCTCCTTGACTTAATATAAGCAAATAAATACAAAGGGAGACTTCCATAACATACTTTAAGTGGCAACAGACAAGCAGGGAGAACCATAAATCATGCTGAAACCAGCTGTTCAAACTATTAAGGAAATAAACAAGCATGAAGACTAAAGAGAGAGATTAAAAACTCTAAAATACTTCAGCAGAAGAAAACATGAAACAGTGAAGGATGAATAGGTCTAAGGTGCTTTCAGGAGTCATTTCTTAGCCTAAAAATTTCAATCTAATATAGTAAGAAATCATGGAACAAAATGAAAATAGGGGAAAACATTAAACAGTTTAGAATACTTCACCAATAGCCAAGCTCATGGATCCAATGATAGAGCCTTCTCAAGAACAAGCATGCAACAACATCATCAAGGCTTCCAAGGCTTCAGTTTCTTCTTTAACTTCAACAGACTATGTATTATTTTAGAGAGTTTCAGTATTACAACTAGTGATCAACCAACAATTTCTCATCTTCTACAGTAGTATTTATAGAAGAATGAGGAGGTGAGATCTAATAAAATATCTCCCAAGATAATTAATACAGTATTAATGGCTTCTCGGCCTTTGAGGGGCTCGATGAAGAAGTTTACAGATGTTCTGTCTGTATTAACTGATTTAAATTTATGAATTAAGCTCGGTGGGAGCTTTTTTTTACTTTTGAAGCTCTGTGTCATGTTGGAGTAACTCTGCAGATATTTTTGCATTAAGTTCTTTGCAGAAGTAACTCTTTGGCTGTGCAGAGGCGAATATCTTCGTTTGATCAATAACTTCGGCCTCTGTTTGCATGCTTTGAGGCACAGGTGGCTTTGTGGTAGCTAGGAGGAATCAATTCGCCTCAGATGTGGCGGTGGAGGCCTTTCTGTCTGATAGATCATTATGATTTCCTTTTAATTGTGTTTTAATTTGGGGGATTAGGCTTTTGATAATAAATCTTAGCCATAATCCCCAAATTTGTCTTCAATCTTCTATTCTGCTGTGTTCTGTCTTCAACACTGATACTTTTTTAATTGTGATTTAAAATCATAGTGTCTTGTTGATGTGCAGGCCACGCAGGGCTCGTATGGCATCAATGCCTCATGAAGCATTGATGAGACGTGGTGTTTGAACCCTATGAATGATTTTTCCTTTTTAAATAAACAAAGCTATGAGGATCGTCACCCTTGACTTTATCTTTTATTTTTTAAACATTTTGAAATTCATTTGAACCTGCAAAATACACAAAAAGGTTAAGAAATCCTGTGTTTATTTGGTTTTACTGCTTCGGAGGGTGCGGGGAGAAGCGTGGCCATTGGATTGAAAATATGAGCGGCTAGGATTAAATCCGAGGGTTAATGGAAATAATACAATGGCGGAGGCTGGGTTAATAAGGGTTGTTGATCTACGGAGATCAACAGTCATGATTTGGTTTTAAAACATTAGAACACGGGGTGCATGATTTTACCAAAGGCGTAAAATACGATCTGGACCGTCCGATCTAGACACATGGATGGTCTAGATGCTATCGGAGGATCGCAATCGGCGGGGAGAGAACAAGGGTGCGATGGAAATCATCGATGCAATTGCGCAATCGGGGAGGGTGATGTGATTGCGCGTTAACCGTTGATCTGAGGATTAGATCAATGGTGGGAAATGAATCGGAGGGATGGCCGATCGGGGGGAACAAACAAACATGCCATATGAAACATTGCGATGCGATAATGCACGGGCCTTTGGATCGGCTCAATGATCAACGGTGGAGATCGTGTTTAAAACACACACTGGCGGAAACATTTATATGAAAACTCAATATTTAATAAAATACAAAGGTTTTTACGCTTTGGGGGTGGGAAATATATATATGGAATGGTCATGGTGCCCGATTGTGGGGCCTTTGACTATATGAAATGATAATAGGCCCAGGGTTTTATATGATAAAGGGCTAATCGCATCAGAATGTCGGGCTCGGTCTTTCAATCTACCCATTTTAAAACATGCGATGCGATTGGCGCTGGGACCTTAACTCTTAGTCATGGGCATGAGTATATATGAATAAAGCGAAGCGAAGAATTCATGTAAAGGGGCTCAATCACATCGGAACTTTTGATGTGGTCTTTCAATCAACCCATTGAACTTTTCCGATGTGATAAGCGCTTCAGCCTTTGCGCTTGGTTTTACAAAGAAAACAAAGGACCGGGGTTTATAAACACGGGGCCTAATCGCATCAAAGATTTTGTAATGGAAAAAAGACTTGCGCACTTGGATGTTTGTGATGCGATAAGTGATGAAAAGGGTTAGCGCTTGGTCTTGGCACCATGGGCATATGGTGGGGAAGTGGTTAGGACCAGGGATAATTTTAGGGGCGAATTTTAGCCCAAAGGCGAATTTTAAGGGATTTTCAATTTTAATGGGGCTAATATTTTACATAAAACCCATTTTCTATAGTTTAAAAAGTTAGCCCAATAAATATTTTAAAAATAATTAATAATTAAGTATTAGCCCACCAAAAAAAAGGGCGCATAACAATGGAAAAATGAAATTCGCCCCATTTTTTTCTTATGGAGCAAATTTCCATGGCATTCGCCTGGATTTACAGGGTTCAAATGGGGAGTTACAGTGATTCTCCTCAATTTTTTCAATGGTTAGGAGAGGTGGCTGGCCGCTGGACACCGATCTTCTTGCTGGCTGAGCCAGGGCGACCCTCTCTGGTCCGTTCGTTGTTAGGGCCCTTCTAGTTGGTATATAGCAGAGATATACAGTTCGAAAAATATGGTATTGATGTTCTTGTGGGAGATAACAGTGTGCCAGAGCCGCGCTCGACCTCAAGCGCACGCCGGATTTACAAATTCGCTCGACCTCAAGCACACGCCGGATTTACAAGTTCGCTCGATGCTCTCAGAGTCCAGACAACGCCGCTTTTCGCCAGTCTGTTCAAGGGTATGCACCTTCAGTTCTATTTGTACATTGAATACGATTGTCTGAGAAGCCAAGCCCAAGAAATAGTTTCGGATGATAGATTCTCTGAGGTTTGTATGCAATGTGTTTGGGTTTCACCGTTAATCAACTATAGTGTTATCAATATGTCTCTTAAGTTTCTTTGGTTTTTGGCATGAAAATGGTAGAAAGAATCTGCTGCTGAAGGTTTTTCCTGGCAGTGATAGTTTCACAGAGGATGAAACACTCTATGTCATCTTCGCTTGATTGACATAATCAGTATCAGTAGTATGGTTTGTCTCTGTTTTGAGATTTTTTGTCTCTGATATGAAGGCATGCGTGAGTACTCATATTGTCAAGTTAACTGACAATAAGGGTCGTAACTCGTGCAAAACACCTCACTACAGATACTGCCATGACACACTATCTAATGTTAAATCTAGGGAGTAAGAGCATTGAAAAAAAATCCATTTAGTTTAGCGTGATTTGACCTTGAATGGAATGCCATTTATGTATGTTGCCTCTTCCCTTAGATGGTATATTCTTCGTACAACAACCATTCATATGCGAGCAATCTTCACTTTATTCCTTGTATTACCACCTCATAATCTTTGCAATATCGGGAGTGTTTGGTGAATGTATATCTCATGTTTTCCTCAAATCATCTCTCAACTGTGTAGATATCCAAAATGCTTTGGACGTTGTCTTGATGAGATGTGCTAAATAACATGTGCTCAAAGTTATATTGATAATCTGATATATGTCCTGCATGGGGGTCCCGATTTTTCTTTTATCACAAGTTCCCTTCAAAGATGTTTCAGGCAATTTAGGGGATATATTTTGTTCAGTTTTTTCACATGGTATTTTAGTTGACCACAAGGCATTGATCTCTTAACATTGAAAATTACAAGGTGGTAACTCACAATAACTCACACCACTGTGGAATAACTCATAGAGATCAAAGATAGAGACACCAAGATTATGTGGTAAGACCCTTGAGAGGGAAACATCCACTAAACAACAAAATTTTTGTATTACTTTACTACTCATGAAAGAAAGGCTACATGAAGTACAATACCCTACACTTCGTCATAATAGAAGAGTGACCGACTATTTTTTAAATAAGGTGCATAGATCAAGTATTGTTAACTCAAATAATATGAGCATTGCTTGATCACCTAAGCATAGGATGAAATAGTGACCTGAGATAAGCACAATAAAAAGCACACATGATTGTAGTACGTTAGACCAAGTTGTCTTAAATATCCTTCTAATGTTTAATATCCTAACACTCTCCTTACGAATAAAATGGGATAGGACGAAGATGAATATGCTTAACTTTTTCCAAGGGCTTCATGAAGATGTCAACACCTTGATCTTCTATGCGATGAAATCTCATGTCAAGAACTTGATCATGAATGCTGTCATCAAATGTAGTGCTTGTGTATTTCTATGTACTTATTGTGCTAATGCTAAACTGATGATAGGCATGTTGGACGAAACTCTGTCACACCAAATAGTGGTCACATGCGCTTATTAGAAACCGAACTCAAAAAGGATTTATTGAAGCCAAACTACTTCTTTCCCTATGAAAATTGTCACTTGATCCTTTAATATGATCAAAGATAGAGAAATGGAAAATTGTTTCTTACATGTCCAAGTAATAGGGCTTGAACTAAGATTGAAAACATAACTAGCAATGGACTACCAATCATTAGTCACTAGTCCAATCTGGATTTGTGAAACAAACCAAAATAGTAGAACCCCCTAAATTGAATTTTCTACCAAACAAAATTGTACCTTGGATGTATTAATGTATTGTGTTTTGATGCTTTCTAGTGGTTCTCATGTGGATCTTACATAAAGTGAAAGGTTGTGCCAAAAAAAAAAGAAATCTCTAGACTTGTATTAGTCAAGTACAACAAATTGCCAACTAATTTCCGATACAAAGTGGCATCCACTCGTTAGCTTTTGGGGTTAATTTAAAAAAAATCACCTTGCTAGGAGAGTCTTAGGTCTCCTAGTGCCTTCGAAATGCTTCATGGACATATGGATGGATTAGTTTGGGTGGATGCTTGACCTTGGTTAGATTGCTAGCATGGTGTCTTTAACTAGGAAGTTGTTATGTTGTTCAACATGATGACTAACACATACGGTGCACACAATGGGGAAGTTAGTTGCTTAATTAGAGGAGGTACCTATTTAAGATGAGTGCTAGGCACTTGGAGGGCATTTAGTCCTTGGAGGTTGGGACCATGTGATATGCACCTTGGAGGTTGGACACTTGACTTGATGATGATTGGGTTGGGGAGCATATTTCACTGAGGTCGATTGTGGACCTCAATATATATGTTGAGGAGGAACATTGTTGCTTAGTGACCACAACACATGAGAGGAGCATTGAGCACATGAGAGAACATGTGGCACTTAGTTAGAGGAGGAATGCATTGCATGAGGACACTTGGACTCTGCCATGGAAGAGGAGCATTGAACGAAAAACATGTAGGAGAGTGCACCGTTTTGGGGGAAGGGTGTTCAGCCCTAGGAGATTCTTACTTAAAGCAGTGCTTCATATTGGAGGTTGGATAAACCCTAGTATGTGGGGTCACCTTGTTGGTTACTTATATGGGCACATGTCTTTGTTTTATGTTAGCTTCCCTCACTTATTGCATATATAAAGGAGAGAGCTTTTTCATATCATATCATCATTATACTCTATTCTATTTTTTAATTTCCTTGGAGATGCCTTGTAGGGAGTAGGACACTGGGGTTCATGAGGAAACCTTAGGAGAAGAGAAGAAAATAGAGAAAGAGATGTTAGGGTTTTCCCTATGATGTTGGAGGATGGTTTTCTTTGTGCCTCTTGTAGTAGTGCTAGAATTTGTACTCTAGTAGAAGACATGGAGAGTGGAGCTACTGCCTTGCATGATTTTAGAGCCTTATTCTTGTGGGATGCATGGAGGCTAGGTCAAGATCATGGAGAATCTAGCTTGATGAGTCTCGAGCTTGATGTGATGCCTTGCTTGGAAGAAGACTCGACTGTTGTGTTTTTGTTGTTCAATGAAGGTCCAAATGCTTGTTTTGATGTAAGAGTTGAAGACCTAGGGTTTGAGGATTCAAACTCTAGGATGGGCATGTAAATTTGGAGGTAGTGCTAGAGTTGTCTTCCCATGTATTTGTGTGATGCAATATGGCTAAGGTTTTTAAACCCCAAGGAAGACAAGAGTGTTGGTGTGGAGAGCTTGTGTGATACAAGTTTGATGTATGTGCCAAAGAGGACTTGTTAATTTTGATGCAAGCATGTTGAAGATGTTTGGTGGAGTGATCAGCTTTGGTTGGGAGTGATTCCCAGCTAGGAGTTGGTGGCCAGGGTTTTTAATGGTTTCACCAGCTAGAGTTTGAAGAGCTTGACTTGTACTAGTTTGGTGATAAAGTTGTGCTATGTACTTGATATAAAGTTATAAAGTTTCCAGATGTCCAAACTTTGTGCTTTTGAAGATTTGATTTTCAGTTTATGTTATCTTCTTGATTGAGTAGATTCCAATGCTTATTGCCCATGCTGATTTGACGTAACATATAGCAGAATAGGTTAACTGATTTGACACATTTTGAAGATAAAAGAGCAGATTTGCTGCTATTATAATCTGATTAATAAGAGAATTCAGGTCGTTTATATGCCTAGAAAAGTGTGCCCCAAGTGTTGTAGCATTGTGGTATTGAAGTACACATTATTTATTCTCTTGGGATGCCAGGTGAAAGAAATGTTACTGCTGAAATATAATATTTCAGATTAGCCGTAAAAGGCTGAATGTTCAGAGGGAATAGATCTGGGAAACTTTGAGTAAGTGCGGTGAAATTTCAGAAGTTGCGTTAATTGCCTGATTCTTGAAATTTCTACCCCACCTTAGGTGTGGAACACTTGGAAGACAACTTAACTCTAGACTTCATGTGACATCTACAAAGGAGATCTAAAAAGGGGTTGAGGTCAATTGTTAGTGCTCCATGTGAAATATACAAAGGAGATTCATGGCATACTTTGGTTGAGAAATGGCCCCTTTCATCATCTGCAATACCTGTAGGCCAAGAAAATAGTGCAAGTGCCCTATGTTTGTCATCTCAAATTGGTTCCTAATTGTAGAATTCACTTGGCGGGTCAAATGAAGGTCATTTCTTGTGAGAACGAATCGTCAATATACAAAACAAGAATCAGAAGCTCATCACCCATGCATTGAGTACAAACATTTGGATCAGAGAAGCATCTAGAAAATCAGGAGTCAAGCAGAAACTGGTCGATATTCTCATACTAAGCCCACAGAGCTTGCTTGAGCCCAAAAGAGATTTCTTCAATCAACCTCTAGATTAGACCATTAGAGTCACCTCAAATAAACACATAAGGTTGTTCCATATAAATCTCTTCTCACAAACCCTCATGCATGAAGGTGTACTTTATGTCCATTTGATGAATCTTTAATCTATGTGAAACTGCAAGTGGCTATACAATGTGAATAGAACCCATCTTGGCATTTGAGGCAAAGGTTTCAGAGTTTTCAAGGCCTTCACCCTAATACAACCCTTTGGCAACTAATTGGTCCTTATATGTGTCCATGCTTCCATCAGCTACATACTTGGCTTTGTAAACCCACTTACATTTCACAATCCTCCTCCCTTGGGAGAGAGGGACTAAATCCCATGTATCATTTTCCAACAAGGAATGGTACTTTTTATTGATCACTTAATCCATTTTGGTTAACTAGATGCTTCATCAAAGGTTTCTTGATCTAGAGTCTTTGAGTTTTGAGCTGAAAGCATTGAAGAATCATGTCAAAGTTGTGAATGAGTTTGATGAAGAATAGAAGGATTGACGATGAAAGATATAGTAGCTTCCCTAGTTTGTTAAACCTGTTTAGGAAATGGTTGATCTAATTGGTCCTTATATCAGTATGTGTCCATGCTTCCATCAGCTACATACTTGGCTTTGTAAACTCACATTTCACAATCCTCCTCCCTTGGGAGAGAGGAACTAAATCCCATGTATCATTTTCCAATAAGGAATGATACTTTTTATTAATCACTTAATCGATTTTGGTTAACTAGATGCTTCATCAAATGTTTCTTGATCTAGAGTCTTTGAGTTTTGAGCTGAAAGAATTGAAGAATCATGTCAAAGTTGTGAATGAGTTTGATGTTGATGAAGAATAGAAGGATTGAAAATGAAAGATATAGCAGCATCCCTAGTTTGTTAAACCTGTTTAGGAAGTGGTCGATCAAAATAAGGTGGTTACGCAGATTCATCTCTAGGAGGAGAGGGAGCAGGTGGTGCATCCTCATTGTCTTCATCACATAAGAACTATCATCTATAGACTATAATATAATCAAAATCATGAGGAGAAGTAGAAGTCAACATAGAAAAATGAGAAGTCGACTCACAAATTGAAGAAGGCAGAGTTGATGAGCTAGTCTTGCAAGTGAAAAAATGCTCATCTAATCCACCTCTGCCAAGTATCACCTCTGTAATTCAGGGTACAAAAAGGCAATAACCTCTTACATCCTCATCATAACTGACAAAAATATATTTCTGACTCATAGGTTGTAGAATTTTGTGCTTTTCATAAGGATTGTGAGCCAAGCTGTCACAATCAAACACTTTAAAGTTGATAACTTTTGGCATGCTTCTACCCTATGCTTCTTTTGGTGTTACATATCACACAACATTAGGAGTGCAGTTCAATGTGCTGCATAAAGTTTCCTTCAAAATAATAAAATCTGATGAGGTGCTTGTTAACATATTTTCTTCTATCATCTGATCCGAATCTGTTAATGTGATGATTGGATTGTCTTTCAACAAGGGAATTAAGAAAACAAACTCAGGTGCGTTTGGAAAAATCATCAATAAAGTGCAAAAAATACTTGTGATCGGAAGAGGAAACATAAGGAAAAATGCCACACAACTCACTATAAACATGCTCCAGAGGGATTTATGCATGCCAAGGGCCACCTTTGTCAAAACTATAAGAGGAAGGCTAAGAACCAATTTATGCTTACATAATTGTTGTTGTGAGTTGTAATTTTAGTATCCAAATTGCTTGTGTTAGAGTCAACTCAAATCATCAGTATGAGTGACAAAATCATAAGAAATTGAAGAAGACCCAAAATGATCGATACTTATATGGTCTGGAAAAATTATCTACACTACCTAAAGCTATTACATGTTGAGGATAGTTCAAATTTTTTATTACAACACTGTGTGGTACAATTTTGTTGGCATTACAATGAGAAATCTGGTAGATCAAAAGGAGAATGTAGGAGAGATTGGGAACACAGAGAACAGGGTTGAGAACACCATCATGTAGTTGAATAGTTAATGATCCTAAAAATCCTAAGTTCTGTTATCACCAACATAAATACAATTGGTGTTACAATCCTCATGTGCAGAACATATGGTCTTAGCCATATGTTGTGAGCTCATCAAATCTAGAATCCAATCATCCACAGGAGAAGTATTTATACTGAAGCTGTAGGTAGAGACAGAAATGGCTTGACCTTTAGAAGCAGAATTAGAAGGGGCTTCAAGTTTGATGCTATACTACTTCATTGTTATCTCCAACACTTCTTCTAACAATGTGATTGAAGATGGCCATCTCATCCACAAAAATTATGTTGCTTGTCAATCATCTTTCCCTTGTGCTTTGCCCCTTGATCTTGATTCAGAGCAGTGGAAGATTGATTGGCTTTGGAAGTCTTCTTCCTTTTGTTTTTCTTGGATTGCTTCTTCTTGGGACCTTGCTTTTGAAGCACCACAAAGGCCTTATTTGTGGCATCCACAAAAATGACACCAATGTCTGAGAGCTTGACTTATTCTTGTGTTAGTTAATCATAAAATAATTTAAAAGTAGGGATTTTATAAGCGGCTCCAAAGGCTCCTTTCATGAAATAAAATGTAGAAACAAAAGAAAAGTAAGGGTCACCATGTTTAGAAAGTATTGCAACTGCAAGTTTCATTTGATCATCGAATTTCTTCAAACCACAATCTGTAAGCAAAAGTTTCGAAGTCCTAAATCTTGAGATATTATCTTCAATGTGCTGAAATTTAGCAGGATCCAAAGCAATTAGCTTATTTTTTTTTCAAAGAAATGGGTAGTATTTTTATAATTCAAAACTAGAAATGGGCCAGGTCCCTTACATTCAAATTCTGCTCTGTTTCATAAATTTGCAGAGATAAGTCTAGAGAGTATCTAATGTTTCCTCTTTTATTTATAACTATACCGCTTACATCATTTACACTATAGACCCTCCAAAAGACAACACATAGGTTAACAAAACGACAAAAGATATAAACTGAGAGGCGACAGACTACCCGCTGCTTTCCATTTTCCCCAGCGTTTTATCCTCTTGGGACGCTTCAGAAGTTTGGCCAGGTTCCAAATTCAACTCAGGGCCATGATGCTCCTATTCTGCCACTCCCTCAGCCATGGGAGTGGGCAAATCTCTCAAGCCGAAGACCTCCTTCAGCACGACGACAGTAGACGCTTCTACTTTGATCTCAATATTCTCAATCTTGAATTTCAGGTTAATCATTCTGGTGTTCAAATGCTCCTTTGCTTTGTGGAGCAGTTTCAAATCCTCGCCAATTCCTACCAGGTGGGACAAAACCACTGCCATGCTCCTGAATCTCCTTAATAACTTGCTTCCTTGAATTTTCTATCAGGGCCTCCATGTTTTCACTGCTCGGGTTTCCTTGTTCCTCTGCATTATCGCCACTTCCATTTATTTTTGTTGAAGCCATTTTATGAGTTATCCTTCCCTGCACACGGATTATTCTGTTGTTTATTTGCATCACCCAATTCCGTAATATAATTCCTTGCCGCCTGTCTATTGAGGTGCACATCCTATCACAATTAATATCCTTCCCCATCTGCAACTCGGACAAGGCACAATCCTCCATTCTCACCACCGCCATATTGCATTCAGAATGAAACACTACCACTCAAATCTGCTGGAGGAGTGTACTGTAGCTTCCTTCACCTGCTCTCACATTTAATAACAAGTGGAATGGATTCCAATTGGCCGTTGTCATGGATCGAAGGATCAAAAGCCAACATTTGTAATTAAATTCTCCCAGCTGCCAACTCTGTGAAAATTCCGAAAACCAGAATCCTATTGCAGCAACTAGAAAATATTCTCCTAATTGTGAATTTTAATTTAACAATTTATTTGTTGTTTCCTACGGCAAATACTGAATACATCATGCTGCAACCTTCACAAATAAAACTGTGAAAAAATAAATGTTGGAAGAAATGCTAGCACACACACACAAAAATAACAATGATTTTTGGACAAAAGTCCTTGGAAAAACCCAACTCGGGAAAACCGGTGCAACAGATGAGGGTTTTATTTGATTGTGCAACAGTGAAATCTGAGTACATCTATGGATGCCCAACTGGCAATCCAAACAGCAAGAAAATATGGGCAAAATACTGAAGGGAAATTACCCTTCTCCCACAAGCAATTTCTGGCACGACTTTGCTTACCAGAACTTGGCCTCGTGGAGCTCTGCGCTGCTCTGCGTAGCTGGTTGGACGGCTTGCCTTGGATTGGGCTCTGATGAAGTCGTTCTGCCTTTGGATGCTTAGAAAATTGTCTCTCCATCCCTCTGGGACTTCTTCCCAGCCTTTGAAACTGAGAACGAATTTTCCTTCCTCCAAATCGAACTGCCTGACTGAAGCAACTGCGCTGTCCCTCAGGCTGCCTCTCTAGGATAACTCAGCCCTCTTGCTGCTGCCTCTTTGGATCTGGAAAATATTTCCTTCAGATCACTGTCCCTGCTCCTCACATTGCTTTGATCTCTCTGACTCTCTCTTCGACAACTGATGCTACTACTCCGGAAATCGATCTATAAATGAAATCGAACTGCTGAAGTGTATTCTCCATCACCACATCGACCTCCTCTTATAATCCTTTGTTGGAGCACCAACGACCAAGATTAAAACATAATCGATGGCTAGGATCATCTTGGAGTCGATCCGTGTGAGTTTCTAGATGATTCTTGCCTTGACTTAATTAATTTTGATTAACTAACCATATTCCCTAAGTTTATACTTCTAGGCGGAATTTCCAGAAACGATTTCTGGGTTTTGGAGATCTCATGTATTCTAGGCTCTCCACAAAATTTCGTTGCTAGAACACATATGATGCTACAAAAACTAACAAAATCCACCTCCCAAGAAATTCTTGTCCTTCCCCGAGACCTAACACGAGCATAAGAGCATGATTCCAACTGTCTCTCAACGAAGAATTAATTAAACGATCATTTATGGGACATGGCATATGAAATTGGAGTGATCGACGGTTGATACTCCTTGATCTAAAGTAGAGCCCAAATTGGATTGATAATCTTCCTCGAGGTTATTCTCCCGTCTAACATGCTAGCATTTGAATTCATCTAATTTGCTAATGAGTGTCATAATCCTTATAATCAATGGTGAGGTTTCAGAGTCTATGAGATTCTTGTTCTTGGAGAGCCTTGAACACTCATGAATGATAACCGTTGAATCACCAACGATAGTCAGTGGCCTTATACCTTTGGATAGAGCGATCTTCAGACCTTACCAAAGAAAAAGAGCTTCAACTTGATTATTCGTAGCTTTCCCCAGTCCCTAGGCGAACCTTTTTTCAATTGTTCCGTCGAGGTTATAAAGCACCCATCCCACTCCTGCATCCCTACCAAAGCATTTAGCTTATTATGAAGTTGATGAGGTCAGATTTGATTTTGTTTACCAAACCACTGATGAAGTTTGTTCCAAGCTTCATTTGGTTTGTCAAGCCTTTGAGTCTATGGGATTCATTATTTATGCTTTCCCATTTGGCTTTCATTAAAGTAAAGTAATCCTCCGAACCTCCACAATCCCCTACTTAATAGATCTTTCAAGTTCCATGTTAGACTTCCATGATAAATAATTGTCACTTAAGAAAATTTCATTAGAACTAGCCACATTGAAGCAAAAAATCAAATTTCTATGAACATAGAAACTAAATGGCATCCCTAAAAAGTAACACACTTCAAAAGAAAATGATACGAAAAAGGGTGCATAGTTGACCGATATACCCTTAAGATGTTCCAAAAATGAGGATTGGAAGGGGGGTTTCTAAGAAAATAGAGAAACAACAATTATTTAATAGTGAAAGTGCTTGAAACCAACAACTCTAGTGCATAGAGAACAAAAACATACACACTACAAAAAACAACATTGGAAACAAACTTCGAATGAAAATGTTTTGCCTGATTGAAAATCGTCTTTGAAAATTGAAATCACAATGAAGAGGACTATTGTTTATATGGTATTGACATGGCAACATTGAATGGATAAGATGACGTGGTTGTTGATGTGACACTATTGACTCGACAAGTTGATGTAGCAACTAGTGTTCCACTGTTGTCTGGGAGTTTGTTGACATGACATTGATGATAAGACAAATGACAAAGTATATTTGATAATGTGGCACTATGGCTAGCTGACATGTGAGTCATGACAAAGGATGTGATAGAGTGGTAGAGGGCCATATGCTGTGTATTTGTGTCGTCATGGCTAACATTGGTGGTCCATGTGGTGTTTGCACGTTGGAGTGGTGTTTGTGTGGCAGGGTGTGGTTAGTCCATGTGGGTGGTGGCATGGTTGTTAAAGGTATGTTAGTCCAAAAGGGGAGCGAAATTTTGGGTAATGCCATGTTGGCATATTACCTAAGGCTTTGATGCTTTCATGGAAGTTACATAAAGATGTTGCATGAAAAAGTGTCATTTGACCAAAGTGTAGCTCAAAAATAAGGTGACACCACAAAAAGGCGTTGACCTTTCAATAAAGGGCCTGAATAGGAGGTTGGCCATCGAAAAAGGAGGTATGCATGAAGAGGAGTTTGTGGCCAAATAGAAGGAAACTCTGCCTACATGACAAGGGAGCTTTACCCTACAACCACAAACGGGATCCTTAGAGTCCACATAACACTAGAAAACTAACAAGGGCTTAGATAATGGATAATGGCCACAAATACACATAAACCACTTGTTGGGTAACCAAAAATTAGTTGGATAAACTAATACTGAAAAGCCATAAATATTTAAATAAAAAGCTTAAATAAGCCTTTTTCTCTCATTTCAACTAAACAACCACAAATTATTGGTTGAAAGTATCCATAACTCGAGCATATGAAGGCCCTTTGGAGTGAAATGAAAAGGATACCCAGCTGAAAAGGATGTTTCAGAGGCAATGAAGTAGTCATATTTTCCCCACAATGAATGGAAATCCCCCCCCACCCCCACTGCCTCCCCGCCGAAAAAAAGAAACTTTAAATTCGTGGCAAGCTACCTCAATTTCAAAACAAAAAAAGAGGTTATCCCCCAAAAGTGCTCTAATACCACGTTGAAGTAGTTAACCCATACCGGATAGAAATAACTCACATACATCAATGATAGAGACAAGATTAAGTGGTGAAACCATCGAAAGAGAAACATCAATGGAGCAATGAACAGACCATAGTACTGCTCAAGAAAGAAAAGCTATATCCAATATAATGCTCTTTGTCATGATGGGCAAGTGAACCTCCATGCTCTTTAAGTAGACAACATGCAAAAGTCAGGAGAGAAGCCACAGATCAAGTATTGTTAACTCAAAAAGTATGACTACCATCCACTCACCTAAGCATAGAATGAAACGGTGACTGCTGGATTACCACACTAGAAAGCATACGTGACTATAGTATATTAGACCATGTTGGTTTCAAATATCTTCCTAATGTCTAGTATCCTAACAAAGGCCATCCAATCACCTAAGCATAGAACGACACGTGACTGCTGTATTACCACACTAGAAAGCATACATGACTGTAGTATATTAGACCATGTTGGTTTCAAATATCCTCCTAATGTCTAGTATCCTAACAAAAGCTATGCATTGTCATAATATTTGACCTTGCAAGAGGCTAGGCAGTTATGCTTCATTAAGTCCATGTTCAAGGTTTTTCTCTTGCATAAGAATCAAGGATTAGTATGTCTCCATTGCTTAAGTGATTACTTCACATTCTATGACCAATTTAATCCCAAAGACATGGCATTATCTCGGGGGGTGGGGGGGGGTTAGGTGGATTGCATGTATCATACCGTTCTTGCAGTATGCAGCTTGAAGGTATAGTCTAGGATATGGAAGCGTGATTGTAAATATCATGGAATAATTGACCAATTTATCAACAAAAGTTAAAAAGGAAAATGAGAAATTACCTTTATCCATAAAAAATATACAAGGAAAATCTCTGTAGAGGACAAGGTAATAGTAGCAAACACATGGAAGAAAGACTTGGTTGCTAGGTTGTTAGAAGGCTATGACAACCTAATCAAAATACAATCAATCTATGTGACTGTTAATGAATCATTACGAGGGATAAAATGAATGTTAATACCTTCACAATTGATGGATTGGTGACAAATACATGATTGTTAAGTAGTTGATAGAATAGAAACATTTTAAACCAAAAATTTGGAAAATAAGAAAGGTATCTTTCCATTTAAGAGAGTGTGCCCCTGTGATTCATAATATCTTCGTTGTCTACCTGCCTTGCCGACCTTCATCTCTTTTCTATTTATTGGAGTATACATTTCCAATTGTCAAATTGTTGGTTCATATATATGTTTTTTAATTTAGTATTCAGGTATTGACACACAAGGGAATAGTTGAAATTCCAGAAAAATGTTGAGATTTCTAAGTTCTTTATTCCCTTCTGCCCATAGTTTTCTTTGTCCAGCGGGCCTATGTTTTTGAGTTTGTATTTGTTCTAGTTCTGTCCGTGAAAGCCTCTGATGTATCTTTTGAAGGCATGCATATTTTTTATGTGCAGGAAATATATCAATGTATAATGACTTTTTTAAAAGCATTTTATTCAGTTGTTATACATCTTAGGAGTAGAGCAGTAATGTCAAGTGGAATCCCATTATAGGGTTTCGTCACTGTAGATGAATCTATTGGGGGTTATTTATTTTTCATTTCATCTGTATGTCATGATGGTCATATTTTTTTTTTAATGACATTCAGATGAAAATTCAAAATCAACAAAGAGGATTCGGCATGTGGATTCCTTTTCGGAGGGTATAGAGGTTTGTACCTTCTTTGAACAATGCTTCTCACTTATGTATGTTTCTGGTTTGCTTGCATTTTTTGTTGTGGTTTTACAAGTAGATCTGTGCTGCTGGAAACATTTCAACAGTGCAATTGCATGGAAATTTTGCTTGCATTATACGCATGCAAAAGGTTCCGAGAAATCCTTTAACCTTGAGAAACAAGTTCTAGCTCTAGAATCCCCTGCTAATTCAACATATTGTGTATGAAAGGTTGCTGCAATTAGCAAGCATGCTTCTCCTCTCAAAGGTTTTGAATGTGGAGAAAAATACAGTGTTTCTCATCTAAAGGCTCTTTGAATATGGCACAAAATACAGTTTACTTCAATAACATTATATGCATGTTTCTAGATCCTGTATTGACAGATTGTGAAACATGACACAATAGTATTTTGTTTGTGTCTGATAAGTTAAGTTTTTTAGAATACACTCGTTCTCAGTGTGCCAGATGCTTGGGATTTTTTGGCTAGAAAAATGGCTTTTGCTTAGATAGAGGGACTATGAAACTCTATTTAATGTACAGACTACGTATACAACAACTGCATAAATGTGGTCCCTTCTCTTCTTGAACGTGGCCCTTTAACAGGCACCAGGTTTCAAACCTGCGTCATTGCGGTTGTAAGCAACCTCAGTTACTACTAAGCCACAGCCTGATGAACAGATGCATGGAATTCAACCAAATAAACATTTTGGATTATGTTAAACCCCACCCATGCGTGTTTTGTTTAGTGTCCATAATGGGAAGTTAGCAGATGAGATGTGATTGTTGAGAGATTTTCTTGTCATCATGTTGATCACTAAAATCCTTTTCATAACAAAACTGCTAGTAGAATGCATAAAATGGTTATACATAGAATTGATCTTCTGGCTA
Source organism: Pinus albicaulis (assembly GCA_034641835.2). Classification (NCBI taxonomy): domain Eukaryota; kingdom Viridiplantae; phylum Streptophyta; class Pinopsida; order Pinales; family Pinaceae; genus Pinus; species Pinus albicaulis. The sequence goes on along the minus strand of CM076571.1, from coordinate 733,705,733 downwards.
CCATTTGACAAACTATATGTATGTTCATGCAGGAGACACAAGTCTTGGAGCTTGACAAACCAGACTTGGGTCCTGACAAGGCATTTAAGCCTAAGAAGAAGAAAAATAAGAAGAAAAAACAAAAGGTCTTTTAAATGCCCCTTTTTCAAATGAGATAAAATGTAACGGCTATTGTAAAAGGATATTTGTTTGCAAAGATTTTAAGGAGTTTGTTTGATACCACAAAGTGGCTAACCCGTTCATTACTCCTCCATTCAATCTTTGTTGTAGCATCAGCCGTGAAAGAATTTTATTATCTATCCAATCATGGAAATTGGGATTTTTGTGGGCATGCTTACATTTTCGCTCTTACTAATTGAAAGAGGTGCGACATACATTTTGGTAAGATAATGGAGGAAAATGGAAGGGATCTTCATGCTTCTTGTTTTGTTAAATTTCATTGAAGTGAATGTATTGTTACTTGAATTGTTTAGTTGTCTTCTGTTTATGGAAGTTTGCTATAATGGAGAAGTTTGTAATGTAGCTTATCTTTGTAAACACGCTACAAGGAATATAATCCACGTCGTAATCTATAATAGTATACTCTATATGTCATGTCAGTGATATATATATATATATAATTTTTTTTTTAAAAAGTTAATATACCATATTGGTGTTTAAGTTTATATTTATTTAATGTTTGGTACCATAATATTTTAACTTTGACTTCTTCATTTTCTTGTTTAAGGTCACTGACAAGCCAGACATCAATTTGGTGTATTAGACTTTCTTGTCTATGGGACAATGGATACACTTTCATGTAGTGATTTGACTACTAAAATCTACGAAAGCATACATATTCTAGTCTCCTCTTCTCTTTTTTTGAAGCTGTGACCTCTTAAGAGAAATCACATTCTCTTAACTTATCATTCAATCATAAATCAATAAACTTAAATGATTTAAATACAAGATAAGAGTAAAAGTAAAATGTTGAGATGTGACCTGTAACCCAGGCCAAATACAAACTAAAATCTCATCCAAGTGGCAAGGAGATCTGAGCTACAATGTTTTTACTCACTCTTCACAATTCTCTAATACAGCGATGGAAATTGTTCTTCCAGATGATCAGATATGAGCCATAACTTCATCTAGAGTTTGCCTCCGTCATCCCCATCTAAAGTATGACGTTGACAATTTTCCATATGAAAGAGCACTAGCGCTTTGGCGATCAGATTGTGATAGAAGGGGAGAAAACAATATAACAAATTTATCTAATGAACTTGATACGGAACATAATGTTTTGGAGGCTCATAATGATAGTACATCTGGAGAAGATCATGTTCACAATGTAGAAAATGATGACCAAGATGAGAATTGGGAAATTGAAATACCCTAGGACTCTTATTTTGGTATACATGTTCAGTTGATCATGCAAGATTACTACATGTCAAATTCAGGTAAAAATGGGTTCTATATTTTGTATTTTTCATTGTAACATTGCAGCTACATTTCTTTCATGTGTGTTATTTTAAGATTGATGTTTCATATTTAATCCTTACATTGTTTGCTTCTTATTTGTGACAGGAAATGAAGCAGCAAGTTGGATTTGATGATTTTGGGACCTATTTTCACATAGATAGCGTTTGACTAGTATTAAATGATAAATAACTAATTTAAAAAGACTAATGCAAAGCATCAATGGGCTCATTCAAGTACATGAAACTACCTTGATGTCTAGCTTTGACATCTTAGAAAATTTTAATGGTATATATGTTGCTTGTGTTTGGGGAATTTTGCTGAGTTTCGAGTTTTACATTTTCTTGGAAAATAATTATTGATATTTGGAAAATGTGTGATTTTATATTGGTATTGGAAACGAAGCTAGTTTTGATCTTTGATTGAAAATGAAATCAGATTTGATGAAGTTGGGACCTATTTCTTTTCACATAGATAGTGTCATAGTATTAAATGATAAAGAACTAATTTAAGAAGTCTAACGCTAAGCAACAATGGGCTTATTCAAGTACATGAAATTGTGTTAATGTCTAACCTTGATATCTTTGAAAATTTTAGTGGTTTGTTTGTTGCTTGTTTAGAGGATTTTGTTGAGTTTGAAATTAGTCTCTTGAATGCTTATGGTTCTCATATCATGCATATATCGATAGATCGATAGATCCAGTTCTATTATTATAATCATTATTGTTTTCTTTATATATTTGGTAGTTTGAGGAAAGATATTTTATTTCCTTTCACTTTGTGGCATGATTTCGACATCTTCACCTTTTAGAATATAGTAAAATATTTTTCTTATTATAGATTTTTCTTGGAAACGAATTATTGAGAGTTAGGTGCAAATGCACAATGTTGTGTAGCATTAGTGTGATAAATATGGGATAGTGCAAAGCATAGTTTTGAAGATTAGTCTAAGTTTACTCGTACCTAATCAACTCAGTCAAGTTGATTGTTGGTTGAACGACTAATTGTTGGTTCAATGGACAGAAGGTCTTGCAGGCACAAATACCAAAGGGAAAAATGGAGCCCATCATGGGGTACTCTTTGTAATTCTCCACCACTGCTACCTTTCCTCAAACTCCTCTCCAACCTCAATATCAGTGCTAGTAGTAGCATGACAAACAACACTACGCTTAGCATAACTAGAAGAACGTGTTTTCCAAACTACACGAGAACTACTTCCCTCACGAGTCACCATGTGCCATGTTTGGTCTCGGTGGTTCTCTTCCTTCTACTCCTGGTTCAATTACCATATCTTCATTGGAACCAACACTCCGAACTCCACTAGACAATGATTCACCATTTTGTAGTAGTGATTCGCCATTTGTACTGGTGATTCACCATGATTTTACGGGATAATATAATCTCGTGAGAGATTCGCCAAAAAATTATATATACATATTATATTATTAATAAAATCGCCTTCCATTTTTCCTATGTATCATGGGGATTCGCCTATTTTTTATATATAAAAATTTAGGGGGGTTCTTAAAATTATCCCTGGTTAGGACTTAGCCCAGGGGACTTAAGTTTTTGATACAAAAAGGTGTATTTTTATGATTTTTTCATAGTTTTTGATGTATTTTTGGGTTTCGTTATAGTTTAAAAATGAGTTTTAAACTATGTGAAAATGATTTTCATGAATGGAAGAAGAGAAAATCATGAAAAAATAAAGGAATTTCATGGAAAAAGGGTAAAAAATGGAGGTTAGTTTGTGAAGTGGAAGGAGGGGAAAATGGTTTTTTTTTGTAGCAGTCTTTTTTCTTTGAAATCAGCAGGATTTCTAAGTTTTGAAATGGCAACAACAATGAAGATTTGGACAGAGGCATGAGGCCTTCAAGAGTCTTCAAGAGCCAACACTTTTTAGCAATACAATTTGTTCCTTGAAGGCTCCAAAAAGTTTTAGCCACCTTTTGCTATAACGAATTTTATAGGTGGCTAACAGTGGCTCCACTTGGGAATGGTGCCTTCTTGAAGGCATCAAGAACCTCAGACTTGCATTCTCTAGGAGGCTGACCTGTGCCTGATCCATTGGGCTGCCTTTCTTTGATTGAATGATATTCTTTGCAGACATATAAGCAGCCAAAAAAAACAATGGACCTTTCATCAACAAGCTTTCTACCTACCCAATCCTACAGATCTAACATTTTTTCTTCTTAGAGTGCACTTGGATTGGAAAACTCTCTAACAACATTTTATTCTTTCTAAAGCAGGAAATCTAATCTATTTCTGCTCCTTATTTCTCCATGGACTCAGATTAAACAATTGAGCCCATATGATTCTCTACCTAATCTACCAATCTGATAGGATTAATCAGTCTAACAGATTTTTATTCTCTAATTTCTAAAGCAGAAATTTAAAAGCATAAAAGTCAGGATTGAATAGTCTAACTTGATGCTGATCTATGGCACAAAAACAAGCTGCACATAGATTATTATTTGCAGAAAATTAAATCAAAATGATGAAGGCTTTAAGATCTGAAAGTTTTAAGAACATCCTTCTCTTTTCTTCAGCTATGTTTTTAAGCTTGTTTGAGCTGTTTTTCCTTTGTTATCTGGTTCAAGTTTTGAGCATATCAGAACTAGTTTTACTTCTGATTTGACTCAAAATTTGAAATATATTGGAGGCATTCTTTTCTTTGAGAAACTAAGGTTCATATTTTGAGCATGTTTGAACTTTTAATTTCTAACCTAATCTATCTGCTAATAAGCCAAGATTAGACAGTTTGGAAATTCGAATTCATTATCCTATCAACAGTAAATTGCAAACTAATTAGTCAAGATTAGGTTGTTTGACTAACTAGAAGTGTGTTTTGCAGGAGTGGCATTTAAGCTTGCACACTTTCAGAATTTATTTCTCTTTTTGGTATGGGGCTGTACCTTTCTTGTTTTAAAATCTGCCCTCTTTCTCTTTTCTATTGTTTTTAGATTTTTCTTCTTCCTACAAGACAAAAAATCAACAACTAACTAAATGCTCAAAGCTGAGATTTATTTCTTTCCTATCTAACCTAATCTAACTTGGAACATTTACATGTTTTAGCTGATGAAATCTCTTTTCCAGTACAACCAATCCAGCAAATGATTCCATGATTGGTCCTTCTTCATCTCCTTGGGCAGGCTGAAAAAATAGGACCACTCCCATTCTTTTTGTTTTTTAGCAGCAATGTTAAATAATCCTCTTGATTTTGGTGATATACTGTTCCTAATAACCTTTATTCCTTCTTCAAATATTTTCAAGAAATGAGCATAGGGATCTTGAAATAATACCTGGTTGTGAGTGTTTGGAAGATATGTTTCAACCAAGATCATCTCTTCTTTCTCCACTAGATTAAGGCAAAGATTCTTATGAGGAAGAAAAACTTCCTCATCTTCATTATTATCTGAACTAGAGGATTCATCATATATTGTAGTGTTGTCCTCTTGTAGTCCTGGTATGCTCTGTTTCAGTGGACTGTGCTCTATGAAAATATCATCATGTTCTTGAGCAGGGGTATCTTTTATTACCTCAACCCTTTTAGGAGGAGGCTCCTTATATGCATCCTGTTCAAGAAATTCCTCTTTCTTCTCAACCCCAACATTACAACTAATAGATAGTTGATTCCCAATTATGTGAAAAATATTCCTGATGAATTGGCTGGCTAATTGCTGCTTTCAAGATGATTATAATGAAATTAATGACACCAATCGGTTGTTGGTTGCCCTGCATGATTAGTTTCTGTTTGGAGCTCATCATCATCATCAGATTGATCAGAAGTTAAAAAATCATTAGTATAAACAATTTCACCAATCAAGCATATTAGGTTATCAGTTTGTTCCTTTAGCTGATCTACAAGTTTATTTTCTGTTTCAAGACAACAAGATTTAGTAGGTAAATGAGCAGAAGTTTTTTGTTCTAATAAAGAATTGAGGGCTGGTTGTTTATTTAATATCTGATCAATTTCTCTTTGTTTTAGACAGAAGAACAATAGTCCTCTCCCTCTTGTGTTAACTGGTTTTGAGGCTGGATGTCTTCTTCAGCCTTTTCTAGGGAATCATTACTTGTGTTTACAAGGGAACTTTGAGGTTTCTCTTGTCTTTCCTGGTCTATCTTAGTTCTGAAAAACTCCTCATGATTTTTGTGATAACTATTTAAAATATGGCATTCGGGAGTTGTTTCTAATAGATTATCAGGATGTCATTCTTCTTTAATCATCTGAAATGAGTCATGACATAAAGGCAGAGACTCTGGTTGTGTTGTCTCTTCTCCTATTTCAGATATTGTGGGTTCAAAATGGCTTATGTTTTCCTCAATGCACTGCTCACTATTATTTTTTGCAATCTGGTCATGAAGTTCTCTTAATAGCATGGTACAAGATATAGGTAGATAATCAGGAATTTCCTGACAACCTTTTTTATTGCTTTCTTTGTAATCTTGTTCATCGCACATATGGGTTTGTTCTTGATTTGAAAGGGGTGTGGGCTGTTCTAGATCATAAAATATTTAAATTGGCCTCATACCTTTCAAATTTTTTCCCAAGCATATACACCATTTTTTCCATCATGACCAGCAATTTTTCTTTATTGTTTTCTCTATAGTCTTGCTCACCTTCTTCTATAAAGTCTTGATCATCATCTATATATTTCTCATTGTCCAGGTCTTGTAATGGTTGAGTTTGTGTTTGATCTGGGAAAAACATAGGTTGCTCTGGATAATCAACATCTATATCATCTTCATGCCTTTCCAATATTTTATCAAGTATGTACACTATTTTTCCAATTAGGTCCAATAATGTGTTTAGTTTAGCTTCTCTGTCCATACTTGGATCCATATTTGTAATAAAGAGGTCACTGTATCTTTTCAACCAGTTCAGAGTCTTCTGTCAGTGGAGTCATTAGATATTTTGGGATTGTGGAGTCGCCAGGTGGAAGATTTTGAACTTTGTTGTCCACCAACGGCATGATTAGGTTTGCTCAAAGCATTCCCAAGAGAGTTTACAAGGATTAGTGAAGTAACAGGGCTATTAGAGGCCAGTGGAGTCACCAGGTGGAAACGTTTTAGCTTTTGTGAAGGTAAAAATGTTTTATGGTTCCACCACCATGTTTATTATGAAGCCAAACTAAATGTTTTTGGGTTTTTCTGAGTTTATGTGGTTATTTAAGGACTTACTGAGTCTAAAAGAGTTTTCTAGACTATCATATACTCAATAGGTCCCACCATGATCGCCATTATGTTGGTGTGAGCAGTGGGATAATTCCAAAAGGGTTTCCTTTATCAAGTTTAAGGGCCTAAAGAGTTTTAAGAAGTGTTTTCAAACCACTGTATTCTTAGTAAGTCCCACCGTGATCGCCATTATGTTGGTGTGAGCAGTGGGATAAGTAAAAAAGGTGTTCTTTATCAAGTTTATGAGCCTAAAGAGTTTTAAGAAGTGTTTTCAAGCCATTGTATTCTCAGTAGGTCCCACCGTGATCGCCATTATGTTGGTGTCTCGTGTTTTGATAGTTTGGCAGATCAAAATACAAGGCAACATCAGAACCAATATTTAGAGTCCCAGGATCTAGTCCTCCTGTTCTTAGAGAGGGATCTCTTGAATGTTTGTTTGCAAAGTTTTATCTTGTGTGGTTAGAATATGGATTTTAGACTAGTTAATAAGTGCAGGTGTTTGTTTGTTTGGTTGGTTGGATTGATACAACATAACATAAAAGGCCTAGAAAATATATATAGAATGGAGAAAAATCTGGTTCATTGGGCAATGGAGTCAAAAAAGAGGTCATGACAAACTTATCAATTGATATGGGATATCAGAGGGCAAATCTAACTTGGCCACAGGATCCTTTGGTTTTTGAAATGAGATGGACATCAATGATTTGGAAAGAGAAGTTTAATTCTCAACAAAGGGAATTTGAAAACATAGGTTGAACAATAAAGAGCTTTTTGAGAGACAGGGCTAACCATGAATTCTACAAATCACACCTTTAAGCAAACAATGATTTAAAAACAACTTTTAAAATGAAACCTAAGATTCGGGGAACACCCTATTTCCTCAAAGATTTTATTTCAAATGACTTAGAAAACATAAAAGATTCACTGATAATTATGATCATGGAAGAGGGAACACCTAAATACATCTATGATCACAACTATAAAGACCTTTAAGCCAATTTTTCAAGCAAGGACAAGGGGCAAGATCAGAACCGACCTCCTTGACTTACTATAAGAAAATAACTACAAAGGGAGACTTCCATAATAGACTTTAAGTGGCAGCAGACAAGCAGGGAGAACCATAAATCATGCTGAAACCAACTGTTCGAACTATTAAGGAAATAAACAAGCATGAAGACTAAAGAGAGAGATTAAAGACTCTAAAATACTTCAGCAGAAGAAAACATGAAACAGTGAAGGATGAACAAGTCTAAGGTGCTTTCAGGAGTCATTTCTTAGCCTAAAATTTTCAACATACTGTAGTAAGAAATCATGGAACAAAATGAAAACAGGGGAAAACAATAAACAGTTCAGAATACTTCACCAACAACCAAGCTCATGGATCCAATGATAGAGAATTCTCAAGAACAAGCATGCAACAACATCATCAAGGCTTCCAAGACTTCAGTTTCTTCTTTAACTTCAACAGACTATGTATTATTTCAGAGAGTTTCAGTATTAAAACTAGTGATCAACCAACAATTTCTCATCTTCTACAACAGTATTTATAGAAGAATGAGGAGGTGAGATCTGATAAAATATCTCCCAAGATAATTAATATAGTCTTAATGGCTTCTCTGCCTTTGAGGGGCTCGATGAAGAAGTTTACAGATGTTCTATCTGTATTAACTAATTTACATTTATGAATTAAGCTCGGTGGGAGCTTTTGTTGACTTTTGAAGCTCTGTGTCATGTTGGAGTAACTCTGCAGATATTTTTTGCATTAAGTTCTTTGCAGAAGTAACTCTATGGTTGCGCGGAGGCGAATATCTTTGTTTGATCAATAACTTCGGCCTCTGTTTGCATGCTTTGAGGCACAGGTGGCTTTGTTGTAGCTGGGAGGAATCAATTCGCTCAAATGTGGTGGTGGAGGCCTTTCTGTCCGATAGATCATTATGATTTCCTTTTAACTGTGTTTTAATTTGGGGGATTAGGCTTTTGATAATAAATCTTACCCATAATCCCCAAATTTGTCTTCAATCTTCTATTCTGCTGTGTTCTGTCTTCAACATTGTTACTCTTTTAATTGTGATTTAAAATCACAGTGTCTTGTTGATGTGTAGGCCACGCAGGGCTCGTATGGCATCAATGCATCATGAAGCATTGACGAGACATGGCGTTTGAACCCTGTGAATGGTCTTTCATTTTTAAATAAACAAAGATATGAGGATCGTCACCCTCGGCTTTATATTTTCTTTTTTAAAAGTTTTTAAATTCATTTGAACCTGCAAAATACACAAAAAGGTTAAGAAATCCTGCGTTTATTTGGTTTTACTACTTCTGAGGGTGCGGGGAGAAGCGTGGCCGTTGGATTGAAAAGATGAGCGGCTAGGATTAAATCCGAGGGTTAATGGAAATAATACAATGGCAGAGGACGGGTTAATAAGGGTCATTGATTTGCGGATATCAATGGTCGGGATTTGGTTTTAAAACATTAGAATGCGGGGTGCATGATTTTACCAAAGGCGTAAAATGTGATCTGGACCGTCCGATCTGGACACGTGGATGGTCCAGATGCTATCGAAGGATCGCAATCAGCAGGGAGAGAACAAGGGTGCGATGGAAATCGCCAATGCAATTGCGCGATCGGGGAGGGCGATGCGATTGCGCGTTAACTGTTGATCTGAGGATTAGATCAACGGTGGGGAATGAATTAGAGGGATGGCCGATCGGGGGGAACAGACAAATGCGCCCGATGAAACATTGTGATGCGATAATGCGCGGGCCATTGGATCGGCTCAATGATCAACGACGGAGATCGTGTTTAAAACACAGACTAGCGAAAACATTTATAATAAATGGAAACTCAATATTTAATAAAATACAAAGGTTTTTACACTTCAGGGGCGGGATATATATATATGGAATGGTCATGGCACTTGATTGTGGGGCCTTTGACTATATGAAATGATAATAGGCCTGGGGTTTTATATGATAAAGGGCTAATCACATCGGAATGTCGGGCCCGGTCTTTCAATCTACCCATTTTAAAACATGCGATGCAATTGGCACTGGGACCTTAACTCTTGGTCCTGGGCATGAGTACATATGAATAAAGCAGAGGGAAAAATTCATGTAAAGGGGCTCAATTGCATCGAAACTTTTGATGCGGTCTTTTAATCAACCCATTGAACTTTTCCGATGCGATAAGTGCTTCGGCCTTTGCACTTGGTTTTACAAAGAAAACAAAGGACCAGGGTTTATAAACATGGGGCCTAATCGCATCGGAGTTTTTATACTGGAAAAAAGACTTGCGCACTTGGATGTTTGCGATACGATAAGCACTGAAAATGGTTAGCACTTGGTCTTAGCACCATGGGCATACAGTGGGGAAGTGGTTAGGACTTAGCCCAGGGGGCTTAAGTTTGTAATACAAAAGGGTGTATTTTTATGATTTTTTCATAGTTTTTGATGTATTTTGGGGTTTCGTTATAGTTTAAAAATGACTTTTAAAATATGTGAAAATGATTTTCATGAATGGAAGAAGGGAAAATCATGAAAATAGAGGAATTTCATGGAAAAAGCGTAAAAAATGGAGGTGAGTTTGTGAAGTGGAAGGAGGGGAAAATGGTTTTTTTTGCAACAATCTTTTTTCTTTTAAATCAACAGGATTTTTGAGTTTTGAAATGGAAATAGCAATGAAGATTTGGATAGAGGCATGAGGCCTTAAAGAGTCTTCAAGAGCCAACACTTTTTAGCAATAAAATTTGTTCCTTGAAGGCTTCAAAAAGTTTTAGCCACCTTTTCCTATAACAAATTTTATAGGTGGCTAACAATACATTTTCACACGTGTCTGTGTGGAAGTAGATCTCAGTAAAGGTTTAATGGAGAGTATCATGATGATCTACAAACAAAAAAACTAGCTGCAGTCACTAGACTATGAAAACATCGCATTCAGATGCAGAATTTGTATGCTAACATGACATTTATAAAACACATGTCTTGAGGCCAAACAAGAAAACAGAAAAAAAAAAAGAATAGGAAACAAAAAAAAGGCTGGAAATATCCCCCACCTGAGTCAGAGGAGGATGAGGCAGAAGAAGAGGACGAAATTGTCCCTATGGAAAGAAATCGGCCTACAAAGGAACTAGAGATACAAGGTAATGTTTCAACCGAGCATATTGATCCACAAACTCTTATGAATCAATCATATATGAATCCAGAGGACACAAGAAATGGTGGGAATAAAAGACATCATTATTCAAATAACTCATTGTTGGGCAGTGAAAAAGGTATGAAATTACTATGTATCTTCTCATTCTTTTACTATTGACATACTCATTTTTACCTTGGGAAGTTAATTTATTATAAGAATTATGATAAAATTGGAAAGGTTTATGTTCATTGTAAAAAGATGACTAAAGGTTGCTTTTTGTTGATAAAATAGGAATTAGACGAAGCGAACAATTGTACCAAAGGCAAGGCTGAGATCCATGTAATTGCTGCTCCATCAGCGTTGAACCACATCCAGCCAAAGGCAAGGAAATATGAACAAATTGCCAAGAAAAGGTAGGGGATAGCTCGGCCTCGGTCAGAGTAAACAAGATGATAACCAAATGAAGGGGAGCGAATCCATCAGAATCTTTTGATCCTGAGGGATCGCTGTTCAAAATCATATTATTCCTTGTCTTGTCCATTAGGATGCGATATATAAAGAAATGTCCTTTAGTGATGAAGGGAGAAAGTCATTCAGTTAGATTGGTCGAAAATCCTCATATTCAAACATTTCCTTCGTAATGTTTTATTGACTCTCGGTTTCGAGAGAACAACCTCTGTAATACTTTATGTTCAATTAATATTAAACACGGGTTTCACTTCATTTCTTAAATTCTGAAGTAGCCCAGCAGTATTTCACTGGCGCTAAGGGCCCAGCTCTGGTGGAATTACTTCGTTGTTTGTATTCTTAATCTTTGTTTACTGTTGCGTGAAGTTGTGTGTAACGTTTCCTTCAATTACGGAGTTGATTGACTGCTGTGAGATTGAATACAGATTCATTAACGAATTGCATTGCTATTTTATCCTTTGCAAGAAGTACATCCGTTGTTCAGTTATCTTGCCATTGTTATAAAATCTTTGATGTTCTATATCTGATTCTAGTTGTTGTTCTATTAGCTTATGATTTGTTATAATTAACTGTTATAGCATTGGTTGTTGACAGGATTGGAGTGTGAAGATTAGTTGCTTGATTGCGTTAGAATTATAGTTGTTGTTCACTTCATGTTGCTACTCCGTTTCTGTTTATTATTTACTTCTGATTCATAGCTTCAGATTAGCAAATAGATGAGTTACGATTGCTATGCATAGGAATTACAAGTTGTTGTTCCTTTCCAGAATTTGTTCCTTTCAGTTATTTTCATTAGCACGAAGATTGAGTTTTTTTTCATTTCGATTGCTTTAAGATCACCAAGTGTAGAGGACACTGGTTATTGCTTCCAAGTCCCTAGATTGGTTATCTTGCATCGATTTCTAAGGGAAGGAGTTATTGCTACTGTATCCCTGATCGATGTTTCGCAGATTGATGTAGTTAAGATTTCAGAGCATTTTCATTTATGTCACTATAATTAGATTTATTTACAAGCATTCGTTTACTCTTGTATTTAATATTTTGTACTACATCTTAATAGCATTACTCTTAGTTAATTGCAGCCTCAAACATAGTACACTCTTGAAATAAAAAGTCACTCCCGAATTGATGATTAATGTAGGCTAATTAGGTGTTCAAAAGATACCTTTTTATGACCTAACATTTTGGCGCCGTTTCTGGGGAGAGTATATGCCATTTCAAAAGAGTGATGCACAAATGCTTTTCTTCTGCGTGCGAAGAATTAGGTATTAAAGATGGAAGATAAGAACCTGCGCACTAGGCAAGAAACACACTTGCTCACAACCCGCTTCACAGCAGAAGTAGGTAAGCTTCTTTCTTTAAGGTAGGAATGAAGGTTTGTTTTCTTTAATGAATAGACCAACTAAGCAAAACAAAATTCCTCCTAAAATTGAAAAACCTAAGGGATCAATGACCCTTGGGCAGATAAATTTTATTGACGAAATCCTTAAAAGGACTGAATCTTAGCCATCAGTAGGATTTAGAAAAGTTATCTCTAGACAACCTACTAGTTCCCTTCAGGCTACAGAATCACCATATGAATCCTTTTCTGAGATACACAGTCAAATAGAGGTAATTGAGAAATATTCCCAAGAAATTGAGAATCCTTGCATAGGTTCCCCTCAAGAAGGGGAAACAGGAGAAACCGGAGACCCAAAATCTCCTATTGAAATAGCCCAAACAATAAGTAGTCCAGATAAGGGAAGTGCTGTTAAAATTATTCAAAACCAAGAATTATCTCAAGGAATACTCATTATTTCAGACAAAAGGAGTGTTGTCAAAACCATTCCTATTCCTGCTCGTCAGCCTAGAAATTCCTTGGAGATCCCAGAAGGATATTGGCACATTTTTTATCAAATGGCCCAAAACCAAAATCAGAACCAGCAGACACCCCAGCAAACCTCTACGCTGCAATATCCTATAGTAGATACTGCAGTCAATGCACCTATGAAGGCCATTCCCCTTCAACATATTCTCACATTTCATGGCTTAACATCAGAAGATCCAGACGCGTTTTTTTTCAACAAAAAAATCAGCAACAAGTAACAACTTCCTCTCCACCATTCCCAGAACGATTAATCATACCACGCCCGGTAGAACATCCTAATTTTGATCTTCTGGGAGAATTAAAAAATTTGTGTATAAAAATTCCTCTCCTCCAAGCTATCCAAGACATTCCCATATATGCAAAAACCATTAAGGAATTATGCATAAATAAGCCAAAGAGGAGAACATCCACCAATCCAACTGTCCAAATAGTCGGTACCTTATCTGACTTATTGTCAGGAATGGAAACACCTATAAAATATGAAGACCCATGAAATCCTATAGTGACAGTCCAAATCCATGAGAAATTGTTTCCAAATGCCTTAGTTGATTTGGGGGCAGCAATTAATATCCTAACAACCACCACTTGTCAAAAAATTGGCATTACATCGCTAGAAGCAACAACAACCTTATTGGAATTGGCTGATCGATCGGTAGTCAAACCAGAAGGCACATTACAAGATGTAATGGTATCTGTAGATTCCTGGGAATACCCTGCTGACTTCCTGGTTATCAATCCAAAGAAACTCCTAGAAGGACACCCGTTAATTTTAGGTAGACCTTGGTTGGCAACTGTTGATGCTTATATTGGATGCCAACAAGGAAACATGACAATAACAAGGGGAAACTTTGTCAAGAATTTAGCTTTATATCCCCCAACCCAGCCAAGTATATCAATAATAAAAAAAAAACAACTTGTATCATATCTAATGGAAAATATGAGATCACCTCTAACTATAGAAAATGCTCTTGATTTTAAAGATCAAACAGAGGATGATATCATTAATAGTTTCATTAATAAACCACAAACTAGATCTCATTTACAATGTCACATGATCAATGTAGAATTTGATAATAAAGAAGAAGAAGATCCTTTGAAAGACATTCCTGATCAAGTAATACCCACTACTTCTGTGTACAATAGCAAGATTGTAGAAATTGAGCCAGGAAAAACTCTAAACATTAACAAAAAGCTCACTGCTGAACAAGAAGAGAAGTTGATCCAATTATTATGAAAATACAAAGCAGCCTTTGCATGGGATTACCCCGATATGAAAGGAATTGACCCTCAATTGTGTACACACCACATCTATATTGAAAAATATGCAAGACCCATTCGCCAACCCCAAAGAAGACTAAACCCTCACCTCAAAGATATTGTGAAAGATGAATTACAAAAACTATTGGATGTTAATTTCATCTACCCAATATCTGATAGCAAATGGGTCTCTCCATTAGTAGTGGTACCAAAAAAGAACGGAAAGTGGAGAATATGTGTAGATTATCGTGAACTTAATAAGGCAACACAGAAAGACCACTTTCCCCTTCCTTTCATTGACCAGGTATTAGACACATTGGCAGGAAAGAAGTTCTTTTCTTTCCTCGATGGCTTCAATGGGTACAATCAAATCCAGATTGCCCTTGAAGACCAGGACAAAACTACTTTTACTTGTCCATGGGGAAAATTTTCCTACCGAGTCTTACCTTTTGGCCTATGCAATGCTCCTGCTACATTCCATAGGGCCATTCTCAGTATCTTTGCAGACTTAATAAATGAAGGTCTCGAAATGTATATGGACGATTTTACTCCTTATGGGGATGATTTGAGCCTGCCTTGGAAAATCTAGAAAAAGTATTGCAAAGATGTATTGACACTAGGCTTTATCTAAGCCATGAAAAATGTTTTATGATGATGACTGAAGGAGTTATCTTAGGGAATTATATTTCAGCAGCTGGAATTCAAGTGGACCCAGCTAAAATTCAAATAATCTTGTTAATTCCCACACCCACCACACAAACAGAAGTACGTAGCTTTCTTGGATTTTATGGTTACTATAGAAGATTTATAGAACATTATTCTCGAATAGCTGCACCTTTATATGCACTAACTGGAAATGTTGATTTCATTTGGACAAATAAATGTGACAATGCTTTTAATGATCTGAAAAATCTTGTTTCAACAGCCCCAGTGCTGAGGGGCCCAAATTGGAATTTTCCATTCCAAATTTCATCTGATGCCTCAGGCACAACAATTGGAGCAGTACTCGGACAAGAGGAAGAAAAGAAACCATATGCAATCTATTATATTAGCAAAAATCTATCCCCTGCTTAATTAAATTATACTGTGACTGAGAAGGAATTTTTAGCTGTAGTTCATGCTATAAATAGGTTTAGACATTATATAACTGGGTATCCTGTAGTACTATATACTGATCACTCTGCCATTAAATTTTTAGAAAATAAACCTGTTACAAATGGAAGAGTGACAAGATGGTTGATTTTACTGCAGGAATTCAACATTACAATCAAAGATCGACCTGGGAAAGAAAACCTTGTAGTTGACTTTCTGTCAAGAATGCCAAAGCCAATAGATACAAAAGCAGGTGAAGACCACTTCCCAGATGAACATCTGTTCACTGTTACTGTCAGAACACCATGGTATGCTGATATAGAGAATTATTTGGCAATATGTAAATTACCTAAACATCTATCCCTTAATGAATGAAAATAGATAATACAGCGTAGTACCCGATTCTCTTGGATTGGGGGCTACCTATTTCACACAGGGGGAGATATGCAAATAAGAATATGTGTCCGGGAGGACGAAGTATATGATATTTTGAAAGCATGCCATGATGGCCAATGTGGCAGGCATTTTTCAGATCATATAACTACCCATAAGGTTTTACGAACAGGCTATTATTGGCCTACCATCTTTAAAGATGCCAAAAAATTTGTGCAGGCCTGTGATAGCTGCCAAAGGGCAGGTCGCCCTAGGCAGTCTGATGAAATGCCTTTGAACCCTCAACTAGTGATTGAACCATTTGAATGTTGGGCACTTGATTTTGCTGGCCCTATTAGCCCTCCCCCAAACCAAAAAACATATATCCTAGTTGCAACCGAATATGTCACTAAGTGGGTCGAAGCAGAGGTAGTCTCAAAAGCTACAGAGGATTCTGTAATACAGTTTCTTTTCCAAATCTTTGTGCGATATGGCCTCCCAAGGGATATAATCACAAATGGAGGACCACAGTTTGTAGGTAATAAATTAGTTGAAACACTACAAAGCTATCACATTTAGCATAAGATTACAACTCCATATCACCCACAGGCCAATGACCAAGTAGAGAGCACGAAAAAAGTAATTGAATCTATATTGACAAAAACCGTTGCCTCACACAGATGAGATTGGGCCTACAAATTTCTAGAATCATTATGGGCATATCGAACAACGTGGAGACCCACCACGGGATATTCACCATACCAATTGGTATTTGGAAAATAACCCATTTTTCCAATAGAATTTGAAATTCAAACATTAAGAACAACTCAAAAGGTGGGTCTAGATCTAAATGAAGCCCAGGTTAGAAGACTACGGAAAATTAATGAGTTAGATGAAATTAGGCTCTCTAATCTTCAGCACACAGTGTTAATTCAACAACAGAGAGAAAAATGGCATGATGCCCTTATCAAAGAAAATATCTTCCATGAAGGAGACTGGGCACTCCTATATGATTCTAGGTTTCAGGATTTTCCAGGGAAACTCCAGACACGATGGCTTGGACCCTATGAAAGACAACAAGTGCATGATAATGGCACTATTACATTAGCTGCCATTGATGGATCTAGACATTCCTTTAAAGTAAACAGTAATCAAGTACGATTGTATCACAAACTGCTTACCCGGGAATCCTTTTAGCAACAGTTACGGGAAGACTCTACTATGGAAATTATCGCTGAAGCGGATAACTCCTCCTCGGCACCAGTTTATTAAATCATTCCCATTTTTAAATTTTTTTAAATAAAGAATTGTCCGTTTACTTGATTGTTTCTTTAGGGAATTCGTTTTCTTAATTTCCTATTTATTTCATTTTCGTTTTTTGTTTCATGAAATTCTGTTTTTTTTCAAAAATTTTGATTATTTCGTTTGTTTTGAGTTTTTTTGTTCCTTTCAAAAGGAACAGCAGCCCCACAGAGTGTTTTTTTGTTGTTCCTTTCGAAAGGAACAACAGTTCCTGTTGAGTCCCGAATTTGCATCTTTTCCATACACTTTTCCATACCTTTTTCACTCACCTAAACCTCCAAAATTGTCAATATCATGTGCAAAAGGGTATCTAACATGGTTTTTAATTATGTTTTTGTGTTTTCTATTTGATTTAGATTTTGTTCATACAGCTGCGGAAACTTGCCACTTTCCGCAACTGCTGCAACTTTCCGCAGCTATTTTGTGGAATTATATGCTACAGGTGTCTACAAGGGAAACGAGCCACATGGGCAGGCTAGGAATGACGTGGACATGGTTCGTGTCCTATTGGTTCAAGCAAACTCGTCCAAAGAAGCCGCGGTCAAAGCCGTCCACGTGGAAGTCAACTATGGAGTTTCATGTCGGCCGGACTCTGTTTCGTGGCAAATAAACATCCATACAGCCGTTTCTAAGCTTGCGGAGGTTAAATCGACATCTGTGCAGAGCTCTGGAGTTGAATTCAAGCATCCACCTTCCGTAGATTCACTTTCCAACACGGCCATACTCCTATATCCGTGGGCGTAGTGGTCTACGTGCTCTCTGCCATCATAAACTTCAGGAGACAGTTACAGTTTATTGTTTTATATAGAGCGTTTGCATACGCACAAAAAGTTAGTTGTTAGTTGATAGTTGATGTTCGTGAATAAACTCTGTTATCTGTTAGTTTGCTTTGTAGTGATTATGCTGCCCTTGAGCCGTAACACTACCATTCTGTAATGAACTACTTTTTAATGTGAGAAGACTGTCACCTGATCGTTACACGACGTTATTTAAAGTTGTAGAGGGGCCTGCCAATGTATATTTTGTAGACAGGTACATTTCATTTATTTACTTTAAAGATTACTGAATATAATCAACTGTATAGTTACATAATTTTGTGGAATAGCTATTTCTGTTATACATTTCATATTCATTTCTATTCTATTTCATATGTTTTTATATTGTTAAATCACTGATCAGTTTCTTGTGCATAATTTAGGTAGATGTCTTTGGCATTTTTATAGATTTGACTAATGATATGAACTAATATTTGTTTCTGCATCGCTAGACCATTCTAGTAGTTTTTTGTTTTTAATCTCTGCCTTGCTTTGTACATTTTGCCATGGAGTCCGATTCGCAGTTAAATTTATGCTGTTGCTCATAGCGTCTTCGCTGTTCTCCGAGCTTGGCGCCTAGATCGATGGTGAGGGACTGCATTATGAAATGTGTAGTTTAGTATTATTTTCTTTTCTGCAAATTTAGATATATTAAGCTGCTCATAGCATCTTCAGTTGCCTCCGAAAGCCACAGCTGGACTGATGGTGAGGGACTGCATTATGAAATGTGTAGTTTAGTATTAGTTTCTTTTTTGCAAATTTAGATATATTAAATCATGTATGACATCTTCAGTTGCCTCCGAAAGCCACAGCTGGACTGATGGCGAGGGATTGAATCATGTGTGTATGGTTTAGTATTAGTTTACTTTCTGCGAATTAAATATCAGTTACATAAGTTGTTTATGATTACTTCCGCAAGTCATAGCTGGTCTAATGATGAAGGGTCAGAAAATGAATTGATGTAATCTGATTTAGATTTATTTTGTTGCAATTTTGAATTTCCTTAAGCATAGTTTCTTTTGTGTTTAGTTGGCAGCAAGAATAGTTTGGTTTTAATGTTCACTAGTTTACTGTTTTGATTCATTAGATTAGCAGCACCTTTTCATTTCAGCAGTACACTTTTACTTTCTTTCAAGTCTTGTCATTGTAATTTTCAATTTGCTTTCAAAGTTTCAAGTTGGTAAATCATTATAGGGGATATCACTTCCTTGAACAAATATAACCAAACTTGCTTTTCATTTTAGAATTTCCATTTCACCTTAGAAAAACCAAAAACGACAAAAAGTTAAGAAATAGGTTATCTTGCACATATAGTGCGCCGCACTTCATCAGCTTACGATTCTCGGATTGACAAATTAAATGCAACAATTTAGGACACACTAAATTGACCAAACATTTTGGCGCCGTTGCCGGGGAAGTGTAACTAGGTAGCCAATTTCTTAAAAAAAAAAAAACATAAAATCATAAAAGAAGGGAAAACTTGATAACTTCTTGAAGTATGCTCTCCTCTTGCACTTAGTGTGATCTGGAGGATCAGAAAAGAGAGTTATTGGTTCAGTAATTTCTTAAGTATGCTCTCTTCTTGCACCTAGTGTGACCTGGAAGATCAGAAAGAGAATTATTAGCCCAACTTTAAAAAAAAATAAAAAAAAAAAATGACATGCATAGAGCAAGAGATTCTAGGGGAAGGTTTATAGCTAAAGCCAAGAGTTCGATTTTCACAAATCCATCTTCTTCAAGGCATAGACCAGATTCACCACCATCTACCCCTAGCCTTAAGATTTTTGGAAGTCAAGGAACATCTGAATTAGAGGATTCTCCTATACCACCTACTAAAACCCACTTAGAAAACAAAGAGACTTTCTCTCATCCTTCCTTGGTAGAAGAACTAGAGGACTATAAGGACTCTAAAGAAACTATCATGGAAGAGGAAGTAATAAATAGAGGTGGAGGTAGAAGAGGAGGAGATAATGGAGATAACAATGGTGAAGGAAATGATGGTAGAAATAGGGACAATTTGCTTGGATTCCCTATAGTTGATGAGGAAAATCATGCAACAATGAAAAATATCTCACCATCTGTTCTCCCTAACTTTTATGGATTGCGAAGTGAAGATCCTGAAACATTTCTCTTTGAGTTTGAAGTAGTGTGCCGAACTTATGATTATATGGAAGATTCTCAAAAACTCAAACTGTTTCCTTCAACATTGAAGGGATCTGCTTTGAAATGGTTCATGGGATTAGCCACTCAATCTATCAGGACTTGGAATGATATGAAACAAACATTTTTGGATAGATACTTGAACTATTGTATGCCCACCAATCACAAGGATGAGGTATTCAAAATGATGCAAAAAGAAGATGAAAATTTGGAAGACTTAATTGAAAGATTTCAATACAACTTGAAAAGAGCAAAGATGAGCAACTTAGATAATGAAAACTTGAAAGCCCTCCTATTAAAAGCCATTAGAGATGAATGGATAGACATTTTAAACATGATGGGGAAAGGAGACATTTCTCAACTTCCATTTCATGATATAACAGAACTATGTATCCATCTCTCAAGAGGAAAATATAAAACTGGAAAAGGGCCTAGGGATTCTTCTCTTATTAGGGCTAACAAATCTGCAACTGGATCAGTAAGTAGGGCAGAGATTGGTAATATGCTTGATGAGTTCAAAACTGATATCTTAGGGAACCTTAGTGAACAACTAGACACCCTTAAAATCCAAAACAAGCAGAAAGCAGAAACAGATGCCTTAGCCATCTTTTGTCCGAAATGTAGAAAGAAACATGCTTTAAGGGAATGTCCCTTGGATGCAAAAGTTGTAAAAACATGTATGATTTGCTCAGAAAATCATGAGATCAAGGATTGTCCTTCAATCCCCGGACTCAAAGCTGTTTTTCAAGAAGATCCAAATTCAGTAGAATCTCTCTGTTTTGTCGCAAGGAGACCTTGGCAGGGACAACAATCTCAAGGGTTTAATAACCCTATGAATCTTCAAACCCCACCAAATTGGAATCCTTGGCAACAACCTTGGCCCCAACATCAGAATTCATATCAGCCATGGGTACAAGGCATGCAAAATCCTTATGGGAGATTTGCTCAATTTTATCAATATCCTCCATCTTTTCAAAATCAACAAGCTCCACAATTTCCAAGCCAAAATCCACAACTTTCATTGCCATTTCCACAACAACAACCTTCTCAACAAAATACAAATCCTCAACTCATGCTCCCATACCAACACAAGACAAATCAACTTCCAGCTCAGCCATTGCCAAATCCTAACAATAAGAATCCTCAAACTACTTATATGGTAGAAGGACAACAATTTCCTACCTATATGATTGTTCCTCTCAACGATGTACAACTCAGATCCGGTAGAGTTTTAGAAAAACCTTCTATAGATATTCAAGAGCAAGATACCTCTGAGGAGGACTCTCTTCAAGTCAATAAGGGTTCTGAGGAAGAATCTCTTCAAAATTCAAAAATTCAAAAAGAAAAAGAAAAGTTAACATCCACAACTCCTATAGTTGAACAACCTGTATCTTTATCTACACCTCCTTTTCCGGAAAGACTACAAATTGATAAGAGGGTGGAAAAACAAATCTTGTTGCCTAACTATGACTTTCTAGATGAATTGAAGAATGTTTGTATCAAGATTCCATTGCTACAAGCCATTCGAGAAATTCCTATTCTAGCAAAAACCATAAAGGAGTTGAGTTTTAAAAGACCAGGAAGGAAGCTAAAAGACACAAGAAGAATCCACCTGGTAGGAAAGATTGCAGACATTATGATGGGAAAAATTACCATGCAGAAGTATGTAGATCCAGGAAGTCCAATTGTCAAGACACATATAAATGGGATAGAAATTCCAAACATATTGATTGACTTAGGGGCTGCTATCAACATTATGAGTAGACAGACTATGGAACAGTTAAAACTTCCTAACCTTCTTTTTACACCTACTTTATTGCAACTGGCAGATCGATCGGTTATTAAACCAGATGGTGTATTAGAAGATATTTCAGTCTCCTTAGATTCTTGGGAATATCCAGTAGACTTTATGATTTTGACTCCCAAGAATAATCTAGGAGGACATCCAATTATATTAGGAAGACCTTGGCTGGCCACAGCTGATGCTTTTATTAGTTGTAGATCTGGAGACATGTACATTTCAAATGGTAATTCAACAAAGAAATTCAATTTGTATCCTCCAGCAAGAGCAATCACAGAAATAGGAGACAATGAATGGGTCGATGATGAGAACACTATACAACCTGTCTTTACCATTTCTGAAATTAGTGAGGATAGTCAAATTCTGAATACATTAGAAAATTTTGAGATAACTTCAGAATATGACCCCACACAATTTCAGTTGGAATCTGACATAGAATATTTATCATCAAGACAAATGTCTCTCTACTCTATGGAAGAGTTTGGTAATTCTGCTTTTGAGATTTTTCCAGAAAAGACATTGAATATCAAGAAACATCTGGAGAAGTCACAACAAGAAGAACTAACCAGAATCTTGCAAAAACATTCTACTGCATTTGCATGGGAGTATACTGACATGAAGGGTATTGATCCTAAGACTTGCATCCATCACATCTATATTGAGGAAAACAGTAGACCAATCAGACAACCTCAAAGAAGGATGAATCCAAATCTTAGGGAGATAGTGAAAGAAGAGCTCCAAAAACTACTCAATGTAAACTTCATTTATGCAATTTCAGATAGCCGATGGGTTTCTCCTTTGGTTATAGTACTAAAAAGAATGGTAAATGGAGGGTATGCATTGATTACAGGGAATTGAACAAAGCAACTTTGAAGGATCACTTTCCTTTGCCTTTTATCGATCAGGTATTAGATACATTAGCAGGTAAAAAGTACTTTTCATTTTTGGATGGTTTTAGTGGCTATAATCAAATTCAGGTAGCACCTGAAGACCAAGATAAGACCACATTTACTTGTCCATGGGGAACTTTTTCCTACCGAGTGCTTCCTTTTGGGTTATGTAATGCACCAGCAACATTCCAAAGAGCAGTACTAGGAATTTTTTTTGATCTAATCCATGATTGTGTAGAGGTTTATATGGATGATTTTACAGTTTATGGTAATTCATTTGAAGAGGCATTAGAAAATTTGAAAAAAGTTCTCATAAGATGTAAAGAAACAAACCTTTCATTAAGCCATGAAAAATGCTTTATGATGTTTACTGAAGGGATTGTTTTAGGACATCATATTTCAGGAGATGGGATTAAGGTTGATAGATCAAAAGTTGAAGTCATCTCCAAGTTACCTATTCCAAATTGTCAAAGAGATGTTAGAAGTTTTCTAGGATTTACTGGCTACTATAGAAGATTTATAGAAAACTTCACTAAAATAGCATCTCCACTCTTCAAGTTGCTTACAAAAGACTGTGAATTTAAATGGGATCCTGATTGTCAATCCGCTTTTGAAACTTTGAAAACAAGAATATCCGAAGCACCTATCTTGAGAGGACCAAATTGGAAACTTCCTTTCCATATTTCTACAGATGCTTCAGATACAGCTCTTGGAGCTGTGTTGGGTCAAAAAGATTTAATTCCTTATGCCATTTATTACACCAGTAAAAATTTGACTCCCACAGAGTTGAACTATACTGTGACTGAAAAAGAGTTCTTAGCCGTTGTTCATGCAATTAATAAGTTTAGACATTACATAACAGGCTATGAAACTTTTATTCATACTGACCATTCTGCAATTAGATATTTAATGAACAAACCTGTTACTAATGGCAAAGTGACAAGATGGCTTTTACTTTTGCAAGAATTCAATATTACTGTGTTGGATAGACCAGGAAAACAGAATACAGTAGCTGATTTCTTGTCTAGGATTCGGAATACTAAAGAAGATTCTCCTGTAGAAGATAAGTTTCCTGATGAATACTTGTTTGCAGTAACTATTAAGACCCCTTGGTATGCAGATATTGCTAACTATTTGGTTACAGGGAAACTACCTTCACATTTATTTCCAAGAGAAAAACGAAAGATTATTCAGGAGAGTTCAAGATATTCATGGATTTCTAACGAATTGTTTAAAAAAGGGCCATATCTTGTGATCAAAAGATGTGTCAGGGAAGATGAAATGCCTGATATTCTTAAGGCATGTCATGATGAACCATGCGGCGGACACTTTGCGGACAAAATGACGGCCTATAAAATCCTTTCCTTGGGATATTATTGGCCTTCTCTCTTCAAAGATGCAAAACAATATGTCAAAAGGTGTGATAGCTTCCAAAGAGTAGGGAAACCTACCCTCTCAAATGAAATGCCATTGCAAACACAGGTACTCATTGAACCCTTTGAAAAGTGGGCTTTAGATTTCATTGGACCTATTAATCCACCATCCAAGCAAAAAAAGTATATATTGGTTTGTACTGATTATGTTACTAAATGGGTAGAAGCCAAAGCATTAGTATCTGCTACTGAAAATTCAGTTGTTCATTTTCTTTATGAGGATTTTTTAACTCGCTTTGGTGTTCCAAGAGAAATTGTGACAGATCAGGGGAGCCAATTCACATCCAATTTGGTGGAGAAGTTGATGGAAGAATACAAAATCAAGCACAGAAGATCTACTCCTTACCATCCGCAAGCAAATGGTCAAGTGGAGTCTACAAACAAAGTTCTTGAAAGCATCATCACCAAAACTGTTCATCTACATAGAAGAGATTGGGCAGAAAGGCTTCCTGAAGCCTTGTGGGCCTACAGAACTACATGGAGAAATACAACAGGACATTCTCCCTATGAACTTGTTTATGGGAAAGAAGTTCTGCTCCCCATTGAGTTCCAAGTCAAGACCTTCAAGATAGCAGTTCAGTTGGGGATGGACTTATCAGAAGCCCAAAAGCATAGAATGGAGCAGTTGAATGAGCTAGATGAGATCAGAAAAGAAGCAATTCTAAGAACTAATCTAGTTCAATATCAAAGAACTAAATGGCATGACAAACATATCAAAGAAAAGAAGTTTCAAGAAGGAGATTGGGCATTGTTATTTGACTCCAAGTTTAAAGATTTTCAAGGAAAATTTCAGACTCATTGGCTTGGGCCATATGAGATTGACAAGATCTTTAGCAATGGAGTTGTAAGAATCAAGACCATTGATGAGTTTCAAACTCCTCTTATTGTGAATGGCCATAGATTGAAAGTTTATCATAAGCCACTCTCTAAAGAGGATTTTGTCAAGTTGTTTCAAGAAAGTTCTGCAATCAGGCTGGTACAGAAGAATTCTTCTTCTCCACCAGCCTAGATTTTGTTTTTCAAGTTAAAAAAAGAAAAAAAGAAAAAAAAAGAAAAAAAGAAAAAAAAGAAAAAAAATGGTATAAGCTTGAAAACCAATCATTGATTGGCAGTCTTATATAGAAAATATGGGGTGAAAATCAGGGACACCTGACACTCTATATTTTCCAAAAAAATCTGTCTTTCATTTCATTTCACCACCCACTCCATTTCATTCCACTTCATTTCATTTCATTTCATTTCATTTCACTTCACTCCACTTCATTTCATCCATTCCATCAATAAAAATCTTTTTTATGACCATTTCCACCTGGTCATCTGTCATTTGTTCATTTCTATTCAACTAAGTAATAGCTGTGTCAGTTTCCGCAGCTGACATCTGTTTCCGCAGCTGACTCCAGTTTCCGCAGCCAGAAGCAGATTCCGCAGCTACTACTCGTTTTCAAAGAGAATGTACAGTCAGTTGTTATTTCCATAATTATGAAATAAAATGCAGGAGAGAGGATCAATGGAACATTCAAGACACTAATGAAGATCAACCAGTTGAAGACCAAGGGCAAAAGCAAGGATTCCAAAGGTATGAATAAAGTTTATTTCAAATAGTATTGAAAAACACATTTTTATATAATTTTAAACTATGAGCTCTACCCATAATGCGCAATGATTATATTGACAGTCCCGTAACCTTCCACGATCTCCATGTTATCCTCTTGCATTTATTCACAAACGGTTTCATCATTGAAATTCCGATTCTCACTCATGTTCCAATATCCCATCGTAGATAATGAGACGTATTTGAGTTGACAAAGGACTCTTACAAGCTGCATAACTTCATAATCATTGATTGAAACGTGTTCATATTTATTACACAGCCACCAAAATTCAAAACGCGGCTGAATGCATTATACTTTGTTAACCTCTTTTTCGTGTCTCTGTCGTGTTTACAAAACCCCGCTCTACTCATTCTCACTCCCTATTTCACTCCATTTCGTTCCTTCTACTCATTCACACTCCCGTATATCTACCCACAGTCTTACTCCATTCCATTTATGGTGCTCATTTCCATTTTATGATAACATCCCCACAGTATTGTGCTCGATCCTGTGTATTCCATCGTTCCATTTCCACTTAAACCCTCACAGAGGCAAACTTGTGAAGCACAGAGAAGTGAAATGGGAAAATTATTAAGGGCGGAGCCGGAAGGACCGAAGTTTATAGAGGGATATCCGCAAGCAAAAGAGATGTTGAGGAAAGCTAAATGGCTGCGTTTTATTCAGAAATTCAGGGGTTACCATAGAGAAGTTACAAAAGCGTTTGCAAGATCATTTGATGGCTCGGAAGCAGAAGTCGGAGACCTCAAGTTTTTGGTCAATGAAGCATCAATAGCAACAGCCACAGAGCTTCTTCAGGAAGGAGAACGTTGGTTCAAAAATAAAAGTATCAGTGATGAGGCATGGAGAACAATTCTACGAAATCAAGGTATGGATATCACTGTTTTTAAAAGAGGAATCCCCGTGCATGCAATAAAAGATGAATGGGCCACTTTACTACTAATTGTTCAAAAATTTATTACATGTGAGGGCCGTTTTGGGTCTATGTACATGTACCATACTAGGCTATTGATGAATTTTCTTGAAAACCAAACTCTCAATCTCCCTTATTTTCTATTCAATAGCTTAAAGAAAATGGCTGTGACTGTTCAAAAACACTTGGGAGATGTAGAGCCTCATCTTTATCACCACGGCCTTATAAAAATTCTGATTGAAAAGGAGCTAAAGGAAAGAAAAGATACATGGGAACAATTCCTAGTTAGAAACTTCTTTGAAAAACCTCAGGAAATTCCTGAAGGTAGTTCAATTAGAAGGAGTAGAAGAAACAGAATGAATGTTGAAACCCAAATTTCTCCTACACAGGAAATTCCCGCAGCTAGCACAGCAAAAAGAAGTAGAAGGAAAAGAACAATAGATGAAATCCAAAATAATTCTACTACTACTATGAAAAAAACTGATAGGGAAGAGAGATTGGTAAAAAGGAAGAAGAAGGAAATCAAAGCTAGGAAGCCAATAATACCAAAAGGGAAAGAAATTATTGAGGTTGTCCATAAAACTCCTTCTGAAGAAGAAGAAGATCACCAAATACTATCTGAAAGATTAGTTTTTCTTCAAAAACGGTCATCTATATCCAAGAAGGCAGAGACAGGAAAACAAGAACAAAAGGGTAGTGTACCACAGCATGTGAGGAGAAGCAGCAGGCTTAAGGGAAAATTGAGAAAAACACAAATTAAAGGTCCTCATTTCATTGATTTGGGTGAGGAGACATCCGAACAGTCTCCAACTGACCATAGTCCATTTCAGTCAGTTAGTGAACCTGACTCCTTTCACTCCCAATCAGACAATGAGCATACTCCATCTTATTCTCGGCAAAATATTGATGTAAGCCCTCATAGGAACTACTCCAAAAATAGAAGAAAAGAGATATCAACGCCTTAGAAATAAGCCACTTCGAGGGGGCAACCTTCAATACATTACATGAATGAACAATTCTTGGATGATACAAATTACAAAACCTCCTTTCTATATATAGGAGTCCATGGGGCCACAATGTAATCCTAGGGGGCCACAATGTAATCCTAGCCGACCTAACAATAATAATTTAAGGGCACAATAATAACAATATGGGGGTTACAGGGGTACAATAATAACAATAAGGGGGTTACACTAACAACAATAAGGGACTATACTAGTAATATAGGGACCTAACATGCCCCTCTCCTTCAAAAAGTGTTGTCCTCAACGCTTGAGTAGCTCTGGGTGCTTTTGTATAAAATTCTCATCCTCCCATGTAGAATCTTCAGTGGGTAAGTTCTTCCACTTGATGAGATACTCCGAAATTGATCGATTCCGTAGTTGTCGAGTTCTTGTTTCCGTGACCGCTTCCGGTTCTAATATGATTTTTCCTTCCTCATCAAGTTCTGGCAATATTGTTTGAACTGGAATATTTTCACCTATAACCTTCTTTAAGCATGAAACATGGAAAACCGGATGTACTTGCAAAGAAGCAGGAAGCTCCAATTTGTATGCCATAGTACCAATCTTTTGCAACACCTTGTAAGGACCATAGTACTTTGGCGATAATTTATTATCCTTCTTAGCTTGCTCGAGGGACATTTGTTTATATGGTTGTAGCCGTAAAAATACCCAATCTCCTATATCAAAACTTCTCTCGCTGCGATGTTGATCTGCCTGTTGTTTCATTCGATTTTGTGCCAAATTCAGGTTATCCTTTAAGAGATGGAGAACTTCTTGCTGATGCTCGACGTGATCTTCCACTGCTTGAACCTTCGAATTTTCCCTTAAATATGATGTGATCGATGGTGGATGATATCCATAAAGTGCCATAAATGGGGTCATTTTTGCTGCAGTATGGAAGGAAGTGTTATACCACCATTCAGCAAGAGGTAACCACTTGACCCATTGTGTTTGTTTATCGGATACAAAACAACGAAGATATCCTTCCAAACATTTATTTACTATCTCAGTTTGACCATCAGATTGAGGATGATAAGATGAGCTATGAGCTAATTTAGTACCCAAAGAAGAAAATAACTCTGTCCAAAAATTTCCCGTAAAAATGGGATCTCTGTCGCTCACAATAACCCTTGGGCTTCCATGTAGCTTTTGAATTCCGTCCACAAATGTAGTAGCAACTGTACTTGCTTTAAATGGATGAGATAATGCACAAAAGTGTGCATACTTGGTAATTCTATCAACTACCACCATGATGACACTCTTTCCTTCGGACTTAGGTAAACCTGTGATAAAATCCATTGAAATCTCCTCCAAACGTTGACTTGGAATGGATAAAGGTTGTAGAAGTCCCGGGGTCTTAATTGTCTCCACTTTATTCTACTGGCAAACCAAACATTCCGCCACAAACTTTTGAATATCAGATTTAAGGCCATCCCAAAAAAATTCTTTCTTCACCCTGTGGTAAGTTTTTAAAAATCCTGAGTGTCCTCCTAAAGGAGAAGTGTGCAATTCCAGAAGAATCTTTGTTTTAGTTGGGAATTCTTACAAAGATATAAGCGATCTTTGTACCATAAGGAATCATTTTTCCAACTAAATGTATCAGATGTACTAGGATCTTGCTACAACTTTCGAATGAGTGTCCATACATCTTTGTCCTTCTTCCATTCATCTTTTGCTTCGATTATCCAATCTGGTTGGATAATAGAAATGGCACAAAGCAATGCTTCCACCTCTTCATTCTTTCTTGAGAGTGCATCTGCAACAACATTAAGCTTTCCTTTTTTTGTAGATTATTTCAAAGTCATAACCCAACATCTTTGTGACCCATTTTTGCTGCTCTTCTGAAGATAGTCTTTGTTCCAAGAAGTGTTTAAGACTATCATGATCAGTTTTTACCTTGAAGTGTCTTCCCATTAGGTAAGTTCGCCATTTCTTTAGTGCATGCAGTATTGCTAACATTTCCTTCTCATAAATAGGTTTTTGTAAATACTTTCCTTTGATTGGACGACTTTCAAAAGCAATGGGTCTTCCTTCCCGCATTAAAACTGCACCAATTCCATTTCCTGAGGCATCACATTCCACAATAAAGGTTTTTGTGAAGTCTGGCGTAGCTAAGACCGGTGCCAGGCACATTGCCTCTTTAAGATGTTCAAAGGCCTTAGTTGCTTCAGGAGTCCATGAAAATGCATCTTTCTTCAATAATGTTGTTAGAGGTGCTGCTATTCTTCCATAATTCTTAACAAACTTACGATAATAGCCTGTTAACCCGAGAAATCCTCGCAACTGTTTTATTGTCGTAGGGACTTTCCATTCCTTAATGGCTTTAATTTTGTTAGGGTCTACTTTAACACCCTCGTGGGATATAATATGACCCAGATATTCCACCTCTTGTACTCCAAAGAAACATTTGGATGCTTTTGCATATAATTGTTTCCCTTGCAATAGTTTGAGCACCCTGTCAACATGCTCAACATGATCCTTCCAAGACTTGCTATAGATTAGTATATCATCAAAAAATACTAGCACAAATTTTCTAAGGAAGGGTTTGAAAATGGAATTCATCAACCCTTGAAATGTAGAAGGTGCATTGGTAAGGCCAAAAGGCATGACCAAAAATTTATAATGACCCTCATGAGTTCGAAATGCTGTTTTTGGAATATGTTCAGTCTTCATTCTAATTTGATGATATCCTGAACGAAGATCCAACTTGGTAAAATAAATTGCTCCATGTAATTCATCCAATAATTCATCAATCACAGGAATGGGAAATTTGTCTTTAATGGTGAGCTTATTGAGCTCCCTATAATCCGGACACATTCGCCATGATCCATCCTTCTTGTGTACCAATACTACAGGAGCAGAGAAAGAACTTTGACTAGGTTGAATTATACCGCCTCTAACATTTCTGCAATCATACGTTCAATTTCGCTCTTTTGGAAGTAAGGATATCTATAAGGCCTGATGTTTGGAGGAACACTTCCTGGAATCAAATGAATAGCATGATCATGATCACGAACAGGTGGGAGTCCTTTGGGAGTTTCAAACACCCTGGAATGATTGTCCAAGACTTGTTGGAGATCTGCAGAAATAGATGATTTTGATGTTGGAACTTCTAGTGAGCATAATTGTGCAATTACGCCTCGTTGTTCTTTCTTTAGAAGCTTTTTCATGCCATTAGAGCTTATTATCCTTCCTGGATTCCCTTCAATACCCCGTAATTCGACTTCCTTTCCTTCTGAAAAGAATTTCAAGAAAAGTTCTTGAAAATTAAAAGCTACCGTCCCCAAAGATTGTAACCATTGTACTCCTAGTACAACATCAGCACCTCCCATAGGAATGGAGAGCATTGGACTAGTCAACACATATTCCCCCATGGTTAGCTTGATGTTATTGCATTTTCCAGAGCAATTTATAGTTCCTCCATTTGCAACCATCACTTGACATTCTGGTGCTGGGTATAGGAAACAATTTAATTCCTTGTCTACCTTACAATGAATAAAATTATGGGTGCTACCTGAATCAATCAACACTATTACCTTTCTCTTCTTGATTTGTCCTTTTATCTTGAGAGTTTGAGGAGTGGTAATTCCTGCCAGTGCATTACACGATATGGTTGGATTCATTTCTTCCTCTTTTGGGGCTGGTTCCTGGTGTATATCCTCTTCTTGTTCATTTTCTTCTTCCTCTTCACAATCTATGTAAAATAATTTCTTCTCAGCACACTTATGACCTTAGTGTATTTGCTATCACAACTGTAGCAAAGCCCTTTTGCTCTTTTTTCTTCCAATTGTTGTGGTGTCAACCTTGTAGGTTGTGGAAATCTAGGCGTAGCAACACTTCCTTCTTTATAGAATTGAGTGGTAGGCTTCCTTGTCGCCATAATTTTACATTCAACTTTTTTTGCCAACCTGAATGCCTTCTCTAATGAATCAGGTTCCAACACACGAACTTCATGTTGGATGTTATCCTTTAGAGTACCTATGAAGAGATCAATCCTGTGTTCCTCTGGAATATCAGTTACCCTTATATTCAATTTTTGGAAGTCCTCAATGTGCCGCCCCACTAAACCCTTTTGTTTGAGATTTATCAATTGGCTAAAGAAGGTGTTGCTCTTTGTATCCTCATAATGTGCTATCATTTCCTCCGTAAAAATCGACCAAGTGACAATTTTTTTATGGGAGCAAAGCCATCGATACCATACAAATGTATTTTGTTCTAAATGTAAAGTTGCAATGCGTACCTTTTGTGTGTTTTGCACGTTATGGAGATCAAAATATTGCTCCATCCGTAGTATCCATGTTACAGGATCCTTTCCATCAAACTTCCTCATATCCATTTTTGGAATATGGTGGTTCTTCCCACCAACATTAGAGGTTATGAAATCACGATTAACATTTATTTTGTTCTCATCATGAGGTTCTTCTACTATATTTCCGCCATTAGGAATAATTTCTGGTTTTAAGCTTGTCATCAAGCCTTCCATGTATTCTTTTAGATCATTCTTCATGTTTTCCATGTTGTCTTTCATGTCATCCATCTTAGCTTCCATGCCCACTTCCATGCCATCCATCTTAGCTTCCATCTTAGCTTGCACACCATCCATCTTAGCTTCCATGCCTTTCTTCAAACCATCCATCTTCACTTCCACACCTTTCTTCAAAACTTCCATTTCATTTTTTGCCGCTCTTTGCGAGAGTGAAATTTGTTGCACTTGTTCTTGTAATTTTGATAGATCATGTTGCAATTCTTCATCTTCATGAGTCATGGTAGAGCCTTCTGAAGGCTTGATGGGTGTTGAATTTTTTTTAGGGGCCATTTTAGAATTCAATATTGATATCTATTCTACAATATGCCCTTGGAATCAATTCAACTTGATTCTTCAAACAAGACTTATGCAATTTGGAAAAAAAAATACACACCTTTTACTAGCTTCTAGGAGCTCGATATTGAAATTGAATTATCTCTGTATTTGAAAATCTTCGATATCTGAAATTCAGCTCTGTAGTAGATCTCTGAAGCTTCTTTCAAATGCCACAGGTCTGACCTGATTTGGATTCTCCAAGACAAATTTGTGTCCAATCTCCCACAATGACCTAATTCTCGACTGGTTCAGTAGAGCGAACTTGTACGAATTGCCACGTGTCACTGTTTTGTCCTTTGTCTCTGAAATTGATAGCGAAGAAACTTCAGTCTGTGTACTTGCGACCACTTTTTACGGCACTTCAATCCAATGCCAAGAGAGAGAGTTATTGAAGTTTTCCCACGATCACCTCTTTGAGATGAAATTCAGGAGCCTGAAAAAGCACTACCTTCCACAGATCATATCTCCAAAAATATTGCGAACCAAGCTCTGAAATTTTTTGACGACTTTCCTCAGGATTTCAGCTTCGTACCATATGAATTTCAGACTCTGAAACTTCGTACAAAAAAATTTATAGCGCAATTGCCACGATGACCTGTTTATGAGCCTGAACAAATACCTAACTTCCACAGATGATATCTCCTCAAATATTGCGAACCAAGATCTGAGCCTGAACAAACACCTAACTTCCACAGATGATATCTCCTCAAAT
Source organism: Pinus albicaulis (assembly GCA_034641835.2). Lineage (NCBI taxonomy): Eukaryota > Viridiplantae > Streptophyta > Pinopsida > Pinales > Pinaceae > Pinus > Pinus albicaulis. The sequence goes on along the minus strand of CM076571.1, from coordinate 733,672,411 downwards.
ATTGCGAACCAAGATCTGAAATTTTTAGACAACCTTCCTCAAGATTTCAGCTTCGCACCCTAGAAATTTCAGCTTCTGAAGCTTCGTAGAAAAAAAAGTTATAGCGAAAATGCCACGATGACCTGTTTGGAGCAGCGAAACCCTAGAATCCCAAAGCTCTGATACCAAATGTTGTGTAACCAGCTCCAAAAAGAGAAGAAAAGAGATATTCACGTCTTAGAAATAAGCCACTTCGAGGGCACCTAACACCATTACACAACAACAATTTTGACACAAATGAACAAACCCTTCTAGCATGTGAGTCCATGGGGGCCACATAATCCTAGCCACAATGTATCCTAGCCGACCTAACACACATGTGTGGGCACAATAATAATAATAAGTGATACACTAACTCAATAAGGCCACACCATTAACATTGGGACGCTGTCTCTCCTCATTCCGGGGATTTAACATAATTCTCCTTTGCAGCATTTTGGGGACATCCCAATGAAAAAGACACCGGAAGTAGATCCCAAGCAGCAGGAGGTATATGACTATATAGAATCCCTGGAAAAGGCAGCCACAGGTCCAAGTACCTCTTCCATTCAGCCTCATACATTGCAGGATGATTTAGTTCAGTCATTAAAACAGGAAATTTTTGAGCTGGAGCTTTTAAATCGGCACATCAAAAATGAAAATGAAACACCGAAAGAGCAAGGCAAACTGGACAAAATCATCCATGATAATACTATGTTACATTTGGGTATTTGGCAAAAGAAGAATAAGAAATTAAAAAGGAAATGCCAAAAATTGAGCAGAGCACTTGTGAATATCAAATTTAGGTGCTTAATGAAGAAACCCAGAATGATAGCAGTACCAAAGAAGAAGAGAAGGGGTTGATGTGCCGGGTCAAGTATCAAGGCACATGAACCGAACAAAGAGTATCAAGTAACTAATAAGAGGACATGCACCTCCATTAAAGAGTCCCGAATTTCATCTTTTCCATACACTTTTCCATACCTTTCACCACCTAAACCTCCAAAATTGTCAATATCATGTGCAAAAGGTTATCTAACATGGTTTTTAATATGTTTTTGTGTTTTCTATTTGATCTAGATTTTGTTCATACAAATTCATGCAAATCTGCCACTCTCCTCCGCTGTTCTAACTTTCCAGAGCCTCTATTTTCAGGAACTATAGCTGCTGTGTTCACAAGGGAAACGAGCCACATGGGCAAGTTAGGAATGACGTGGACATGGTTCGTGTCCTGTCTGTTCACAAACTCATTCAAAGAAGCCGTTATCAAAGCCGCTTCACCACGGAAGTTAACTATGAGGCTCATGTCAGAGGAAAGGGTGGCAAATAAACATCCATACGGCCGTTTCTAAGCTTGCAGAGGTTAAATCGACATCTGTGCAGAGCTCTGGAGTTGAATTCAAGCATCCACCTTCCGTAGATTCACTTTCCAACACGGCCATACTCCTATATCCGTGGGCGTAGTGGTCTACGTGCTCTCTGCCATCATGAACTTTAGGAGACAGTTACAGTTTTTTGTTATATATAGAGCGTTTGCATATGCACATAAAGTTAGTTGTGAGTTGTTGGTTGATAGTTGATGTTCGTGAATAAAATCTGTTATCTTTTAGTCTGCTTTGTAGTGATTACGATGCCCTTGAGCCGTAACACTACCATTCTGTAATGAACTGCTTTTTAATGTGAGAAGACTCTGTTTTTCAACTTAATTCGTGTTTGAGGATCGTTACCAAAGCTGTGTAGAGGGCCCCTGCTCATCTAAGGTTTTGTGTATTAGTGTACATTTCTCATTTCATTTCTTTTAAAAGTCATTGTATCATAATCCATCTATATGTTCATACTTTGTAGTTGTTTCATTTCTGTTTATACATTTCCATAATTTCCATTTCATTTCTGTCTTACATGTTTTATGATTGTTAATCACTGATCAGTTTTCTTGTGCAGGTTTTAGGTAGACAGCCCGGGCATTTTTATAGAATTTTGACTAATGACATGAAACTAACATTGTTCTGCTGCTAGTTTGCTTTTCATAGCTTTTGTTTAACTTCAGTCTTGCTTTGTACATTTCAATTTTGCTTATCTGACTCAGTAGTTAAATTTAGATATATTAAGCTGCTCATAGCGTCTTCAGTTGCCTCCGAAAGCCACAGCTGGACTGATGGTGAGGGACTGCATTATGAAATGTGTAGTTTAGTATTAGTTTCTTTTCTGCAAATTTAGATATATTAAGTTGCTCATAGCATCTTCAGTTGCCTCCGAAAGCCACAGCTGGACTGATGGTGAGGGATTGCATTATGAAATGTGTAGTTTAGTATTAGTTTCTTTTCTGCAAATTTAGATATATATTAAATCATGCATGACATCTTCTGGGCTAGCCCAAAGCCACACTGACCGGGGACATAGGGATTAACTGCATGAGTGTATGGTTTAGTATTAGTTTACTTTCTCAGAATTTCAATATCGCTACACAAGTTGTTTATGATTACTTCAAAGTCATAGCTGGGTCTAATTACAAAGGGTCGAAATGAATTGATGTAATCTGATTTCAGATTTATTTGTTGCAATTTTTGAATTTCTTAAGCATAGTTTCTTTTGTGTTTAGTTGGCAAAAGAAGAATAGTTTAGTTTTCATGCTCACTAGTTTACTGTTTTGATTTATTAGATTAGCAGCACCTTTTCATTTCAGCAGTACATTTTTAATTTTTTTCAAGTCTTGTCATTGTAATTTTCAATTTGCTTTTAAAGTTTCAAGTTGGTAAATCATTATAGGGGATATCACTTCCTTGAACAAACATAACCAAACTTGTTTTCATCTTAGAATTTCCATTTCACCTTAGAAAAACCAAAACCGACAAAAAGTTAAGAAATAGGTTATCTTGCACATATAGTGCGCCGCACTTCATCAGCTTACGATTCCCGGATTGACAAATTAAATGCAACAATTTAGGACACACTAAATTGATCAAACAGTTCCGCATGTAGGTTTTAACCCTGAACATAAATTATCTACACACGAATCTTATAACAGAAAATAAACAATAGCGAGAGCATAAAACATAAAACAGATAAACACAGAGATTTTCCCCCGGATCCCAAATCGGGACGACCAACTTGATTTTTCATTATATTCCTTTTAGTGTTACAACACATATATATACATGCCGAAGCATACATAAACCCATATCCATTAACCCTAGATTAGAACATAACCGTAGTTCCCTTGACCAGATCTACAAAATACCAGGGGCCGAAAATTGTCGTACCCCAAAACCATGTGCAAACTCATGTACAAAACATGGGTGGGTCCACCTATGAGTGGGTCCACACACCAAAACAATGTTCGCCGGGGCGCTACCCCAGACCCCAACAGTGGGGGCTGCCTCCCCCCTTGTGACCCCCCTACTGCGCCTGGCACAACTTACAATGCATGGGGCTAGTCGTGGAAAGAATATAACACATACCCAACATTCTCCCACTTGTTGTTTTCTTTCCACAGGGGGCCACAGGAGAGCTTAGTAATTGGGCCAATTCTTCAACACCCATTGTTTCTCTACATCAAGAGAACTTCTGAGTGCTCACAGAGTTCGTCAATGCATCTGCAACATTCTTCAAAGTGTCCACCTTTACTAGAAACACCCTTTTAGCGTCAACCATATCTCTAACAAAGTGACATTGAACATCAATGTGTTTTGTCTTTGAATGGTAAGAAGGGTTCTTAGCCAAGAAAATTGCACTTTGGCTATCATAGTCTATCCTTATATCTTGATGTACCAACCCCATACTTGAACACAATCTCTGCAACCAAACTGCTTCCTTGCTTGCATGAGTGGCTGTTATGTATTCTGCCTCTGTAGTTGAAAGAGCCGCTACAGACTATCTTTTAATCATCTAATTGACTGCGCCTCCAAATAGGTTAAACACATACCCACTTGTAGATCTTCTTTGGTCCAGATCTCCAACCCAGTCTGCATCAATAAAACCACAAATGTCCAACATTCTTTCCAATCCTGGTCTTCCTTGGTAGCACAAGCCATAATCACTAGTTCCACGTAAATATCTGAAAACCCACTTCACTGTTGTCCAATGCTCCTTCCTTGGGTTTGACATAAACCTTCTCAATAATCCCACTACATGTATAATGTGTGGTCTAGTACAGACCATTGCATACATCATACTACCCACTGCACTTGCATATGGAACACGGGACATATCCTCCTCTTCTTCTTATGTCTTGGGACACTGTTTAGAAAACAGTTTTACAACTACAGGAATAGGAACATTCACTGGTTTACTATCCTGCATATTGAACCTCTACAATATAGTCTCGATATTATTTCCTTCATAGCCACCATGTAGCTCTTCACCTAATCCCTTTAATTTATAAATAGAAATATAAAAGACTAAGATCCTTCATGTCGAATTTGGAGAACAGTTGGGTTTTCAAATCTTGGATAATTTCTTTGTCATTTCCAATCACATATCATTCATATTAAGACTAAATAACAACACTAATACCACTAATTTAAAATAAACATGTGTTGATCCTCCTTTCTCTGAAGCCTATTCCTCAGACAGGTATCAAATATACATACCACATTCAGACTGCGAACCTTGTTAGTAGAGGTAAATCCCCTCTGCGGACAGAAGCGATCCCTACTAGCCCAGATCGGGTCTAGCAACAATCGTATCACGCCAAGGCACAGGTTCCTAATTACAATAAACCAACTTGCGAAGAAGGCCTACCTCAAGTCCAATGATGTTGTTTGTAGGGAAGATGACGCTCTGCCTTCTTCGTTCCTATCACAAATCTCTGCCGACACACCCCGCACATAATAAACAATAAACGAATTACAAATAAACCCATACAAATTATGTATCGCCGAGAAGACACAACTCACATCATAATGAACACACGAGTGGAACCATAACTAATGCTCACTTATCATTAATTCATCAAAGGAAAATACAACTAAAGCCTGACAAACTTCCTTCACAATGCCTGTGTTACTTACGCCCTAAAGAAAGCTTTCTAGAATGGGATAAGCTTTCTTCGATCGTCAATCTCCTCGCTATGGATTTGGCACTATGAGGACTATCAAAGCTCTTGCAGCATTCTTTAGGCTATGAAGGCTCTTCGATATTAGCTTGCAAATGGAAATGACAAGCTTGTATAGATGGTGGAAGTGGAGTTGGGATCCCTACAATCATGGGATTGGCCCTATCCTCAAGTAAGCTTCCATGAGAGGTGGCAAACTACTTCCTCTACATGGAAATCCAGAGCCAAACATCCCAACTCAATTTAGAGACCAGTTCAGGAGTTGGTTAAAGTCAATCTTCCGCCATTTATTTTAAAAAAACACCCTTTATTAAGCCTGGTGCGAGTGCGACTCTGAGACAGAGCGCCAATTGGCATGCCCTCTTTGAATAATTTCCCCCATTGGCGCGAGTATAACATAGGCTAGTCGCGCCAAGGATGAAAAGGCTATTTTTAGGGTTTTTTCACAAGGAGATGTCTTCATGGGAATGAAAGTCCATGTCTAGGGGAATGCCATGAAAGTGTTTTCAGGTTATGTCACTGCTCACAAGTCACAAAATGAGCCCTCCAATGTGAGGGATGGGGAATTGCAGGGACAATGACAAATTTCTGTGTAACAGATGCCCCCTAAAGCACGAGGCTCGAAAGAGAGAGAGGGGTGAAGTGCTTTACGAGAACGTGTCCAATTGAAAATACTGCCATCGGAAAACCTGCGTAGAGAAGTACAACTAATATCTCAAATACATGATATATATGTGGTATGGGCGCAACCATCCATAACAGAGTATACAAGAATCCAGATCCAAGGTATGGACATAGCCATCCAGTGAGGATCGATAAATAGACTCAGGTATGGTCGCAGCCATCCAATAAATGAGTCATGTAACTAATCATAATAATCCACAAAATCGCAGCCTGGATTCCAACAGACAAAATCCAGGGTCTTGTGCTCCATCTCGACTCGAACAAAGTACAAGTTCAAGCATGCGAATAAGTGATCTGAAGTCGAACATGCGAGAACATCGCCTGATTACTATCCCATGATGAAAGCTATTAACAGACGCAACAGGTACCACCAATAATGAAAATGGCCCTCAAGGTACTACAGGTACAATCTATGGCATGCGAATCAGTGAGCTAGCGTCGAACACCCGTAGAATTACTCGATCTGAGGCCAATGATGAAAACCTCACGTCGAACGCAAAGAACCTGCCATTGAGGCATGCAGGCTCCAAGGTACCAGAAGGGAGTCTCTAGATCAGCTTCCTGGATAATGAGCTGAAGTCGACAGGAAGTGACCTCGATCAAAGGTGGGCCATAGTGTTTCCCACATCATCGATGCAAGACAGAGGAACATAATGTCTTCGTGAATCAAGATCAGATGAGAATCAGAGGAAGGTTGATACTTTTGCAGAGGTCAACTTCTCTTGAACATATAGGCGGCACGACAGTGGATTTGGCAGTATTTGACATCACAAGATCAGAGGTCATGGTGACGAGGCAAAGAGAAGATGAGAGGTCAAAAAGGATCACCCAAACCCACGGAGGCAAGTGAAAAATGAGATGAGATGTCCCCAACCCGACACGAATGCAGACAAGTTCCATGTTCAAGAGCGACATACTGCCGACACGAAGATGATACTGGTTCAAATTTTCCCCCACCATTTATGGCGAGTACCTCTTTATTTTTACACAAGTTTGAAGAGGATACCATATGCTTGTCATATAATTTCTTCCTTCAGACGAATCCATCCTAGTACATTTAACGAGCCCTAGGAAGGAGAAACTTGAATATCATCATTACCACTGAATCCGATGTCATCAAGGTTTAACGAGTCTGACAAAGGAAGAACTCGACGTATTTTCATGTTTAGAGAGTTTGAAAAGACAGCGGGAAAGTAAACTCCAACAGTCCCTTTTCGTAGATATTTCCTCAAATCTGAAATGGTAGAAAACTATGTCTGAGGAAACCTCCTAGTCGCGATAGGCTAGGGTATTCCTTTTTCATAAGTAATCTATCCTAGCCCAAAAAAGGGGTAAACGTATACTCGGAAGATGTCGTTTCGTGTCCACTTTAACGAGATCGAAATGACAAGGGACTCGGCGATCTTCTCATGTTTAGAGAGTCAGAAAAGAGCTGAAATATGACTCCTCCTGGAGGAATGAGTGGTATAAAGGGTAGCAACTGGTTTCGGTAATGGTGGAACTGCTCAGAACAAATAAAGGTTAAGAGGCTAGCTAACAAAGACCACTCATCGCAGTGGTTCCTCAGGAATGGGTAAAACAGCCAAGTGAAGGCATATGATCGGCCAAGCAGATAGGGATGATGGAATGAGGAAACCAAGGCTCATCTGGAAAAAACAGGCTGATAAAATGGAAATCACAAGAGGTAAAATGGGAAAGGTTTCATTTTTACACAAGCTTGAAATCAAGAAACTCTGCTTGAAGTTGGTTTCATTTTTACACAAGCTTGAAACGGAAACAAACTATGCTTGAAAAAGTAAGCATGCCCCCAGCACGGTGACTCAATTCGAGGTACATGCCCCCCAAGCTTCAATCCATATGAAAGGCAGATGGAGTGAAGGTTCAAGTTACGAGATCAAGAGAAAGACTCGACTGGGGTTTTACGAGATCTTATCAAAGACTTGAATTGAATAGCAATGTGTTTCATTGTTTTAACGAGGTTGAAAAATTGAAAGAACTATCCTCAAGACACCTTGTTTCATGGTTTAAGGAGCTTGGCACAAGACAAGGAACTATGCTCCGACCAGCTTGTTTCATTTTTTAAGGAGCTTGATACAAGAAAACGAACTGTGCTCCAACAACCTTGTTTCATTTTTTAAGGAGCTTGATACAAGACAAGGAACTCTGCTCTGACTAGCTCCAGTTTCATTTTTTAAGGAGCTTGACACTGGAAAAGAACCATGCTCCGACAACCTCATCATAATGAAAAAGAAGTCATAGCTTCCAAGAGTTCCATTCCTGATGGAAGGAAAACATCCTGGAAGTCAGGACCCAATGCCCCCAGCACACTATGCACGACGACATCATCACTAAGTACAGGCACGGGGTAGGTAGCCACATAGTTGACCTGCGGTGGGGCAGATACAACGGGCGGATAAAAACCAGGAAGGGATGATGGCGGGCCAGTTGCCACATCAGGACCAAATAACAAAATTTGATCAATGGTTACGATCCGTCCTTCATGTGGAAAACAGACCACACGAAAAAGGGAGGAGACAAGTGCTCCCATGGCATAGGTGTAATCGCGCCCCAAAAGCAGATTGAAATCCAAGGGGCCTGGAACGACCATCATGTCCATATGAATGGTTTTACCTCCTAAAGTAACAGGTAACCTTGGAAGGATCCCTAACGGTTGACTAGTTCTTCTGTTAAATGCCAACAGATTCTATGTAATAGGCGCAAGCGGCGATGAGCCAAAAGCTTGCCAAGTAGTTGAGGATAAAATACTAACAGACGCACCTTCATCTATAATAGTGCTGGGTACGACCAGACCAAAATCCTGTACCGTTATCTCAAAAGGAACATAAGACGAAAGGCGGTATCCCGTAAATCGACTCCAATCAAAGGAAGCGACCAAACTACTTGGAGGGGCTACCATCAAACTGAGACGGTCTTCCCCCGGTGTTACGGAAGAAGAAGGAGCGTCCTCCACGACCTCCATCTCGAAGGCAAGAGGAGTATCCTCCGGGACCTCCATCACAGGAGGTGGAGAAGTAACTTCTTGAGGTATGGGGACAGGAGAATCTTTCTCCAAGTTCGAGGAATCTGAAGAAACAAGAAGAACCTGAGGGATGTGAGATCCACTCTCAACGGAAAAGACCTGGTGCACCGTTGACGGGGCCAGCTCAACCGATCCCACGACCAATGGTTGGTCAGGAACGGATTCTTGAATTTGAATTTCTGGGGGAGCGGGATTGACCAAGGATGACTCTTGACCAATCGTAGGATCAACTGGTGGAGGACTCAAAGAAAGCTGTTTGTAACCAGCCAGAAGGCATGGCACAGAAACAACTGAGTTGTCCAAAACTCGCTTGGCTTCATCCATATACAGACAAAGGTGAATGGCATGGTGCCCACCACACAACTTACAGGGATTGGTGAGCTTACCCTGCTTCTTAGGAGCCTTACCAGCACCAGTTGAAGACGTGCCCCCAACCTGACTCCCGGAAGCCAAAGGAAACGACGGATGACCGTTGGACCATACTTCGAGCACCTTGGGAATGCCAGGGCAATCTCGAAGGAGATGGTCTCCCGTGCACAACATGCAAGGGAACTTGATTTTCCATGGAGGGTTGGAAGGTTTATCAAGAGGAGGTGCTTCAGAAGAAGTAGCTGCATCTTTAACCTCTCTCTTATCGGACTTCTTCTTCTTTTTCTTCTTCTTCTTCTTCTTAGCCACCTGGTTACTCGAATCCAGACTTTCACTAGGTGAAGTAGAAGAGGAGGATGCAGAAACAGGTGAAGAAGGGGAGAGGTCCACCTTGGAATCAACATGACATTGTTTAGGTGGAGGAACTGATTGACCAATAGCTGAGACATTCGGGACCACAGAGGTTGAAAACAACCAAACATGCAACCCAACAGTTAACCGAGGAAGGGACAACATTGCCATATAAGGAGTGCCAACATTTCCAAAAGGAGGAAAAGGACCCGGATTCCCATCGGAGGGGATTCCTTGGTTGGTGAACTCCGGAAAAGTTTCCATCAGAAACGATATTGAGAGAAACACCCTAAGGAAACTAAATTTAACCAGGAATATTTCGTGGGTAGTTAATTTTTAAAACATTGAAACAAAACTCTACAGTTTCATATTTTAAGAGTTGAGAAACAAGCAAAAGGTGACTCTATCTCTTTCAGTTTTGAAACAAGTGTGAAAGGACAAGCACTTGATGATATTTTCAAATTTAAGGAGTCAGATAAGATCAAAATGACTGCTCAGGAATACTAGGCAAAGGGTGTACCAAATAACCGTGAACTGCAATATACACCTTGGTTTCAAAAATGAAAGAGAAATCAACCAAGGACTTAACGTACGTGCAGGAAATCTCCCCAAATGTTGTGTCCGGTGTATCACGGGTATAGGGTGGCAGACTCAGCTTCTTATGGATAAAGGATAGAAACCTAGTGGGGTCTCTCTTTATATACATGACGGTACAGGGAGCACAAGTCCGTACTAGTGCTGTCTAAAGCCAAGAGGCAAATGACAGCTACTAGGTTTAAAGACACTGGAACAACTCTCTAGCCTAGACCTCTAAATATTTCGTTAATGTTTCAATGCTTCCTTAGTGTAAATTGAATAAATTTTAATGTTTATCTTCAATTATGTTTCAGTTTTTAGGCCCTAGCGAGTGTTGTGTCTCAAAATCTCCTAAATGCACACTACATGCCACAGTATATCATTTCATTCAATGAAAGCTAAACATGAGAGAGTTAAGAGCTTTTCACACAACAACAAAATGATATGACAACAACCAATGACATCTCTAATGCAGCTAATGGAAACTAAAAACTTTTCTTTCAAAGTTACTAATCACTAATAACACCGAAAATATTTAATTCACACTAACTAATCCAACGCAAAAGAGATTTTTTGTATTTTCAATGTTTAAGAGAAAAAAGCACTAAACAAAATGAAAACTAATGAGACAAGCAATTCGAGAAGTGATAGCAAAAAAGAAAAACAATCAAATTTCACTCAATGCAAGCACACAATCGGATCTCAAATTGACAAAAAGTCCCTCAAATCAAAAGACACCCAAAGACTCAATTGAACCATGTAATCTAGGCCCAAAACGAGACAAAGCGGAATTCGAATGAAGAAGAAGCCAATTACTCGAATAACGCAATAAAATGATGAACAACCATCAAATGAGTGCAAAGAAGCAATCAAAAGGTTGACTGAATAGATAAAAACAAAAAACTCCCAAGGGAGGCTCGATGCACAATAGCACCTAGATGCCCTAGGGATAGAATGTAAAATCGACAGAAAAGGGAAAACAACCAAGGGAAGAAGGTCAAAGTCAGTCAAACAAGGCTCCAAAACACTCAAGCAGTCGAAAAAACAAGACCAAACACCCAGATCAGTCTCAGAAGGCTCAAAACACAGTAAACCCTAGCACCTTACAATATTGGTGCGACTGTAAGGCTAAAACTAGCTCCAGAACAGAATTGGTGCGAGTAATACACTAACAACATGCACCAGTGGGCGTGACTGTCACACTAAAAAGTGCGCCAACCGAGTTTACTAAGGAAAAATAAAAAATAAGCAATCCAAGAAGCAGACCAGTGATGTTGGAGCTTAACCAAAAGCCAAAGACATGAAAAGAACCAACCAAAAGAGCTGATCAAGCAAGAAAAGTCAAGAATCGACCGAAAGACAAGACAATACTCCAAGTGTTCAGTTCATAAACTAAACCAGAGATTTACTGAAGCAGCATTCATCTACTTTCGCTAATGCAAAGCAAGAGCGTTTCGAAGGCTATCTGGCTAACTTCAGGCTCCGTCTGTAGTTTATTAAGAAAACAACAAGCTAAATCCCCAGTGGAGTCGCCAATTTGTTGTAGAGGTAAATCCCCTCTACAGACAGAGGCAATCCCTACTAGCCCAGATCGGGTCTAGCAACAATCATATCACGCTAAGGCGTAGGTTCCTAATTACAATAAACTAGCTTGCGAAGAAGGCCTACCTCAAATCCAACGTTGTTGTTCGTAGAGAAGATGACATTCCCATTCCCTTGCTCCAGTAGATCACAATCCTTTCGCTTGCCACGATTGGACACCTGCACACGCAAGAAACACAATGAAAACAAGCGTAAAACCCGATATATGCAATTATGTATCAGTCAGAGAAGACACAAATCATGATCATAATGAACAATACGAGTGGAACCATAACCAATAGTCGCTTATCATTAATTCATAAAAGGAAAATACAACCAGGCTCTGACGCTGAACCTGCCTTCGTTGGGTCGTCAGCGGAATACATCTCAGTAAATCTTATCGGGAATGGGGACAAGCCTCTCTCTTCGATCATCAATCTCCTCGCTATGGATTTGGCACTATGAGGACTATCAAAGCTCTTGCAACATTATTTAGGCTATGAAGGCTCTTGGAGATTAGCTTGCAAAGGGAAATGGAAAGCTTATATAGATGGTGGAAGGGGAGTTGGGATCCCTACAATCATGGAATTGGCCCTATCCTCAAGGAAGCTTCCATGAGAGGTGGCAAACTACTTCCTCTACATGGAAATCCGGAGCCAAACGTCCTAACTCAATTTAGAGACCAGTTCAAGAGTTGGTTAAAGTCAATATTCTGCCATTTATTTTTAAAAAACACCCTTTATTAAGCTTGGCGCGAGTGCGACTCTGAGACAGAGCGCCAATTGGCACGCCCTCTTTGAGTAATTTCCCCCATTGGCACGGGTATACCACAGGCTAGTCGTGCCAAGGATGAAAAGGCTATTTTTAGGGTTTTTCACAAGGAGATGTCTTCAAGGGAATGAAAGTCCATGTCTAGGGGAATGCCATGAAAGTGTTATCAGGTTATGTCACTTCTCACAGGTCACGGAATGAGCCCTCCAATGTGCGGGATGGGGAATTGCAGGGACGGTGACAAATTGCTGTGTAACAAACCCATACAGAGACTTCTTCAACCTGCATACCAGTTCTTTCTTACCCTTCACCATAAAGCCTTCAGGTTGCTTCATGTAGATCTCCTCTTCTAGATCCCCATGAAGAAATGTTGTCTTCACATCCATTAGTTCTATCTCAAAATCAAATGCAGCAGCAATAGATAATTGTAATCTAATAGAAGTAACTTTGGCAACAGGAGAAAAAGTATCACGAAAATAAATACCCGGCACTTGGGAATAACCTTTTGCTACCAACCAAGCTTTGTATTTCTCCACCTTGCCTTCTACATTCATCTTCTTCTTAAACACCCATTTGCTCCCAATAGGCTTCCTTCCAGCCGGCAACTCCACCAGATCCCATGCCTCATGTTTATGCAAGGATGCCATTTCATCAACCATGGCCTCCTTCCAGAGTTTTCCATCCTCAGAATCTACTGCCTCCCTGACAATTTTGGGATCATCATCAGTTATAGTTAAGGAAAAACCTGAACAGAAAGCAGATGGACTATAACTTTTTAGTTGCCTTCTTTCCTGAACTGATCTTCTCAAAGCTGGAGTTTGTGGCTCTTCCTCTTCTGAATCTTCTTCTGCTGTAGAGTCTGATTCATCCTCCTTTAGCTCAAACTTTATCTTCTCAGGTTCCTTTGGTATGATTTCATGTTTAACAACATCTTTCACCTCTCTAAACACCACATCTCGGCTGTACACAACCTTCCTTGTTTTCAGGTTCCAAATCTTGTAACCTTTTAAACCATCCTTATACCCAATAAAGATGCACCTTTTAGATTTATTATCGAACTTGGTCCTTTTCTCCTTTGCAACATGTACGTATGCATCACATCCAAATACCCTTAGATGTGAAAGAGAGGGTTTCTTACCAGTCCATACCTCATGTGGAGTCTTATCCTCCAACGCTGATAAAGGTGATCTATTAACTAAGTAACATGAAGTCTCCACTGCCTCTGCCCAGAATTCTTGTCCTAACCCGGTACCACTGAGCATGCTTCTTGCCTTTTCCATCAGCATTCTATTCATTCTTTCTTCAACTCTATTTTGCTGAGGTGTGTATGGAGTAGTATTCTGTCGTGCTATACCACAATTCTTACAGAACTCTTCAAATTCCTTCTTAAAGAACTCCCCACCATTATCTGTCCCGAGTGCCTTTATCTTCTTCTCTGTCTGGTTTTCCACCAGAGCCTTAAATTCTTTAAATCTGTCAAAGACTTCAAATTTTTTCCTCAAGAAATATATCCATGTATTCCTTGACAAGTCATCTATGAATGAAACACAGTACACAGACTTTCCCAGTGATGGAACTGACACAGGTCCAAACACATCACTGTGCACAAGTTCTAATATCTTGTTTGCCCTCTTAGCACCAGAAGGAAAACTCACCCGATTTTTCTTCCCATATACACAATGTTCACAGAAATTGAAATCCAGAGAGCAATTACACATACCTTCTACCATACCATTTCTATGTAGTATCTGAAGGCCCTTCTCTCCAATATGTCCAAGCCTTTGATGCCATAGCATGGTCTTTTCTCCAGAGACAGCTAGGCTTTCCGCTCCACTTTCAGGAACCACATAACTATTACACCCATCAATAATAGTGTTATCTTGTAGCTTGTACAGAGTTCCAGTCCGAACTCCCTACATTAATACCAGTGCTCCCTGAACCATCTTGCAGGCATCTTTCTCGAACACTGTTTTTGCACCTGCATCATCCATATTGCTTACAGAAATCAGATTTCTGGCCAATGCAGGAATATGCAGAACACCAGGAACTGTTCTAATCCTTCCACCTTGCAGCTCCAGCTTGACCTTTCCACGTCTGATGGTTTTTTCCTTCCTATCATCCCCTAGGAAGACATCACCATCATATTTCTCATACTCGCAGAACCACTCCCTATGGGGAGTGAAGTGAAAGGATGCACCTGAGTCAATCAACCATGACTCATGATCTATATGTGTATTTGAAGAAGAAGCCAAATACACATCCCCACCTTCATCCGAGGTGGTTTTTGCCTCTGCAGAAGGAGCATCATCAGATCCCTTTCCTTTCTCAGGAGCTTTAGATCTGCAGTCCTTTTTGTAGTGCCCTTCCTTTCCGCATTTCTAGCATACCTTTACAAAATTTCCAGGAGATTTAGATCTCCCTCTAGATTTGGATCTCCCACTCGAAACCTTATTCTTGTTTCTGTTTTGGGACCTTCCTCGTACAGATAAGGCATCTCCATTCTGGCCCTCCATATTTCTCCGTCTCATTTCCTCCAACAACAAGGCTGAGACAATGTCATCAAAATTCAAGGTAGTTGTATTGATACCTATTGCAATAACCAGACTGTCCCACGAGTCTGGTAGAGAACACAACAAACTGATGCACTTATCTTCATTTGAGATTTTAATATCAACAGATGACAGCTGACTTACCACAGTATTGAAGGCATTCAGATGCTCTGTCACCGAGTCTCCATCCTTCATCCTTAGGTTATATAGCTTTTTCCACAGGAACAAATTATTCACCAAAGACTTAGATTGTACAAAGTCCCAAGCTTTTCCCACAAATTCTTCGCTGTAGCTTCCCCAGATACATTCAACAATATTGAATCTGAGACACACAACCATATTATGCTCTTAGCCTTCCGATCCAGTTTCTTCCAGTCTTCATCTGACATTGCCGTTGGTTTAGTACCTATATCTATTGCGATCCACTAATCTTTATCCACCAAAAAATCCTCCATCTTGAGCTTCCACAACTCAAAACTATGACCATTAAATTTCTCGATCTCTATCTTTCCGCCGCTCGCCATATTCTTTCACCGCAAGAATCGATCCCGCAGATCTCCCATTGAACAGGGTCTACTTCATGCTCGAGCAAAAAACCCTCAGCAGAAAATGTGCCCCCTTGAAGTCGAAATAGATCTGATACCAAATATAGGTTTTAACCCTGAACAGAAATTATCTACACACGAATCTTATAACAGAAAATAAACAATAGCGAGAGCATAAAACATAAAACATATAAACACAGATATTTTCCCCTGGATCCCAAATCGGGACGACCAGCTTGATTTTTCATTATATTCATTTTAGTGTTACAACACATATATATACATGCCGAAGCATACATAAACCCCAATCCATTAACGCTGGATTAGAACATAACCATAGTTCCCTTGACCGGATCTACAAAATACCAAGGCCGAAAACCATCGTACCCCAAAACCATGAGCAAACTCATGCACAAAACATGGGTGGGTCCACCTATGAATGGGTTCACACACCAAAACAATTTTTGCCGGGGCGCTGCCCCAGACCCCAACAGTGGGGGCTGCCTCCCCCCTTGTGACCCCCCTGCTATGCCTGGCGCAACATACAGCGCACGGGGCTAGTCATGGAAAGAATATAACACATACCCAACACCGTAGGATGTTTTTTGTTGTTCCTTTCGAAAGGAACAACAGTTCCGCAGATTGTTTCTACTGTTATTTTTAAAGGAACAACACCTTTTGAGTGGATTGGTTTTTGTTTTAGATTAGCATTTTGAGAATTTTTTATCACTATTATAAAAGGAAACATATAATTTATATACAATCATACAAATTAAAGCTTACTGTAATCATCAAATCAAAATAAATCATCATTTTTCACAAAAATTGTCTAAGTAATGATAAGAAAAAGGGAAAAGGGGCATGATCAATAAAATAATTTTGTTGTTTTATCACTATTGAATTAATCTGATCGATTATCCTTATCATGAATGGTTCTTTCCCATATGCTATAACTTTCTTTGATTTATGGAATAGGAATTAGGGTATATTTTTTTCTATTGAGATGTTCAGACTTATTCCACCATCCCTACTCTTAAGGAGTGATGAGCCATCCTTTATGAATAACTAGGAAAGTTCCATATGAAAAAGAAAAAAAATATTTATATGTTTCACTAATAATTTTATGATTTGATAGATGGAGGATAGGGGATCTCATCAAGAGCCAGCCTACCATGATCATAGGTAAGTTAGTGAAGTGGCATTCCCATTATGGCTACCAAAATAGGGATATGGTCCAATGAACAAATTAAGAAGTCCTTGGAACAGGAGGTCTCATCATGAGCCGACCTGCCCACCTTTCACTTCTTCTCAGTGAATGGCATTGTGATTTATCTGGTCACCAAGCCAGCACAATGGCCTCCATCATGACATTCAACAAAGCACTTCCTGAGTATAAATAAAGGAACGTGGTTCCATGGGTAATAAAGCAACTCTATCAAGGTTATGGACACGTATGGGCAACAGAGCTCTGCTGATGGTATTGGAGTCACATTTATACACATCAATAGTTATATTCAACCCTTTTTCCTATATCTCTATATCAAATGAAAGTATGAATCCTTTAATTTTCATTCCGAAACTATTATGAATGAAAATAATTACAAATCGATCATATTAGTTTGAAGTGGTAAATAACACATTTGTACTTATGTTTATCTTATGCTGTCCCTTCTCCTCGTATTTGAATCATTACAAAACGATTTTCTATCTATTACCGATTTATCACACGCATTGATTTCAGTAATTGCTATAATTTGAGTGAATGTATCATAATTACGCTTTCTTTTTACTGCTGTACTACTGTTGTGCCACAATGGTTTCTCTCAATTTATGGTTGAGGGCGACCAACCATCCATTAAGGGGGGCGCGGATGTCTGCATGCAGACTAAATTTCGATATTTCTTTACCTTGTATGAAAACTAAATCCCTGCATTTTAGGGAATACAATTTTTTTAAACTACCGTGCTATGCTATTCCATTACGATCACTGTATGTTAGGAAAGAGATAACAGGGTGCAAAAACGATGGGAGGATGGCCAATTCGCAGTGAGCCTCTGGTGCTGGTCATTTCTGATGCTGCACAAGAAATTTTGGAAAGACTGGGGTGGATTACATCATGAGGATGCAATAACCCCACGAAGTAGTGGCCACCGAATTTCTACAGAACTTGCAGGAAGGATCCTCCATGGTTAGAGGAAGACATATAGCTGTATCCGATGAAATAATTGCAGAAGTGTTGGGCATACCAGCACAAGGAACTATATGGATGCAGAAAAATATTAGGATTCGAGAGGCAATGAAGATTTTTCAGGATGATGGACAGACATTGGTTGTCAAAGGTAAAGGGGTTCAACCAGCATCACTGGGAGAACCATGGACATAATTGGCCAAGATTTTGCAGGCTTATATAACGTGCGACGGAAGGAAAGGTGTGGTAAGACCTCGCCACCTTAAGCTTTTAGCTGTATTAAAATAGAAATGCACTGTCAATTTGCCTGCATTTTTAAATTCCTTGTTGCATGATATCACTTGTAGCATAAGGAAAGCTCAACATGCAGATATGGTGGTTAGCCACCATTTTCTAATTCGATTATTAGTGATTCGTAGCCTCGCCTAGCAACAGACCAGCTGGGAAGAGTCGATATTCTCCATTGACGGAGGGTTAGATTTACCTGCCCCGAAACGGAAAAGAATGGCTGACTCAATAGCTAAGCCATCAACTCACAAACAATCCCTCCATTCAAAGCGAAGCAGGGGGATGTTGGAAGGACTTCCAAGCAGTAGTAGCCAGCCCCTGGAATTGCACAGCTCAGAGGATGAAGAGCCTCCACAATTCGAGGGAGCAAGCCCTCGTACCGATGAGGAAGAGGGAATGGAAGAAGAAATTTGCTACTCAGACAAAGAAGAAATAAGTCACCACACCAGTGGTGAAAAACAATCTAGTGCAGAGGAAGGAAATACTGAGGAAGAAGAAATTTAAGGAGAAATTCGACATTCGGATGAGGAAGAAGGGAGCTATCATACCTGCGAGGAGGACGAAGACAACCATGGCAGTGACAAAGAAGGAACAGAGCCTCCCGAAAATGCTACCATAAGCCCTTTACAGGAAGACCAACTAGCCCAAATTTTGGCCAATATGAGTGACTATGCATAGCCTCATAGCCCTTTGGACCTTAATATTGATATTAATCAGTTACCAAAGCACTCTACTATCGATAAAGAAACAACTGGAGAAATGCTGGATGAAATAGAAAACCCTAGCAAAGCTAGGGTTGCTTCCCCTAAAAGGCATGAACGAGAAAACACCGAAGTAATATCTCAACTTGGAACCCCTCAGGAGATTGCAGAGTCAACCGAGGGTATGATTTCTGAAAAATTTAGCCAAGGGCATATGAATGTGGAAGAAGAACCCCAAGCAGAAGATCAAGAAGAGAACTTAACTGAAGGCATGGCTAATATAGACCAAAACCCTGTTGAGCAAACAAGTTCAGATAAAGGAACCACTGTCCCATTAAAAAAGAGGAGGAAAACAACCGAGATTGAAAAGCTTAGCAAGGAACAAATGAAGCTTCATAAACTCATAGAAAAGCTTAGGCAAACCATTAGGGTTCTGAGAATGAAACAAATGTCTAAGCGAGCCCCGAAGAGAAGAAGCATAGCTACTAAGAGAATTTCGAAAAAGAGAAAGGTGACCGCTAATAGGAACCCCCAAGTTACAAAAGAAGCCATGCCTGAGCCTAATTATGAGGATATGGAGTAGAAAATGGCTATTCTACTGCAAGCTGTTCCAGAGGGACCTGTTTTAAGTGAAAACGTGCAATCTAGTAGTCAACATACTTTTAGTGATCCGACACTGGCCAGACTCCAAGAGGAGTTGGCACAGGCTCAAATTGAAAGGCAGAGATTGGAAGAAGATACCGTCCTAAGAAAAAGATATCAAGAGTTGCAGCAAAAAATGAAAATTATCCATGAAGCAGAAGCTGAAGCTCACGAAAAGTGTCAAAAAGTAGAAGAAAATGTTGACAAGGCAATGAACCAATTAAAACTAGCCTACAATCGAATGGACACTCTCTGCTCATTGTATACTGATGTCTTAGCCTGTAGTTGCCCCGCCAAAAAATATGCTTTGTTTTTACTAGAAAGATATTTACAGCTAAAGATTAAGGCAGTTAGGGTAGGGAAATCCATAGAGCTAAAAACTATAGATGACTTTGTATCATGCTGCAAACTTTATGGGATCAAAGTACAACGCCTTTTATGTGAACTTTACTTGCATAATCTAATACTTGAAAATGATTGTGAATCAAACCCTAGCCCTTTTGTTGGATATGTTCAATTTTAGGCATTCATTTCCTTTGCTTTAAATCAATTGAAATGGATTAAATCCTATAACGACTTTCAAAGGCAGGAAAATGAATTAGAACTGTGGGTCAGGAGTGAACCTTAGAACCCACTTCAATTTTGGGCTAGGAAGAAAATATTGATGACTAAGGAAGGTGTTACTCAAGCCTTGGGGCCTGTCCACAAATCGATTATCTTGAATGGGAAAGATTATTTCTCATCCATTAGAAACCAAGCTTATATAGCAACTAAGGTCCAGTGGAGAATCTCCAATCAGAATGTGCAAAATAGGAAACCATTTAATTATAGAAAACTTGGGCTAGCTGTAGACCGCTTTATTTCCTATAGCCATCTCATTTTAAAAGAAGGAAAATTATGGTTAGGATGTAGGTTCCGCAACCCTATTGCATGGTATCCTGCTCCAGACTACAAAGCTATTTACGAACTCCTTGAAGGACAGACAGAACATGTTTTTGAGGAACTAGCTGCACTACATGGTTTTAGACCTGTCAATGACAAACCTTATCCAGCTTATTCTTTGACTGCTCTCCATGTGAACTATAGTTTTCATGAGGACATGAAAAAGATTAAGCAGGGGGGTATGTTGGGAAATGAAAAAGGTATGAAATTACTATGTATCTTCTCATTATTTTACTATTGACATACTCCTTTTTACCTTGGGAAGGTAATTTATTATAAGAATTATGATAAAATTGGAAAGGTTTATGTTCATTGTAAAAAGATGACTAAAGGTTGCTTTTTGTTGATAAAACAGGAATTAGACAAAGCGAACAGCTGTACCAAAGGAGAGGTTGAGATCCATGTAACTGCTGCTCCATCAGCGTTGAACCACATCCAGCCAAAGGCAAGGAAATCTGAATGAATTGCCAAGAAAAAGTAGGGAACAACTCGGCCTTGGTCAGAGTAAACAAGATGATAACCAAATGAAGGGGAGCGAATCCCTCAAGATCCTTTGATCCCGAGGGATCCTTGTTCAAACTCATCTTATTCCTCGTCTTATCTGTCAGGATTTGATATATAAAGCAATGTCCTTTAGTGATGAAGGGAGAAATTCAGTCAGTCAGATTGGTCGAAAATCCTCAAATTCAAACGTTTCCTTTGTAATATTTTATTGACTCTCAGTTTCGAGAGAACAACCTCTGCAATACTTTATGTTCAATTAATATTAAACACGTGTTTCAATTCATTTCTTAAATTCTGAAGTAGCCCAGTAGTATTTCGCTAGCGCTAAGGGCCCGACTCTGGTGGAATTACTTCGCTGTTTGTATTCTTAATCTTTGCTTACTGTTGTGTGAAGTTGTGTGTAACGTTTATTTCAATTACGGAGTTGATTGACAGTTGTGAGATTGAATACAGATTCATGAACGAATAGCATTGTTATTTTATCCTTTGCAAGAAGTACATCAGTTGTTCACTTATCTTTCCACTGTTATAAAAACTTTTCTGTTCTATATCTAATTCTAGTTGATGTTCTATTAGCTTATGATTTGTTATAATTAACTGTTATAGCATTGGCTGTTAACAGGATTGGAGTGTGAAGATTAGTTGCTTGACTGCGTTAGAATTATAGTTGCTGTTAAATTCATGTTGCTGTTCCGTTTCTGTTTATTATTTACTTCTGATTCATAGCTTCAGATTAGCAAATAGATGAGTTACAATTGTTATGCATAGGAATTACAAGCTGTTGTTCCTTTCCAGAATTCGTTCCTTTTGGCTATTTTCATTAGCACGAAGATTGAGTTTGTTTTAATTTCGATTGCTTTAAGATCACCAAGTGTAGAGGACACTGGTTATTGCTTCCAAGTCCCCATATTGGTTATCTTGCATTTATTTCTAAGGGAAGGAGTTATTGCTACTGTATCCCTGATCGATGTTTTGCAGATTGATGTAGTTAAGATTTCAAAGAATTTTCATTTATTTCACTGTAATTAGATTTCTTTACAAGCATTTGTTTACTCTTGTATTTAATATTTTGTACTACATCTTCATAGCATTACTCTTAGTTAATTGCATCCTCAGAAAGAGTACACTTTTGAAATAAAAAGTCGCTCCTGGATTGATGATTAATGTAGGCTAATTAGGTGTTCAAAAGATACCTTTTTATGACCCAACACTCATATTCAAAAAAGGACAATGGAACTTAGGTAGTAGATAATCATATTGTCCTTACCACATCTGTGCCATCACAGGGTGAATGGCGTAAGGTAGAGAATAGGAAAGGAAGAAAAACTCGATTTGTGTGGCTTTCCCCCATTCCAGTGGCTGGAAATGTTTTTTGTTGTATGCCTTTCCTTCTTTCCTCATCATCTTTTTTGTTTAGCACAACTTGTTTCTTGTGTCTGACCTTGTTTCGGGCTTGCTTATGGTGTTTTTGACCTATTTCCCCAGGGGGTGTTGCTTCATATGGAATGTTGCGGCATCTACGATGTAACTTTTTACAATTTATAAAAATTTAGATTTTTTTTGTGTGGAAAAAAATTACATGTCTCTCGAATTTTGAGTAATGTTCAAAGTATTTTAACAATTATGATTGCACCCAGAGGCTCATTCTACACTCCAGTATGGGGGATATGTATAACAATATAAAGAAACAATTAAAAATTCATTCAAAATAAATTTAAACAATATAGATTTAAAATATGAAGAGGTTTACCAACACTCAAAAAAAGATATGGTAAATAAATAAAAATATAAATAAACTAGAGGTATGATAAATAAATGAAACCTCTTTTTATACTTAATGTGTAAGTATGATAAATAAATAAAAATATAACGATAAATAAATAAAAATTTAAATAAATTAGAGTTATGGTAAATAAATAAAACCTATTTTTATATTTACTCCATAAACCTCTTTATATTTACCAAAACTCAAAAAAGAGGTTTTGTTTAGGTGAAACCTATGAGCCAAATACCATGGGAAAAATACCATATTTATAAAAGAGGTATGGTAAATAAATAATTATTAAAGAGGTATAAAGAGGTAAGGTAAATAAATAAAAATATATAAAATCGGATTAGAAATTAGCATTTAAATATATAGCAAGTCTATGAGCCAAATACCATGGACCAAATTATTATTAATGCCATGTAAAAAAAAATTATTAACCCTATTATTATTATTATTACTATTAAATTTAATATTCATACTAATATATTATAATATTAATATTATTAAATTTAATAAATTTGGATTTTTAAAATATTAAATTTGTTATATTATAATATATATTAATATATCATGATATATGTTAACTCTAGATATATATGGGAGGGAAGAACAAAGACATATGATAGAAGTGGAAAAATATGGGGAGTGACAAGGAGAGATGGAGATAAATTAAAGGAGAGGGGAGAGGGGCGATGAAGATAGAGATAGGGAGAAGAGTGAGGGAGGTAGAGAAGGGTAAGAGAGGGAGAGGGAGACATAAATATGGAGGTGAGAGACAGAGAAGGAGAGAAGGAGGGAGAAGGAGAGAGGATTGGAAGGTAGAGAGAGGGAATGGGGAAGAGAGAGGGAGGTAAGAGAGAAAGGGAGAGAGAGGAAGGATGAGAGGAGGAGCAGAGAGGGAGTGATAGAGATATGGAGTTAGAGGGGGAGAGTGGGAGGGAAGAATAAATACATAGAGAGTGATAAGTGGAGAGAGAGGGAGTGACAAGGGAGAGATGAGGGAGAGTGTGTATGTTTAGGGGTGAGATAAAGAGACATATAAGGAGAGATGGAGACAAGGGGAGAGAGAAGGAGAGAGAAGGAGAAAGGGAGGGATATAGTAACATATTTAGAGAGGGAGATAGAGTGAAGGTGGAAGAGAGAGGATTAGAGAGAGAGAGAGAGGGAGGGAGAGAGAGGAATTGAGAGAGAGGACTTCAGAGAGAGCAAGAGAGCGATGGGGGAATAGAGAGGAATGTAAGAGAGAGAGAGAGAGAGAGAGAGAGAGAGAGAGAGAGAGAGAGAGAGATGAGGGAAGAGAGAGGGAGGTAGGATAGAAAGGGAGAGAGAGGACTTGAGAGAGAGTTCTGAGATGGAGGGATATATGGGGAGAGAGGGAGGGATAGAAATATGGAGTTGGAATGGGAGAGAGAGAGGGAAGAAGAAATACATAGAGTGAGAAGTGGAGAGATAGAGGGAGTCACAAGGGAGAGATATAGAGAGTGTGTGTATGTTTGGGGGTGATATTAAGAGACAAAGAAGGATAGATAAAGAGAAGGGGGGAGAGAAGGAGAGAGAGAGATATATAGTAAAAAAGTTGGAAGGCGGAGAGAGAGAGAGAGAGAGAGAGAGAGAGGTGGGAGAGAAAGGAAGAGACATAGGATGTGAGAGAGTGGAGAGAGGTAGGAAAAGAGAGATGGAGAAGGAGGGGTAGAGAGAGGGAGTTAAGAATAAATACATAGAGATAGAAAGGAGGGGTAGAGAGAGGGAGTTAAGAATAAATACATAGAGATAGAAAGGAGGAGAGAGAGAGATGAAGTGATAAGGAAGATGGAGAGAGAGGGGGAGAGGATAACATTAGGGAAGAGAGATAGAAGTGAGGGAGAGGGAGGGAAGGGTGAGAGAGAGAGAGAGAGAGAGGGAGAGGAGGAGGTAGTGATATATAGATAGATTGGATAAAGAGAGTGTATTATTTGGGGTTGATACAGAGAGATAGAGGAATATAGATATAAAGATGGAAGGTAAAGAGAAAGAAGATAGATTTGGATATAAGGAGGTAGGGATAGGGAGATTGGTACAGGTGGAGTGAGAGAGCGTGTGTGTTTTCAGGGGTGAGATAAAGATACAAAGAAGGATAGATGGAGGGAGATATCAATATAGATGGAGGGTGGATGGAGGAAAGAAGATTTATTGCACTAGATAATTTTATTTCAGTGTAGATGGTGATTTCTAATCCTGTTTGATTTCTTGCACTAAATGCATTTATTTTAGTGTAGATCTTGATTTCTAATGATATTTGATTACTTACAATAGATGCATTGATTTCAATGTAGATGATTTCTAATATTATTTGATTTCTTGCACTAAATGAAATGATTTCAATGTAGATGGTGATTTCTAATCCTATTTTATTTCTTGCACTAGATGCATTAATTTAAATGTAGATGTTGATTTCTAATTATATTTGATTTCTTGCACTAGATGCATTGATTTCAATGGAGATGATTTCTAATCCTATTTGATTATTTTCACTAAATACATTGACTTCAATGTAGATGGTGATTTCTAATCCTATTTGATTGCTTGCACTAGATGCATTGATTTGTGTAGATGTTGGTTTTTAATCCTATTTTCTTACTTGCACTAGATGCATTAATTTGAGTGTATATGTTGATTTCTAATCCTATTTGATTACTTGCATTAGATGCATGTATTTCAATGTATATATTTTTTTCTAATCTTATTTGATTTCTTGCATTAGATGCATTTATTTCAGTGTATATGTTACTTTACGATTTTATTTAATTGGATGTATGATGTTACATTAATTTTAAAGTCATTGAATTAATAGTATGCATTGATTTCACTGTAAGTACAAAAAATTATTGACAATGTACATTGATTTTTGCGTTATAGTAATTAAACCTATTAATATTGGAGAGCAAGAGAGACAAGGTATGATGTTTACTACAAGAGCTCAAGCTAAATATTTAAATGGTTTACGATTTCAAGTGTCCTTTTCATACAATTGATATGGAAATATGGAAAAACTAACAAGCGTGAAAATAAGAATAGTATTAGAAAATAGTTTGAGATTAGTCACAATGAAGACTATTTGTAATTGACTACATTCTTATTATTCAAATTTTCTATGATTCAACATTATTACATTGTCACTTTGCATTTCATCATTTTTCTTCATTAAAGTTATTTTACAATATTTATCATCTCAACAAATTGTGGTAACTAAGAAAAATTAAAATTAAAATGACCAGATAAATCTCAGACATATTTAGCATATTTGAAATGGTTGTATTAATATTAGATGTATTTACATATTATTGATAAAATTAATCATATGTTCGATAGATTTTCCTTGGCCGCACACGACTGAAACCAACCTAGATCCATCTTAACTTCGGATCTATCAAGCACTGAGACAGATCAAATCTCTTGAAGCACAAACCTTTCCTTAATTTTTTCACTAAAAAAATAGGTTTTTACCTAGAGATATTTGATCCCTCTTGGTGCTTGATAGATCCATAGTTAAGAAGGATCTAGCTTGGTATATATGTTATTCATAGTTGTTTGTATTGTTCTTAATAAACTAGAGATCTGAAACAATTTCTAAATTTAATGGAAATGAAAAGGGAATAATTAAATGACTAACAAACTCATTGGAGTGAACGTAACCTGATTGATTGTATGAAAACCATTGATCCATCATAGAATCCTTGTGTTTGAAAGCTAGATGTTGAAGTTTGCAACAAGAAATAGTGAAATTGGCATCTAGAAACAACATGACACCATCTACATTAGTGTAGGTCCAGGAGGTCCAAGAAACATCTACACTAAGTGTGGGACCACAGGTCCAAGCAGCACCGACACTGGTGTGGGCTAAATTTGGTGCATGTCCATTTTAGTTATCCCTTAATTAAGATGGATAATAAAATGTAATCTAATCTTAAAATAACTTGTAATAGTTAACTAAGTGTGATAAACTCAGTTAAATCATGAATTTTGAGTTGAGGGTAGTTGGTGAGGCATGTAGAGTAATTCTAGTTGTAATAGAGTTCGAAGTGCAGTGGTGCATTAGTTTAAAGCATGTTGTAATCAATTAACTCAGTTAAGTGAGTTAAATTCGCTTGTGCTAGTTGTAACTATTTGTTGCACTAGTGAGAGATCAAGTGAATTAAATATTATTTAATCTGCAATCAGTGATCTAACATGCAACTGATGATTTACTATTATTAGCTGCATGCATGTCAGTTCCAGTGGAGACCCAATTGAGATATAGGTGAAAGGGAATTGTAACTATCAGTTGTGATATTAGCAGGCTACCTAGGTGTAGTTAAAACACCACAGGATGCCCATGATACTCAGCGCAATGTAGGAAGGTTGGAATTCCTTTTGAATAGGGATTGCATTCCTCATGAACTTCGTGAGCAAGGTAGACTGAAGACAGGCTGAGAATTGGCTTTGTATTGACTCGATTTTTTCTATATCAGTGTGAGACAATTAACTGAATATAGGAGGACTCTTGTGAGAAGAGTTGTATGCAATTGTTTCATGATTCCTTGTGGAATATACAATATATGATAGTGGGGTTTTGAGCAACAAGATTTCCCTGGGAAATTGTCTGTGTTGTGTTTGATTTGATTCTTCTTTACTTCATGTGATTGTCGATTGTGTTTTTAATTCCGAAAAATATTTGTAGAAGCGATTCAGTATTTAACTTTAGTACATTTTTAGATTGGGTGAATCCAAGATATACATGCATGTTGTATAATTTCTACATGGTATCAAAGTGGTGTTATAAATTTTATACATGGTATGAGAGCATGAATTATTTGCGTGCGCAAGTTTGCAGAGAATATTTGAATATTTTGATGCAAAATTTTCAAAACCAGATAACATATTTGGATTCCTTGCGAAAACATACCCAAATTGAAAAAAAAAATCGACCGAATCAAAGCTCAAATGAGGGAGATATGGTCGATTTAAAATCAAATCCTTTGTTAGAAAATTTTGTGATGGTGGAAAAATTATAATGTGCGCAAGTAAGAAAAGGGAAGTATGAGAAAGCCATGCAATTGTCCCTTGAGAGGGAGCTTGATTTTCATGCTGGTGAGGAACTCTTGGTTCCAGAGAATGAACCTCAAGATGTGGAGCAGCCACATGTAGAGGATCATGGAGTGGCAGAAACCACTCAAGAAGAGAAATTTTGAGCCAGATGGGAAGAAGGAGTACAAGTAGCTATACCTCTAGGTGTGAGGTGGAGCGATGTGCAAGAATAATCCGAAGAATAAACTGGGTAGGGTCCTAAATATGGTGCATCTCATGGATCAAAAATAGCTATGAAGATCCCACAGAGAAGTAGTAGCAGGATCAGTTAGATTTATGCAGTCAGATGTCAGGAGGACATGAAATCAAAGTGACAGGTGACAAATATTGCAGCGCAAATCAGAGTTGGCAATAGTGTAGAGTGCATGGATGTAGATGTCAACAACACAGAGAATCCAATAGACATGTGCAGTAGCTAACAACAGTCAGAAGACTTTGATGATATATTAATTATACTGATTCATTTGTTTGGAGGCTATTCAGTTTCGGAAGTGTTGCATGCAAGAGTTGCAAGTGTGAGAAATATTAGAGAAATGTTGCATGCAAGAGTTGCATGTCGCATGAAAGAGGTGCATGTCGTATGCAAGGACATTCCTTTCTTTTTGAGATGGAGTGTTGAATTTTGCAACAAGAAACAATGAAATTGGCATATGGAAACAACATGACAACACCTACACTAGTGTGGGACTAGGAGGTCCAAGCAGCAACTACATTAAGTGTGGGACAACAGGTCCACGCAACACCTACACTGGTGTGGGCTAAATTTGGTGCATGCCTATTTTAGTTATCCCTTAATTAAGATGGATAATAAAATGTAATATAATCTCAAAATAGCTTGTAATAGTTAATTGAGTGTGATAAACTCGGTTAACTCATGAATTTCGAGTTGAGGGTAGTTGGTGAGGCATGCAGAGTAATTCTAGTTGTAACAGATTTTGAAGTGCAGTGGTGCATTAGTTTAATGCATGTTGTAATCAGTTAAGTGAGTTAAATTCAGTTCTGCTAGTTATCAAGTGAATTAAATATTATTTAATTCACAATCATTGATATAACATGCAATTGATGATTTACTATTATTAGTTGCATGCATGTCAGTTCTAGTGGAGACCCAGTTGATATCTAGGTGAAAGGGAAGTGTAACTATCATTTTTGATATTAGAAGGCTACCCAGGTGTAGTTAAAACACCATAGGATGACCATGATACTCAGTGTAGTGTAGGAAGGCTGGAATTCCTTGTGAATATGTATTGCATTTCTCATGAACTGCATGAGAAAGGAAAACTAAAGATAAGCTCAGAATTGGCTGAGTATTGGCCCGATTTTTTCTGGATCAGTGTGAGACAATTAGTTGAATATAGGAGGAATCTTGTGAGAATAGTTGTATGTAATTTTTTCATGATTCCTTGTGGAATATACAATATATGAAAGGGGGGTTTTGAGCAGCAAAATTTCCCCAGGAAATTATTTTTGTTGTGTTTGATTTGATTCTTCTTTACTTCATGTGAAATTGGTGATTGTGTTTTCAATTCCACAAAATATTTGTAGAAGTGATTTAGTGTTTAACTTTAGTACATTGTTAGATCGGGTGAATCCAAGATATACATGCATGATGTATAATTTCTACTTGGTATTGGAGTTGTGTTATAATTTTTCTACATGGTCTGAGAGCAGGAATTATTTGGGTGCGCAAGTTTGCAGAGAATATATGAAAATTTTGATGCAAAATTTTTTTTTAAAATGGCATATTTAGATTCCTTGCGAAAACATATCCTAATTGAAAAAAAAAATCGATCGAATTAGAGCTTGGATGAGGGAGATATCGTCGATTTAAAATTAGCTCTTTTGTTAGAAAATTTTGCGATGGCTGGAAAATTGCAATGTGCGCGAGTAAGAAAAGGGCAGTATGAGAAATCCATGCAATTTTCCGTTGAGAAGGAGCCTAATTTGCATGCAGGTGGGGAACTCTCGGTTCCAAAGAATTAACCTCAAGATGTGCAGTAGCCAAATGCGAAGGATCATAGAGGAGTAGAAACCACTCAAGCAGAGAAATTTCGAGCCAGATGGGAAGAGCGGGTACATGCAGCTATATCTCCAGGTGTGAGGTGGGGAGATGTGCAAGAATAATCCCAAGAATAAATTTGGGTAGGGTCCTAGAGATGGTGCATCTCATGGATCGAACCTAGCTACAAGGAGCCCACAAAGAAGCAGTAGCAGGATCAGTTAGATTGATGCAGTCAGATGTCAAGAGGACATGAAATCAAGGTGATAGGTGTCAGATATTGGAGCTCAGGTCAAATTTGTTAGCAGTGTAGAGTGCATGGATGTAGATGTTAACAATGCAGAGAATCCATTAGACATGTAAAATAGCTAGTAGAAATCATGATACTTTGATGACAAATGCATTATACTGATTCAGTTGCTTGGAGGCTATTCAGTTTCGAAAGTGTTGCATGCAAGAGTTGCATGTGCGAGAAACACTAGAGAAGTGTTGCATGCAAGGGTTGCATGTCGCATGCAAGAGGTGCATTTCGCATGAAAGGAAATTTCTTTCTTGTTGAGAGGGAGTGTTGAAGTTTGCAACAAGAAACAGTGGAATTGGCATCTGGAAACAACATGACAATGCCTACACCAGTGTGGGACCAGGAGGTCCAAGTAGCACCTACACTAAGTGTGGGACCACGGGTCCAAGCAGCACCTACACTCGTGTGGGCCAAATTTGGTGCATGTCTATTTTAGTTATCCCTTAATTAAGATGGACAATAAAATGTAATCTAATCTCAAAATAACTTGTAATAGTTAACTGAGTGTGATAAACTTGGTTAACTCATGAATTTCGAGTTGATGGTAATTGGTGAGGCATGTAGAGAAATTGCAGTTGTAACAGAGTTCGAAGTGCAGTGGTGCATTAGTTTAATGCATTTTGTAATCAGTTAACTCAGTTAAGTGAGTTAAAGTTATTTGTTCTAGTTTTAACTGTTTGTTGCACAAGTGAGAGATCACGTGAATTAAATATTTTTTAATTCACAATCAATGATCTAACATGCAACTAATGATTTACTATTATTAGCTGCATGCATGTCATTTCTAGTGGAGACCCAGTTGAGATCTAGGTGAAAGGGAAGTGTAACTATGAGTTGTGATATTAGTAGGCTACCCAAGTGTAGTTAAAACACCACAGCATGCCCATGATACTCAGTGCAGTGTAGGAGGACTATAATTCCTTGTGAATAGGCATTGTATTCCTCATGAACTATGTGAGCAAGGCACGCTGAAGATAGGCTAAGAATTGGTTGAGTATTGGCCTGATTTTGTCTGGATCAGTGTGAGACAATTATCTGAATACAGGAGGAATCTTGTGAGAAGATTTGTATGTAATTGTTTCATGATTCCTTATGGAATATACAATATATGATAGTGGGGTTTTGAGTAGCAAGCTTTCCTTGGGAAATTATCAGTGTTGTGTTTGATTTGAATCTTCTTTGATTCATGTGATTGACGGTTGTGTTTTTTATTCTGCAAAAGATATGTAATAGCGATTCCATATTTAACTTTAGTACATTTCTAGATTAGGTGAATCCAAGATATACATGCATGTTGTATAATTTCTAGACTAGAAACACAAACCAAGGGATCCAAAGAGATTGAATTGAATGTGGAATGCACAGAGCTTTATTTAATAAACCTTTGACATTTCACGTGTGTTCATGGCATACTAAACAATACCCTTAATTTGATAACATGTTGGGAAATACTTCCAAAAATCACATTATTTAACCCCCTGCTAATACAAGCCCTATACACCTTCCCAATTAAAAAAAACCATACTTTCACTACATATTGTAGGTATCCTTTTTTTCATAAACATTTTTTATACCCCTTTATATCTTTTCATTAACTTTGAGCTCCATTTTTTTATACATGTAAATATAAAAACCCTTTACCCCCTAATATATGCTCAATATATTATGTCATTTTTTCCTCAATATATATCCTATAATATGAATGCAACTAGTATGGTATTGCTCCCTCAATGAAGCCCATGTAGTGGAATGATAATATATAGTCAAGGTGGAGTACATATTCCCATCCATAGAAAGTGAGGGGACATGGATGCACCATGGATGGGGAGAAATATCTCCCTCATTTATTTAAATTGATTCTACAAAATAATTAAAATACTTTTCCCATCTATTGCATATATACATCAACCAAGGCACATCCACATTAAATTTACACATTCACATTAACTTTACAATCATAGGATAAATATTTCGTCACAGTTCCCCCCCCTCCCTTCTGTTGTAGATGCAAGCTTCCCTAAAAGAAAAGGGTTTCAACATTTATAATAAAATCCATGATTAAGCTTAAGTAGATTTTCACTTGAAGGTATGAGCTTCCTTGCAACATTATATCCATGAAGCTATCCCTTAGGTTTTTTTTTGTGTGTATTTTAGTTTTAGGGACAATTTCTCTCAACACAATTGTTTGATTATAAACAAAAGTCACAAATGATGGTATTGGATTCCATATTCCCACCTCTTAACAACTTAAAGTCTTAATACATATCTATGAATTTCACTTCACTCTTCATGGCTTATTGAAACACTAAGTGTGGGATGCCACCTCCTATTTTTTTTTATCAAAATATAAGACAAAATGCCCCCTTGTTATCACTCAATTTTTTCCTTACAAATATATATATCCTATCAATCCATCCATGACCCTTATCATAATATAAGTCTTAAATTTATGATAATTTTTAATATATGAAAAATGGATATAAAATTAATTTGATTCTAGTATGTCTTCATATTAGTAAATAGTTATCAAGCCTCTCCCTTGAGATGATCATACGGTCATATATTTTTAATCGATGTTATTATTCTTTATTAGGTATGGAGATGCATCATGTCGATATGTCAAATTTTCACTCGAAAGTTTATTAAATTGGTTCAATTGTATGATATAATGCTAATCGAGATTATATCGATGAATTTAATATCCTATCGGGTCCAAATATGCACCCCACTTAATCATAGTTTTTCCTCTCGATTAATTGTATTTGCATGATCTTATTTATCCAAAAACTACCATCCACCATTGGGTCGAAAGATGCATATATTTTAATGAATATTTGTGCTCCTGATGAGATCTGGTTGTTCATTCCTCTCTTAATCAATGGTAATTACACCACATCGGGTCTAAAATTTTATGTGTGTTACGCCAAAACTCAGACCTCATGGATGGGACTGCACACAAACTCCAAGTGATATTTAATGTGATTAAACGAGTTTTAATTAATACTTTCTACAATGTATTAATGTCGCATTTATAACACACCACTCCCTCCTTATGCCAACTTTAATTCATATTTCCTCTCCTACAACTCCATTTTCCTATGCATGCATTCTAAGCTCGGATTGGAAGTTGGTGTCTTCCATATCATAGTGAAATCAAAATTTCAGATTCAACCTAGTTAATTTTTTAGAACTAGGTGTTGGTTCTCAGATTTCCCTGGTAACTAACAACAACTTGAGAAGACATTCACTGAGGATCAAATATCCTCCGAATTTTTGTGAAAAAGGTTGGTATCCCTCTCACCACAAGGTATATTCCCCAATAATAATGTAAATTAAATAGATTTTCTAATTCCACAAATGAATATGGCCATATTATCGATATGGAAAAAAAAAGTGTAAAGTGTGAACATCTAGGCGGGAGAGACCTATTCAACATATAGTGAATACTATCAAATAGTAACCTTAACTACGCAACATAAAAATCATAATCCACAAGAACTAAAATAAAGAAAGAGAAATGATTAAAGATAAAAGAAAGAAAGAAATGCTAGCTATATTTATATCCCATTTATGGTAGCTCATCACAGTGTCAAATGTGATACAATACCAGCCTAGATCCATCTTAACTCCGGATCTATCAAGTGTCGAGAGGGATCAAATTTCTCAAGGTGAAAACCTCTTTTTTGAGTGCAAAAATTGAGGAAAAATTTGCACCTCGAGAGATTTGATCCCTCTCGACGCTTGATAGATCCAGAGTTAAGATGGATCTAGGCTGGTTTTAGCCGTGCGCTGCGAAGGAAAATCTATCGAAGATATGGTTAATTTTATCAATAATATATAAATATATCAAATATTAATATGATCATTTTAAATATGCTAAATATTTCTGAGATTAACTTGGTCATTTTAATTTTAAATTTTCTTAGTTTCCTCAGTTCATTGAGATGATAAATATTTTTAATAACTATAATGATGAAAAATTATGAAATATTTTTTTTGAATGCAAAGTGACAATAATAGCGTTGAAAGATAGAAAATGTGAATAATAAGAATGTACTCATGTTACAAATAGTCTTCATTGTGATCAATCTCAAACTATTTTCTTCTACTATTCGTATTGCCACCCTTGTTAGTTTTGTTATCTTTTCATATCGATTATATGAAAAAGAAAATTTAAATCGTAAAAAATTTAAATCTTTAGCTCAAGCTGCTGTAGTAAACATGATACCTTGTATCTCTTGCTCTCCAATAGAAATAGGTTAAACTACTATAACACAAAAATCAATGTACATTGTTAATAACTTTTTGTGCTTACAATAAAATCAATGCATATTGTTAATCCAATCACTTTAAAATTAATGCTCCATCATATATCCAATTACATCAAATCATAAATCAACATATACATTGAAATCAATGCATTTAATGCAAGAAATCAAATAAGATTATAAAATAGCTTCTACATTGAAATCAATGCACCTAATGCAACCAATGAAATAAGATTAGAAACCAACATATACACTGAAATCAATGCATTTACTCAAAGCAATCAAATAGGATTAGAAATCGTCATCTACACTGAAATAAATGCATTTAATGCAAACAATCAAATAGGATTAGAAATAATCTACATTGAAATCAATGCATCTAGTGCAAGGAATCAAATATAATTATAAATTGGCAGCTAAATTGAAAACAACACATCTAGTGCAAGCAATAAAATAGTATTAGAAATCACCACCTACACTGAAATCAATGCATCTAGTGCAAGTAATCAAATATCATTAGAAATAAATATCTACACTAAAATCGATGCATCTAGTGCAAATAATCAAATAGGATTATAAATCACCATCTCCACTTAAATCAATCCATATAGTGCAAGAAATATTCTTCCCTCTCTCCACCCTCCATCCATATCTATATCCCCCTCCATCTCTTGCTTTTTGTCTCTCTATCTCACCCCCCTAAACACACATGCTCTCGCACTCCATATATATCATTCTCTTTGTCAATCACCTCTCCCTGCTATATCTCTACTTATCCTTGCCTCTCTCCCTCTCTCCCTTGTCTTCGCCTGCACTCACTCTCTCAAAAAACCAACATCTACATTGAAATCAATGCATTTACTCAAGAAATCAAATAGGATTGAAATCGCCATCTACTTGAAATCAATGCATTTAGTGCAAACAAATAAATAAGTTAAATCTTCTTTGTGAAAATCAATTCATCTAGTAAGTAATCAAATATAATTACAAATACAAACATCTAATTAAAATCAACATCTTTCAATGCAAGAAATCAAATTATGTGGAGATACCACCTACCTGAAATCATTCAAATGAACTAATCAAATACCATTAGAAATAAATATCTACACTAAAATAGATGCATCTAGTGCAAATAATCAAATAGGATTAGAAATCACCATCTCCAATTACATCAATCCATCTAGTGCGAGAAATATTCCTCCCTCTCTCCACCCTCCATCCATATCTATATCCCCCTCCACATATTCTTTTTTGTCTCTCTATCTCACCTCTTAAACACACACGCTCTCGCACTCCATATATATCAATCTCTTTGTCAATCACCCCCTCTCCCCATCTCTCTCTTCTTCCCTCTCTTCACCTTCCATCTATATCTGTATCTTCCTCTTCTCTCCCTCTCCCCTGCTAATATCTCTCTTTCCTCCTTTTTTCCTCTCTCCCTCTCTCTCCATCTTCCTTATCACTCTCTCTCTCTCTCTCTATAAACCAACATATACACTAAAATCAATGAATTTACTCAAAGAAATCAAATAGGATTAGAAATCTCCATCTACACTAAAATCAATGAATTTAGTGCAAACATTCAAATAGGATTAGAAATCATCTACTTTGAAATCAATTCATCTAGTGAAAGTAATCAAATATAATTATAAATTGACATCTAAATTGAAATCAACACATTCAGTGCAAGCAATCAAATTGTATTAGAAATCACCACCTACACTAAAATCAATGCATCTAGTGAAAGTAATAAATATCATTAGAAATAAATATCTACACTAAAATCGATGCATATAGTGCAAATAATAAAATATTATTATAAATCAGCATCTCCACTTATATCAATCCATCTAGTGTGAGAAATATTCTACCCTCTCTCCACCCTCCATCCATATCTATATCCCCCTCCATCTCTTCTTTTATGTCTCTCTATCTCACCCCTTAAACACACACGCTCTAGCACTCCATATATATCAATCTCTTTGTAAATCCCCTCCTCTCCCCATCTCTCTCCTTTTCCACCTTCCATCTATATCTCTATCTTCCCCTTCTCTCCCTCTCCCTCGCTAATATCTCTCTTTCCTCCTTTTTCCCTCTCTCCCTCTCTCTCCATCTTCCTTATCACTCACTCTTTCTCTCTCTCCACCTTTCTCTCTCTATATCTTTCTTCTTACCTCCCTCTCTCTCCCCCTCCTAGTCCATCTCTATTTCCCTCCCTCTCTCCACTCTCTCAAATCCTCTCTCTTCCTTCCTCTCTTTCCCTTTCTCTCCCATCTCTCTCTCCCTCTCTCTCTTTCTTCACCCACCAAATATGTTACTATATCCCTCCCTATCTCCTTATATCTCCTTCTCCACCCCCCACCTATATCCATCTCTCCTTATTTGTCTCTTCATCTTAGCCCCAAACATACACACTCTCTCTCCACTTCTCACTCTCTATATTTCTTATTTCATACATCTCTCCCTCTCTAACTCCATTTATCTATAAATCCCTCTCTCCTCCTCTCTCTCAAGTCCTCTATGTCATTCTTCCTCTCTCTCCTAACTCCCTCTCTCTTCCCTGATCTCTCTCTCCTCTCTCTCTCTCTCTCTCTCTCTCTCCCCATCAGTCTCCTCCTCTCTCTCATCCTTCCTCTATCTCCCTTTCTCTCCTACCTCCCTCTCTCTTTTCCCTCCTATCCTCTCTCTTCCCCCATCTCTTTCTCTCTCTCTCTCTCTCTCTCTCTCTCTCTCTCTCTAATCCTCTCTCTTCCCCCATCTCCCTTTATTTCTCTCTCTCTTTCCGCCCCTCTCTCTCTCCAACTACATTACTATATCCCTTCATCTCTCCTTCTCTCTTCTTATCTCCCCCTTCTTTCCATACATCCTACTTTGTCTCTTTATCTCACCCATAAATATACACACTCTCTCTCCATCTCTCCCTTATCACTCACTCTCTCTCTCTCCACTTCTCTCTCTCTCTATTTCTTCTAGAGAGAAGTGGAAAGAGAGAGAGTGAGTGATAAGGGAGAGATGGAGAGAGAGTGTGTATGTTTAGGGGTGAGATAAAGAGACAAAGTAGGATGTATGGAAAGAAGGGGGAGATAAGAAGAGAGAAGGAGAGAGGGAGGGATATAGTGATGTAGTTGGAGAGAGAGAGGAGCCGAAAGAGAGAGAAAAATAAAGGGAGATGGGGGAAGAGAGATGATTAAAGAGAGAGAGAGAGAGAGAGATGGGCGAAGAGAGAGGATAAGAGGGAAAAGAGAGAGGGAGGTAGGAGAGAAAGGGAGATAGAGGAAGGATGAGAGAGAAGAGGAGACTGATGGGGGAAGAGAGAGTATTGGACGGAAGAGAGAGAGAGAGAGAGAGAGAGAGAGAGATCAAGGAAGAGAGAGGGAGTTAGGAGAGAGTGGAAGGATGAGATAGAGGAGGAGAGAGGTATTTATAGAGAGATGGAGTTGGGGAGGGAGAGATGTATGAAATAAGAAATATAGAGAGTGAGAAGTAGAGAGAGAGAAGGAGTGACAAGGGAGATACAAAGAGAGAGCGTGTATGTTTGGGGCCGAGATAAAGAGACAAATAAAGAGAGATGGAGATAAGGGGCAAGGGAGAAGGAGATATAAGGAGATAGGGAGGGATATAGTGACATAGTTGGTGGGTGAAGAAAGAGAGAGAGGAAGAGAGAGATGGGAGAGAAAGGGAAAGAGAGGAAGGAAGAGAGAGGATGTGAGAGAGTGGAGAGAGGGAGGGAAAGAGAGATGGACTTGGAGGGGGAGGGAGAGGGAGGTAAGAAGAAATAAATAGAGAGAGAAAGGTGGAGAGAGAGAATGAGTGAGTGATAAGGAAGATGGAGAGAGAGGGAGAGAGGGAAAAAGGAGGAAAGAGAGATATTAGCGAGGGAGAGGGAGAGAAGGGGGAGATATAGATATAGATGGAAGGTGAAGAGAGGGAATAGGAGAGAGATGGGGAGAGGTTGGGATTGACAAAGAGATTGATATATATGGAGTGCTAGAGCATGTTTGTTTAAGGGGTGAGATAGAGAGACATAAAAGAAGAGATGGAGGGGGCTATAGATATGGATGGAGGGTGGAGAGAGGGTATAATATTTCTCACACTGGATGGATTGATATAAGTGGAGATGGTGATTTATAATCATATTTTATTATTTTCACTATATGCATCGATTTTAGTGTAGATAATTATTTCTAATGATATTTGATTACTTGCACTACATTGATTTTAGTGTAGGTGGTGATTTCTAATACAATTTGATTGCTTGCACTGAATGTGTTAATTTCAATTTAGATTTCAATTATAATTATATTTGATTACTTGCACTAGATGAATTTATTTCATTGTAGATGATTTCTAATCCTATTCGATTGTTTGCACTAAATGCATTTATTTCAGTGCAGATGGAGATTTCTAATCCTATTTGATTTCTTTGAGTAAATGCATTGATTTTAGTGTAGATGTTGGTTTCTAGAGAGAGAGAGAGTGAGTGAGTGATAAGGAATATGGAGAGAGAGGGAGAGAGGAAGAAAGGAGGAAAGAGAGATATTAGCGGGGGAGAGGGAGAGAAGGGGAATATAGAGATATAGATGGAAGGTGAAGAGAGGGAAGAAGAGAGAGATGGGGAGAGGGGGTGATTGACAAAGAGATTGATATATATGGAGTGTGAGAGCGTGTGTGTTTAAGAAGTGAGATAGAGATACAAAAAAGAATATATGGAGGGGGATATAGATATGGAAGGAGGGTGGAGAGAGAGAGGAATATTTCTCACACTACATGGATTGATATAATTGGAGATGGTGATTTCTAATCCTATTTTATTATTTGCACTAGATGCATCTATTTTAGTGTAGATATTTATTTCTAATGGTATTTGATTACTTGCACTAGATGCATTGATTTCAGTGTAGGTGGTGATTCCTAATATAATTTGATTGATTGTGCTGAATGTGTTGATTTTAATTTAGATGTCAATTTGTAATTATATTTGATTACTTGCACTAGATGAATTGATTTCAATGTAGATGATTTCTAATCCTATTTGATTTTTTGCACTAAATGCATTGATTTCAGTGTAGATGGTGATTTCTAATCCTATTTTTTTTCTTTCAGTAAATGCGTTGATTTCAGTGTATATGTTGGTTTTTAGAGAGAGAGAGAGAGTGAGCAATAAGGAAGATGGAGAGAGAGGGAGAGAAGACAAAAGGAGGAAAGAGAGATATTAGCGGGGGAGAGGGAGAGAAGGGGAAGATAGAAATATAGATGGAAGGTGGAGAGAGGGAAGAAGAGAGAGAAGGGGAGAGGGTGTGATTGACAAAGAGAATGATATATATGGAGTGCGAGAGCATGTGTGTTTAGGGGGGTGAGATAGAGAGACAAAAAAC
This sequence comes from Pinus albicaulis, assembly GCA_034641835.2. NCBI lineage: Eukaryota > Viridiplantae > Streptophyta > Pinopsida > Pinales > Pinaceae > Pinus > Pinus albicaulis. The sequence continues at coordinate 733,632,792 of CM076571.1, read as the reverse complement.
AAGAGATGGAGAGGTATATAGATATGGATGGAGGGTGGATAGAGGGAAGAATATTTCTTGCACTAGATGGATTGATTTAAGTGGAGATGGTGATTTATAATCCTATTTGATTATTTGCACTAGATGCATCGATTTTAGTGTAGATATTTATTTCTAATGATATTTGATTACTTGCACTAGATGCATTGATTTCATTGTAGATTATTTCTAATCCTATTTGATTGTTTGCATTAAATGCATTTATTTCAGTGTAGATGACGATTTCTAATCCTATTTGATTGCTTTGAGTAAATGCATTGATTTCACTGTAGATGTTGGTTTCTAATGTTATTTTATTGGTTGCATTAGGTGCATTGATTTCAATGTAGAAGTTATTTTCTAATCTTATTTGATTTCTTGCATTAAATGCATTGATTTCAATGTATATGTTGATTTATGATTTGATGTAATTGGATATATGATGGAACAATAATTTTAAAGTGATTGGATTAACAATATGCATTGATTTTATTGTAAGCACAAAAATTTATTGACAATGTACATCGATTTTTGTGTTATAGTAGTTTAACCTATTAATATTGGAGAGCAAGAGAGACAAGGTATCATGTTTACTACAATAGCTTGAGTTAAAGATTTAAATGTTTTACGATTTAAATTTTCTTTTTCATATAATCGATATGAAAAGATAACAATACTAACAAGGGTGGCAATAAGAATAGTAGAAGAAAATAGTTTGAGATTGATCACAATGAAGAATATTTGTAACATGAGTACATTCTTATTATTCACATTTTCTATCTTTCAACGCTATTATTGTCACTTTGCATTCAAAAAAAATATTTCATCATTATAGTTATTAAAAATATTTATCATCTCAACGAACTGAGGTAACTAAGAAAATTTAAAATTAAAATGACCAAGTTAATCTCAGAAATATTTATCTATTTAAAATGATTATATTAATATTTGATATATTTACATATTATTGATAAAATTAATCATATCTTATTAGATTTTATTGACACAAAGCCTGGTTTGCACGGAGATTTGATCCCTCTCAGCGCTTGATAGATCCGGAGTTAAGATGGATCTAGGTTGGTTTTATAAATATGGTATTTGGTCCATGGTACTTAGCCCATGGTATTAATATTAATTTGTCCGATGGTATTCATCCCATAGGCTTCATCTAAATAAAACCTCTTTTTTAAGTTTTTTTTAAATATAAAAAGGTTTATGGAGTAAATATAAATAGAATTTTTATTTATTTACCATACATCTAGTTTATATATATTTTATTTATTTACCATAAGTATAAAAATAGGTTTTATTTATTTACCATACCTTATGTTTATTTATATCTTTATCTATTTAAATTTTAAAATATTACAACTTTAATGGGGAAATATTTATGTCTTTAAATATTTTAATTTGTCCATAGAATATGGGTTTTCTTTTTAAAGATTCATTTTACAAATATATAATTAAAATAACTTAACTCTTTTCCTTTTATTTAGAAAATGGTATTGACTTTAGTTAAGAGTAAAGATGTTTAAAATTTTACTTAATTTGGAAATTCAATGTGGTAATTTTTTTTGTTAAAGGTAAATTTATGATCCATCCAAATTCACGTATATAATAAAGCAATTATTAAATGGTTGAGATAATTTACTATCCATTCAAATTATATAAATAATACATAGTTGTATTTTAATAGTTAATCTCAGCCCATTAATAAGTTAAAAAAATTATATATAATCTAAATATTCAAGTTATATAAAATTCAAGATTAGGTTAATGCTTTGATCGACATTAGAAAAAGTAAAATTTATTATTTTTTGAGAACCTGACATACCCGAAATCAGAATCATACTAGACTGTAGCACAATAATATCTTGTATTATTATTGTACATTCACCCAAAAAAAATGGAGTGTCAACAATAAAATTATTATCCAATAGTGAGTATATTAAATAATAAATTGATCATACATGTGCTATAACTACACAACCACAATCAAGTCGCTCCATTATCTCGTTAACATATTTGAGATATAAGCCTATGAAACAAAAATTAAAAATGAAGAGAACAAACATGGCATATAACTGATAAAATAGTATCCACACATATTGCTGCAACAAAATAACAATTTCATGTATCAGGAAATTCTATTGACAACAAAAATGTAAATAATAATATGTATATCAAAGACGATGGAAGATTAAATAATGAAATCTATTCAAATGTCGACCATGTCAATAATTTAAACTGCAATATTAATCCACATATACTACACATGAAATTAAAAAAAAATTGTGAGAATATCATACTCAAGCAGAATTAAGAGGTACATAATATCATATATGGCCTGTGCATCACATGAAGTTGGGCCACTAAAATCTAGGAGTCTTTTCTCTCAGCCACCCTCCTGCCTTGCAGAATTAAAAGTTACATAATATCATATCTAGCCTGTGCATCACACGAAGTTGGGCCACTAAAATCTAGGAGTCTTTTCTCTCAGCCACCCCCTCCCCCCGCCTAGCCCCATTTCGAATGAGAAATTAGGTGTTTTATATAAGAGTTTTGATAACTGTCCATTAAATTCTTAGTCAAATAAAAGAACAATTAATTTTGAAAATCCTTATTCAAAAAGAGTTTTATATTGTTTCTGGCAAATGGTTTAAAACTTTGGTTTTTTTCCTTTGACTTTGAACTTGAAGACTCTATGCATTATTGGCTTAAATGATTGTAATAATCTCTTCATATAATTTTCCATAAAAATAATTTAATCCAAAATATAATCATTCCCTAATTAATAAACCACATAACATAAAATAGGAGTTAGTCACTTAAATAATCGAATAATCAAATGGTAAATGCAATAAATGTTTTTTCCTTACCTTATTTCCTGATTCGATTCCAGAATAATGGATGGAATATTACGGGTAAAAAACATTTATATACATCTTATTCTTTACCATTTGTGAGTGTAAAAATATTTTCCATCCCTAAGTTAAGAAATTTTCTCATATGGGTAAACTTTATTGGGAACAAATATTCAAAAAAATCAACAAATTTTTAACAAAACCTAAATCTTGAAAATATATTAACCAATTTTTAACAAACCCTAAATCCTTTTTAACAAACCCTAAATCTTGAAAATATATTGACACATTGTATGCACATTTATTCAATTGCTTCTCAATTCCATTCTTCACAGTAAATTTGTGTAAATGTCCTCTAACTTGTAATGAAAAGCTTAGAATACATTTTACACATACAAATTTATGCAATTTATGCAGCTGATCAAATCCAAATATCACCCAAGTTCGAATGAGTTACTCATGAAAATAAACAAATTTCAGCGCGAACATCTCTAAAATCTTCAACCAAAGTGTGAACTTAATGAAACCTAGGGATTAGAGCTACCTTACATCAACGGTTGAGATCTCATATCAGATGGGGAATAGTAAGTAGTTTAACGAAACTTTACTCATACGATGGAATCCATCTTACTTTAAGTGAATTACCATCCTTCTTATCAACCTTAGTATGTGTGATGTCAGGTTGTGGTTATCATGCATAATATTAATACGAGGTTAGGTATAATGTTTTGATGCCTCTATTTGTTTTAATAAACATTTAATATTAAAGCCTCCATTTTACTAAATAATTGTAGGCTATTCATATTGGTTCAAGACTTCTGTAAAATACTTATATAAGTATTTATAGGTTTTTGTTCATTGTAGTAAGCTTCTCTATGTAAAGTCCTTACATGAATATAAAGGGTTTTAGTAATTAAATTTACATTACCCATCTACGTAATATAAATTTTTGAAAAAATAATATCATAAGTTTTGGGATATATCTATATAGGTAAACTCAAATTTCCATTGAAATTTCAAATATGATTTAATAAACTTTGCACATAAATACATTTTAATTTTTTTTAATAAATAATCTTTTTAAATGATTATTTCATTTTGGGTTTCAAAATTATTTGATTAGTGATTTATATTACATTTGAATAATAAAAAGAAAAAAAAAGACTTTATTTGATTTAGTAACTGAGATTTGTGAAAAATGATTTTAAATTCCATTAAGATTTTATATAAGTAATATTTGATAAGTTCCTTACATAATGATTTGGTTAAATTATGAAGTATACGATTTCAATACATATTGAGAAATTCTTTATCTGTAATTTTAAATATTTACTTCCATATTTTACATCATAATTTACCAATAGTAACCTTTGTAAAATTATGTTTTCTAATATGTATTACAAATATGTATGCATATATATTTAAGAAGTCAACTTCCTTAATCATCTAGGCACCAACATTTAAAATATTATTAATATATATCTTCCCCCTAAATATATGGACATTAAAGGATTTTCATAAGAACTAATTTGTTTTTATACTTAATTACCCATTTTGTAGACAATGTTTGCCCATTTCTAGGAGTTCTTAGTTTTGAAAAAGTGTTAATCATATTTTACTAATATGCATTAGTTAACATTTAATTATTATGGTTTATACATGAGAAATAAAATTAAAACCATATTAAAAATAATAATAATACATATGCATGCAACTACTCAACTTGCAACAAGTTGAATTGCCTGGGTTTACTGCTAAAGACCCTGCTCCTGTCGACTCTTCAGATGGCTAATTGCTTATTCTGCTTCTTTTTGTATGCTTTTTTGTCGATATCACATTATCTTTCTATTTCATTTGTCGTTTATATGGACATAGTCAGGGTGTTTTAGCTGTCCATCGTAGGAAAAAACAGTATTGTTACTGGTCGGGTTATAAATTTTTGAGGTGGCCAACAAACCTGGTTTCCTACGGGCAGGTTGAGGCTACTAGTACTGTTTATTCATGTATAGCAACTTGCTCTTTATATAATAGTCAATAGCGAGGTCCTACGATATTTACAAAAAAAGAAAATAATACATATGCATATTTATCGATTCTGGCATTCCCTAAATGTTGTCATTTACATTATTAACCTCATTCCTCATTCTCTTCTTCTGATTTTGATTTGTTTTACTAATTATTTTTTTCATAGGAGTAGGAGCAAGCGATAAGGAATCAAATAAGATTCTGGGAGCTTGAATAAGGCCAATAGAAATAGGAAAAGTCTCGCGAAGGTCAAAGTTTTTAAGGAGGGTCAAATCAAGCACCAACATCCGACTCCAACTAGGAATGATGCCTCCCTGTGAGGCATCAAGAACTGTAGACTAGATGCCTTCACATTGGACATGGAATTGATTGGTGAGGAAAAGTGAAATTCAAAGACAAACTATGTAAAGCAATAGAAGGAAAATATTCACATCTTAAAGTTTTAGTTGATCGATAGCATGAATGAAACAAAGATAAATCGAATGAGGCGCTAGTGTGTAAATATTAACTATTTCAATGATTATTCACACATATAAGACATTTTCTTGTCTACTCAGTATATTGGGGCAATTGCGGTAATTCTTAGGGCACATTAATCATAAAATAGTATGTCTTGTTCTTCATAAGAGCATCCAACACCATATACAACTCATACATGCTTACAGTTAAGGATCAAGAAATTTCATAACTCATAGCACTAATTAAGATTCATATGGATGACTTTCACTTTGTAAGAAACTTTTATTCAAACTATGGAGACTAGTTATTAGGGATTTGTTTCCCTTTTGGTTGAATAACATGAGTTTCTTGAATTAGATGTCACTCTGCTGCTACTAACTGTCCATAGCCTCGGCAATGTCATCCATTATATTGAGATAACTAACTTTCTAAATTCTTGTTTTCTCTTCGTGTTAGAGGCCTTGTTTAATTTTAGGAAATTTGTTCTTTTAAATGATGGGAGGATTACCTGATGGAATTATTCCAATACCACTAACATTTCTCCACTACCATCGTCTGTATCCTCGATGAACATGTCATCATACCCCATTAGAAGTTACCTTAAGAGAAGGAGTGGGAGGATTACACACTAGACTTAGTTGAATAATACTGTAACAACCTCCTCCTATATCTACCTAAGTAACCGACCAACCGAGGTAAATATGTGATGATAGGATACTATGATCTTATTCAACCTCCCAAGTCACCTTAAGGAAGTGGAATTGACACCACACAACTACAAATACCTTCTACAGCTGCTACAGGACACTCAAGAGACATGACAACCTTCCATAAGGCTAGCCCCTAAATCAAACTAACCGTTTCAATCATCAATCCCCCATTCTCTCCCTTCACATGACCAAGAGTGTGACTGGAAACCTCCAGTCGTACACACAGCATGGGTATGCATGCAACTAGGGACTTTTCCTAGTCATTCTAAGCCTGCAACTCCAATTTATGTGCCACTTTTTCAGGCCCAGATCCCAGGTCACTGCCTAGAACTCCATGACACTTTCAGAACTAAAAGATAACAACAGAATAATGATACAAATGCATTTACTTAAACAAAGACTTAACTAGACCCCTACTAGCCATGACATATATTTGGTCAAACATGTCACAAGTATGCAATCTACAAGTTTAAATAATAGACATAATCATGGGGGTCTCATACTTATTCGAAAATCGCTAAGAAGCAATTTTACCTTATATCATTAGGTGCATTATAATTTATTAGGTCATAGATACATTATTCTTTCTTTTAAAAATCAAAACATGAGTCATTTACAAATCAAAACATGAGGAGAGACAGACATCTTCAGTGTCATAATACACACTTATAACCAACATAATAATAACAGAAATATAAAGGATACATCAATCATAGAATCCACATATAAACTAGTACATTTACACATAAGATGCCAAGGAAGGAACCTCTTATTAATGAGTGAAAAATATAACCCAATACCTGTAATTTGCAAGATTGGCAAAGTCAAACTGCAGGGAGAAACACTATTTCAACCACTTTGGGATTCTAGGATCTAGCCCTCCTGAATCAGGAGAAGGATCTCTCCAATAAGTGCAAAGATGGATTTATATTTAAAGCTTTTGGGTTTGATATTAGGCTAGTTATGAAGAACGAGGGTTTTTGTTTGTTTTGGATGGTTGAACATGATTATTAGTTGAGTGGAAAGTCCTAAATGGAAAGAGTTTCAAAGGTGTGAAGTTGCAAGCAATCAGAACAAGTTTTGGCTGATTAGATAAATATAATGTTGTTTTTTAGTGCATTGGGCTATGGATTCATAACAGGGCTTTAATTGAGAAAAAAATTCAAGAGTGATCCAAGGGGCAAGTCATCTATATCACAAGATATTTGAGATAAAATGATGGAATGGAAACAATAAAAGTGTTGGAGGGGTGGAAACTGATAATAATTTCAACAAGGATTTATAGTCAGTCCAAACAAGAAAATCCTCTTAAGTAATTGTTTAAAACCAACCAAGAATAGGGCTCACCATAAATTTCTTGGGCAAGTTCGTATTAAAGCAACTCAATAGACAAAAAATCCAGTAATATACATAATTACCTTCAGAAAGGATGAAAAACACATAAGAGAAACAAAATGAAACTTAAGATCAGATAATGCACTTTTAAACCTAGTCTGCTTTTAGCCGACACTTAGGGAAACTTTTAGAATTGCCTTTGGAGAATAGAAGCTAGAAAACGGGGCTCACCATCACTTTTCTAGTCTAACTTTAATAAGAAAATAATGAAAATAACATTCAAGAATAATGTTTAAAGTAAATAGTAAGACAAGGGAATGCCAACATTCCTAACTGCTCAACTGTATTAAATCATTCTTAAATAAACAATTTAGAGGAAAACATTAAGATAAATCTTATCAGTCAGAGAAGGGTATTGTAAACAATAAGTCCTAACTCTATGCTTGTTTTTCTTTATCAGAGAATAATGGACAATATGGCATACATGAAAGGAAAAACAATTACAAAGAAAGAAGCACTTCACCAGTGATATAGACTAAGATCCCAAGAAACAACTTGTATATTGAAGTCAAACCAGTTACAGGCTCAAGTCCAATGTTTCAGTTCAGTAATCATCTTCACTTCTCAGCCTAATTTATGTGATAAAAAACAGAGCTTCAAGAGCCTTTGAAAACTATTTACAAGTATAATTTTCGAGCACAAGTATATTTCAAAGTTTTGCAACCAACCTTTACATTGAACTCCTCAATAAGATTTTATAGAAGGATGAGGAGGTTGAAAGAGAAAAGATCTATAGGTTCAATTAATACATTTAATGCTTCTAGGCCTTTGAGGGGCTCAAGGAAGAATTTTGCAGATATTTTCCTGTATTAATTGGTTTACATTAAGTATTTAAGCTCGGTGGAATGATTTTGTTGACTTTAAGGCTCTGTGTCATGCTATAATAATTCTACTGATATTTTTTCCAATAAATCCTTTGGCCAAATTAGCTGTTGGACTGCGTTGAGGAAAATATCTAATGTTATGATAATAACTTGGCCCCTTTTGAATGCTTTGAGGCTACAGATGGCAATCTGGTAGCTGAGAGGAATCAATTAGCCTCTTATGTGGTAGTGGAGGCATCCTCTGTCTGATAAAGATTTATGATTTGTCTTTGATTGTGTTTAATTTAGTGGATTAGGCTTTTGATATTCGATCTTAACCGTAATCCATTAAACTATGGATTTAATCTTCAATTCTTCATTTCTAGCTTGATTTGGTTCTCAACACTGATACTCTTTGTTTTAATCATGCTTCACTATGTCTTGTTGATGTGTAGGTGTACAAAGGGCTCATATGGAATCAATGCTCATGATGCATTGACGAAACGTGATGTTAAACCCTGTGGAATGATTTTTCCTTATGCACAAAGGCTTGGGGAATCGTCATCCCTGGCCTTTGGTTTTCTTCAATATAATGGAAAAACCATAAAAACCTGCATAAAACAATAAAAGTTAATCAATCCTGTGTTTATTTGGGTAAGACTGCTTAGAAGGCTACAGTTAAGTCTTGACCATTGGATGCTTTCATCCAACAGTGGAGATTTTCTTGTGAGGGTCATAAGGAGGAGATTTGGAAGAAATGGAGCATAGGATTAAATCTGGGTCGTAGATATGATTTGATCGATGGTAGAGACCAATCGAGGAAATAATAATGTGAAGGGGTCACATATATTATGTTATGGTGGAAAATGTGAAGAAATACAAAGGAAAATGGGAAAAATCCCTTTGGCAGAAGAAAAGCATTGAAATGAAATTTGGGGTTTCGCAGAGGATTTTGGGCCATTGGATCAGATTTGACCCCAGAGATCAACGGTTAAGATTGGTCTGAGTAGTCCTTTGGTGAGGGTGGAGGGCGATAGTGTAATGGCTAGATAAGATCTGAGCCATTGATCTGCAGAGATCAACGGTGGGGAGAGAACGGGATAAAACATAGTGTAAACGGGAAGGACAGTTTCGTCCTGAGAAACCGGTGGTATCGCGCGGAAAAATGGGAGAAAAGTGGTTTTGCCTTTTTGAACGCGATATGCACCAGAGGCCTCCACGTGTCCTTTTAATACCGCCTATATCGCGTGATTTTTTAGGAATTAACCTTCGCGCTTAAATTTATGCAAAAACGCGCGTTAACCGTTAGATCTGGGGCCTCAGATCAGATGGTGGGGAGTGAGCGTGATATAAACAAGATGCGCAGGTGATAACAGGTGGGGCAGAGCGAAGGCAATTTCAATCTAAGCCATTGGATCAAAAAATGAATGGCGGAGATCAAATCTGGGACATAAAGAAAATAAAATATGAGGCAGAGGAAGGGTTAATATGGGTCGTTGATCTACAGAGATCAACGACTGAGATTTGGCCATAAAACATTATGAAGCGGGGCGCATGAATTTAACCAAAGTTGGGAGGATTGATCTTTGCTGTCGAATCTTGACACGTGGATGGTCCAGATGAAATCAGGGCTTTGCAATCAGCGGAGGGGAAAAACCGAATGGCGCCGATACGATTAGATTCGGACCGTCAATCTGCAGATCAGATCGACGGTGGAGAATGAATTGGGGAGTGACCAATCAGAGGAGGAGCAATAAAATATTACAATGCGCGAATGGAAATCTCTGATGCAATACAACGCTGGCCATCAGATTGGCCCAAGATCAACGACAGAGAAGGGCTCTAACCAATGAACGAGCGGGACCACATTATAATATAAAAAATCAAAATTTTTATGAAAAACAAAGGTTTATTGCATCGGGCAGGATAAATATATGAGGTTTGGCGCCCGCCTGCGGGGCCTGTGGATATGTGGAAAATGCAAAGGGACCGGGGCTTATATGTATAAGGGTCATTCGGCATCGGAAGCACGGTGTGGGATTTTCAATCTACCCATTAGAATTTCTTCGATGCGATATTGCGTGGATCGTTGATCAGGTTTTAAGATCAACGGTGTTTATTAATAAAAAATATTGCACCGGTGCGTTTAGTTAAAAACTTAGGAAAAAGGGGTTTTATGTATTTACAAAGGAAAAAGTGATCGGGAATGTTTTGTATAATATGTTAAGCGCCCGATTGCGGGCCCAAGGTTTATATGAAGCGGCAAAAAGGCTGAGGCTTATAAACAATGGAGCCAATCGACATCGGAGGTTTATGGAACAAAAAGTGTTGCGCTCATGACAAACGCTCCGATGCGATAAGCGCTTTCAGTTTTTAACTCTCGGTCTCTTCATAGAAAACAAGGGATCGAGAGTTAATGTATAAGAGGGCTAATCGCATCGGAAGTTTATAAAAGTGAAAAGACTTGCGTTCTCCATTTGTTTCTGATGCGATAAGCACCGAAAGCGTTTAACACTTGGTTCTAGCACTAGGGCATATGTGGGGAAGTGGTTTAGGTCTTAGCCCAAAGGGGCTTAAGCCTTAATACAAAAATGTGTATTTCTATGATTTTTTCAAGGATTTTTGTTGGATTTGGGGGTTTCGACAAAGTTTAAAAATGGGTTTTAAACTTTGTAAAGAGGATTTTATCAAGGGGAAATGGGAATAAATGAGAAATAGAGGAATTTGATGGGGAGGAAAAGGGAAAAAATGAAGGTTATTTTTGAGTGAAGGAAGGGGAAAAATGGAGTTTTGCAGCAGTCTTTTCTCTATGAAAATAGCAGAATTTCATAGTTTACAATGGGAACAACGGTGAAGATTTAAACAAAGGGCATGATGTCTTCATGAGTCTTCAAGAGATAACATTTTTAGAAATAAAATTGTTTCTTGAAGGCTCAAAAAATGATTTAGCCACCTTTTGATATAACAAATTTTATAGGTGGCTAACAGTGGCTCCACTTGGGGATGATGCCTTTTTGAAGGCATCAAGAACTTCAGACTTGCATTCTCTTGGAGGCTGATCAGTGCCTTAAACATTGGGCTGCCTTTCTTTACTTGGATGATCTTATTTTTCTCTAAAAAATGTTAGCAGCCATGAAAAAACAATGGAACCTCATCAACACAAGCTTTCTACCTACCCATCCTACTAATCTAACATTTTTTCTCCTTTAGAGTGCACTTGGATTGGAAAAATATCTTACAACATTTTATTCTTTTGAAAGAAAAAAATCTAATCTAATTCTACTCCTTATTTCTCCATGAACTCAGGTTAAACATTTGAGTTCATATGCTTCTCTACCTAGCTACTAATCTGTTAGGATTAAATAATCTAACAGATTTTCATTCACTATTTTCTAGAACAGAAATTTAAAAGCATACAAGTCAGGATTAAACAGTCCAACTTGTTGCTGATCTATGGCATAAAAAAAGCAAGCTACACATAGATATTATTTTACAGAAAATTAAATCAAAGTGGAAGGCTTAAGATTTGAAAGTTCAAAGCATGACCTTCTCTTTTCTTCAGCTCTATTTTTGCTTCTGTTTGAGCTATTCTTTCCTTGTTCTCTGGTTCATATTTTGAGCTGATTAGAACCAGTTTTACCTCTATTTTGACTCAGAAATTGAAACAGATTGGAGTCATTCTTCTTTTGAAAACTTAGGTTCAAATTTTGAGCTTGTTTGAACCTTTAATTTCTGGCCTAATCTATCTAACTGATAAGCCAAGATTAAGCTGTTTGGAAAATCAAATTCATTAACCTATCAGCAGTTAATTTAAAACTAATTATTCATGATTAGGCTGTATGAATAACTTAGAAGTGTGTTTTTCAGGAGTGGAATTTGAGCTTGCACACTTTCAGACTTTGTTTCTCTTTTTTGGTATGGGGCTATACCTTTATTGTTTTTACAAACTGCCCTCTTTTCTTTCTTTTGTTGTTTTTGTATTTTTTATTTTTCTAACTTTGAATGCAATGGTGGATGAAATATTTATAATGAGAAAAAAGATAAAAAGGCTTTCAGAATATGCCATGGTTTAAGAAAAGTAATGTTTGAGCATCCTGCCATTGACAGGACCTCCAAACAGTTCAGCTCCATTCAACTCCTGTAAGAAATATGCATTGTTACTAGCAGCTGAATGAATGAGATAAGGGCCAACCCATAAGTTTTCAAATTTCCCATGCTTTCCCTTGTCTTCTCTCCTTGAATCCCACTTTCAAACTTTGTCCCAAACATTAAATTTTTTGGCCTTTTTTCTTCTGTCAAAAAGCTTTTTAATGTTGTCCTGCTTTTGCAATGCTTTGTTATAAACCTCCTCTCTGGTTTTCCAAAGGTGAATGGTCTGATTTATCCTTCTAATCATGTCATTGTCTTCAGACTGAACCTCTTGAATGAACTTCATAACTGGCACACCAATGCTGGTTGGAAAAATTGCATCTGTACCATACACAAGTTGGTAGGGTGACATACCAATATATTTCTTCAATGTCAATTTTTCAGCCCAAAGTGCATGCACTAGCTTAGAGTGCCAAGACTTTTTGTTGTCCTCCAACAGCTTCTTGATTATGTTCACCAAACTCTTGTTTGAGGATTTTGCTAGCCCATTACCTTGAGGATAATAAGCAGTGGAATGACCCAATGAAATCTGATATTTGTGACAGAATTCAACCATCTTCTTTGATCCAAATGCTGCTACATTATCAGTGATGATCTTCCTAGGGCAGCCAAATCTAGAGAGGATATTAGTCTTCATGAATTTTATAATGACAAAATCATTGGCTTGCCTAGAAGGGATGGCTTCTATCCATTTGGTGAAGTAGTATGTGGCAGTGAGAATCCATCTATGTTGGGCAGAGGATGGTGGATGGATTTCTCCAATGAAGTCAAGTCCCCACTATTGAAAATGGGCTTCAACAGTGATAGGATGCAGAGGTAAGGGTAGTAGCTTCCTTTTGGCTTCAAAAATTTGGCATTTATGACATGCAATGATCATCTTGTGTATGTCAAGAAAGACAGTAGGCCAATAGTAACCAGCCCTTAGGATTTTTTTGGCTGTTGTCTTCCAGTATAGGTGGCCTCCACACTCCCCTTCATGGAAATCATGCTTAACCTTCTCTGCATCATACTCAGGAAAACATTTAATCAATATCCCACTTGCATTTTTCTAATAAAGACATTTATCAATAATGCAGTAGTTTACAGCTTTTAACTTTAGAAACCTTGCCTTTTTTTTGTCAAACTAGGAGGTGTGTTCAAATTAAGAAAAACATAAAGAATATCAACATACCAAGAGGAATTCATAAAATAATCTTCAACAATGGGAGTTGATATTTCCTCTTGATCATCCAAAGCATTTATCATATTAATATCAAGAACTTAAAAATTGGATTCAACCATTAATCTAGCTAGACCTTGGCCTTTAATGAGTTTAGTGGGCTTGATATCTAAATCATATTCAAGAATAACAACTATCCACTTACCCCTCTTACCATATGGGTCCTGTGTTAGAATGTCTTTCACAACTGAATTTTGGACAAAGGCAATGATGTGTGAGTGAAGGATGTATACTCTGAAGTATTTTAAAGCTTTGACCATGGCAAAAGCTTGTTTCTCCATAATGTTGTACTTTAGGGGAGCATCTCTCAATGCCTTGCTAAAGAATGCAATAGGCTGCTCTTGTCCTTGTGGATTTTTATGTAAAATTATAGCAGCTATTGTATGCTCTAATGAAAATGAAAAAATATAAAAATCTTTTGAAAAATCAGGACTTATTAGAACTAGTGTTTTGGTTAATGCTTGTTTCACCAGCTCAAAGGACTTCTTTTCTTCCAAGGTCCATTTTACCCCTTGCTCCTTCTTTAGCATGTTTGTAATGTTTCTAAGGAGCTCGGCCAAGTTGGGTATGAACCTTCTCAAGAAATTAATCTTTCCAATGAAAGATTGGAGTTCCTTGATGTTTCGAGGATGAGAGATTTGCAATATGGCCTCAATCCTCTTTGGATCTATCTTAATACCCTCTTCTGAAATGATGTGCCCAATAAGTTTACCTTCTTGGAGACCAAATAGTGTTTTCTTTGGGTTTAATGATATCCCAAACTTTCTGCATCTCTTGAAGACTGTTCTCAAATGTGCTAAGTTCTTTTCATCTTTCTTTGAAAAAATAGTCACATCATCAAGGTAAATAATGATGAAGTAGCCCAATTCTTCCAAGAATGCTATGTCCATGGCTCTCTGAAAAGTTGCACCAGCATTCATTAGACCAAAGGGCATTTTTACATACATGAAAGTTCCCCAAGGTGTAGTAAACGTTGTCTTTAATTGATCATCAAGATGAACTAAAATTTGATTGTATCCTGAATAGCCATCAAGCAAAGAAATTCTTTTTGAACCAACTACCCTTTGTAAAATATGGTCCATCTTAGGTAAAGGGTAGTTGTCATTCAATGAAGCTTGGTTTAAGTCTCTTAAGTCTATACAAAGCCTAATCTCTCCTGTTTTCTTCCTAACTGACACCAAATTAGACACCCACTCAGAATATCTAATAGGGACAATAATACCAGCTTCATACATTTCTTGATTTCCTTCTCAACCAAAGGTAACTGAACAGGGTTAATTCTGCGCAGCTTTTGTTTAAATGGCTTTTGGTTTTCTTTGAGAGGGATTTTGTGCTGAATTATTTCAGTGTCATAGGATTTAAGATCTTCATAACTCCATGCAAAAACATCAGAAAATTCTTTAAAAAACTCTATGTATTTGAGTTTGATGTGAGCTGGTAAAGTTTTAGATAGTTTGATCATCATTGGTTTCTATTCAATGCCTATATTACACTCTTCAACTTCAGTCTCTACAGGCTCCAGTTTTGGCTTCTTGGCCACATCATTGAAATCAAGCAACTCTTCTAAAGGGGACAGACCCTTCGGCAAACTTTGATTTTCAGACTGCAGGTTTTCTAAATCCTCTGTTTCTGACTCTGCAATCATTTCTGTTTTTTTTTCAAGTTTTCTTGACAATAGATTTATGTCAGCAAGCTTAGGAGACAGTTCTTCTTCACCAAGAAAATTTTCTTCACTATTGCAGTCTGTTTCATAGTCTGAATCCGAACTGTGTAGTTCAAATTCATTTCTAAATTACATGAAGTCTTCTATTTGTTTGTCTCCATCAAAAACTTACCAATATTTTTTTTTATTAGGAATGGATGGTCTAAATTTAATTTGAGTTGTGCATTCTTTGGTTTTGTAGGGTGTTAAGTATGTTCTAGCTGCAAAGGCCAAACTGTGGGCCATGACATTTTTTCTTCTCGAGAAAAAAATCAATTGGGATTCCTCAAAAGTTTTTAATAGATCTGCGACGTCATTTCGGTAGGCCCTAAGTCTGGGATGATTAGCTTTGTATTCCCCATTGACCTTCCTAATGATTAATTCTGAATCCCCATGCACTTTAATTCTCTTGGCTCCTAACTTTTTCAATAAACATAAGCCTAAAAGAAGGGATTCATACTCCGCTATGTTATTCTAACACTGGAAGTTTAATATACAGGAAAGGCTTTATGTGTGGTTGTTCTTAGTGTTGTGTATCCAGACCCCTGCAGCAGCATTACTCCTAGTTCAGGACCCATCAAAATCCATACTCCACAGAGGATTAGTCTTGGGTTCCTCAGTTTGGTTACTATCCTCTTCAACAAAAGTGCTTTCGGTTTGTTCTTGAAAATTAGTGCTATGTTGAATTTGTTTTGACTCCTCGGGTTTTTCGTTTATTTGAGGAATGATTTCTTGACTATCAAGGTTAAAAAGTGATGGACGTATGATTTTTAGTTCAAGACCCGTGTTTGGTTTGTTGTTGTTTAAAGGTTTAACAAACTGTTTTGAAAGTTCTGTGTTGTCCTCCACCTCCTCTCTATTGGCCATTAATTCAGTTAAAGTGACTTGTTCACTAAATGTTTCATCATTGAACAAGATAAAAGAATCAAGGCCAGTATTTACAAAATAAAGGGGGGAGTTTTGCAGTCTGTCTTGACTAGTCACCATATACTGCATATGAGACTCCCTGTAAAGCCTTCTTGTCTGGTTGAAAACAAGGATGGTCGCATATGTCATGTCCATCTGCATAGTCCCTTGTAACTTAGCCCCCCAAGACCTGATAACAAAATTCCATACTTTGGGGGCACATCAGCCACAACAATATCCATAACCAAACATTTGGCTGGAATCTGTGCTAAGTTAACGTAGAGGTCTTTGATTAATCCTAAACATTTTACTCTGCTTGAGTCAAAGGAGTAAAGGTATTTATAAGGTCTAGTGATTTCTAGACCCAGGCTCTCCATTACAGCTTTAGGCATTAAATTGTGAGAGGCCCCTGAATCATGCATAGCGTTATGAAAAATCTTGTCATGAACATTTAAACTTAAATAAAAAGGAGGAACATGTCCCTCTTGATATCTACCTTCAATCTTTGGACCAAAAATAAGCTCTGGTTGGTCATCGTTAAGATTGACAGTATCATTATTATCCTCTATGTTAAAAGCCTTCAAAATTTGAGATATATATACATTTTGCGCAGCTAACTTAGTAAGGGGAAAAAATATTTTAATTCTTGAAATTTCCTGCTCCAAACCGAAAGGGATCTGATTCTTTGAAGTACTTGTTTCAGCCTTATTAACTGCCACTCTGTCAACAAAATATGTTTGCTGATTTGCTCTATTTACATTTGACAAAATTGTTTTCACAGGACTACCAACTGATATATTAGTACTACTAAGGTCTGCACTCTTTTTTTGATTGTTTTGAGTGCCTTTCTGTTTACCTTTGTCAGAATTTCCAACCACTTTTTTGTCTTTCTGTTTTACAATTTTGGGTTCGTTTACAGTGTTGTTTTGTGAAGATTTATCAGAGGTTTTGGTTTTGGGAGTTTCTTGATTGGTTTTACTTCGAACGTCATATTCTTTTTGGGACTCTATGATAACATTTTCCATGTCTTGATAATAACTTACACCCTCATCCTTTTGGTCATCATAGGGTGTGTAAAGACCTTGTTTTCTATCATAATGAACCTCAAAGTCATCATTATCTACTCCCAGCATGTTTATATCATCTTCCTCTGTTTTCTCATCTATTTCTTCAACCTCGCTCACATAGTTTTAATGAAAGGGAGGAGTGATCTGTTGATCATCTTCCCTTGGTCTATTTTGATGTCAGTTCCTTCTGAAATTCCGATTCTGGTTCTAGTTTCTGTTCTGAGGAGTAGTTTGATTTTGACTTGCTTGTGCTCTCTCAAGGATGCTCATTTTCTTCATCATCTCCTCCATCATTCTTTCCATGTTAGAGCTAGATGTGGAAGGTGTAGATTCATCTCTAAAGGACACTCTCTTTTCATTTTTCATTCTTGATCTTTTCTCCATCAAGTTAACTTCCACATCCAGAGCCCCTTTTTTCATATCTTCAAGAGTTAAAGGGTGTCTTTCTCTCAGTTGATAGGCCATCTCAGGGTCAAACCCTTCAGGAAACTTGTTTAAAGCTGAGCCTTGTGGAGGTTTTAGATCTGGGGGAAGGGCATTATACACACTATTAAATCTAGTGTGGTAAGCTTGTACACTTTCCCCAGTGTTTCTGTGGAGGTTCTTATAATAAGAAAGTATTTGAAGAGGATTTTTCCTCACTTCCCACTTTTTTAGGAATTTTTGATGGAAGGCTTGGAGATCATTTATATTTTTGGGGGCTAAGCCTTTAAACCATTTTCTTACTTCTCCCCCCAAACTCTGAGAAAATAATCTAAGCTTGACAGATTCATCATCAATTTCATTTCTGTCAAAGTATTCATTCATCTTATCCACATGTTGTGATGTAGTAGTAGCATTACTAGCATCGTATAATGGTATTTTGGATTGATAGTCCTGTGGAAGATTGACTAATGGTATAGGAAGGACTAAGGGAGCATACCATGCTGCCATGATATGTGGTGGAGGTGGATTTACAAGAGGTGGATTAACAAGAGGGAAAGTGGGCTGGAGTGGAGTGATTTGAATAGTGGATGTATGAGGAACAGATGTGGATGGACCAAGAATAGATTGCTGAGCTGATCTTGGATGAGAGACCCCTAAATTGTGAAGAAAATGTAAAACAAGTGGTGTTTCTTCTCTACTGCCAAGATGTTCACTTCTTTCAGGAGATGAAAGTGAAGACTCTGAATCTAGCTGATCTAAATCATCAAGCGACCTAGTTCTAAATGTATTTCTCAAGTCTACCTGTGATTGTTGTAGAGCTACAATATTTTCAGGAATTGAAATAGCTCTCAAGGGTGATCTGAAAAAAGTTGAAAATTTAATCTTAGGATACTTCCTAAGTATATTTTCTGAGTTATCAACTAACTGAGGTGGGTTTGGGTCAGGGTAGGCTCTAGTATGAATCTTTCTAGGAGCCACTATGCTATTTTTTCAGACCCAACTAAACAAGAAAAGTTCAACCAGATATGACAATATTTAAGAGGTTAACTGATCTTTAAAACAAGAAAACTTTAATCCTAAAGCCTTCTAACTGAGTTTAAATGATTTTATGATGATAATGGACCTTCCCAGTGGATTGTAAAGGTCTGTTTAGGATTGTGGAGTTGCCAAGTGGAATTTTTTAGCTCTTTTGGAGGTAAAAGGTTTTATGGTCCACCACCATGTTTATTAAATACCAATCTAAAATATTTTTTGGTTTTCTGAGTTATTTTTCAGTCCTTATGGGTTCTAAGAGTGTCCTAAATTTGTTTCAAAACTTAGCTACAGTTATGAGACAAATACAGTATACTCTTATGGCTAAGCTAGCTGATCCTTCAAGGTTAGATAAAATCTTATGAGAATCCTAGGGTTTGCCTAGTTTGTCATTGATTCAAGCAAGTTTTATCATGATTAACATTTGCTTGATAGTGCTTGAAGAGGTTTCTTTTAATCACTGCACAATGTTCTTAAATCAAGGGTTTCCTGAGGTCTTAAAGGTACAAAGGCTAAAAAACACTCAAATTCCCCAGTGGAGTCACCAGAGATGTTAGCTCCCTGTAATTTGTAAGATTGGCAAAGTAAAACTGCAGGGAGAAACACTATTTCAACCACTTTGGGATTCTAGGATCTAGCCCTCCTGAATCCGGAGAGGGATCTCTCCAATAAGTGCAAAGATGGATTTATCTTTAAAGCTTTTGGGTTTGATATTAGGCTAGTTATGAAGAACGAGGGTTTTTGTTTGTTTTGGATGGTTGAGCATGATTATTAGTTGAGTGGAAAGTCCTAAATGGAAATATTTTCAAAGGTGTGAAGTTGCAAGCAATCAAAACAATTTTTGGCTGATTAGATAGATATAACACTAGTTTTTAGTCCATTGGGCTATGGAGTCATAACAGGGCTTTAATTGAGAAACAACTTCAAGAGTGATACAAGGGGCAAGTCATCTATATCACAAGATCCTTGAGATAAAATGATGGAATGGAAACAATAAAAGTGTTGGAGGGGTGGAAACTAATAATAATTTCAACAAGGATTTATAGTCATTCTAAACAAGAAAATCCTCTTAAGTAACTGTTTAAAACCAACCAAGAACAGGGCTCACCATAAATTTCTTGGGAAAGTTCGTATTAAAGCAACTCAATATACAAACAATCCAGCAATCCACATAATTACCTTCAGAAAGGATGAAAAAAATATAAGAGAAACAAAATGCAACTTAAGATCAGATAAGGTACTTTTAAACCTAGTTTGCTTTCAGCCAACACTTAGGGAAACTTTTAGAATTTCCTTTGAAGAATAGAAGTTAGAAAATAGGGCTCACCATCACTTTTATAGTCTAACTTTAATAAGAAAATAATGAAAATAACATTCAAGAATAATGTTTAAAGTAAACAGTAGGACGAGGGAACGCCAGCATTCCTAATTTCTCAACTGTATCGAGTCATTCTTAAATAAACAATTTAGAGGAAAACATTAAGATAGAGCTTATCAGTCAGAGAAGGGTACTGTTAACAGTAAGTCCTAACTCTATGCCTGTTGTTATTTATCAAAGAATAATGGACAATATGGCATACATGAAAGGAAAAACAATTACAAAGAAAGAAGCACTTCACCAGTGATATAAAACAGGATCCCAAGAAACATCTTGTATATTGAAGTCAAACCAGTTACAGGTTCAAGTCCAATGTTTCAGTTTAGCAATCATCTTCACTTCTCAGCCTAATTTATGTGATCACAAACAGAGCTTCAAGAGCCTTTGAACACTATTTACAAGTATAAGTTTCGAGTACAAGTATATTTCAAAGTTTTGGAACCAACCTTTATAATGAAATCCTCAATAAGATTTTATAGAAGGATGAGGAGGTCGAAAGAGAAAAGATCTATGTGTTCAATTAATACAGTTAATGCTTCTCAGTCTTTGAGGGGCTCAATGGAGAAGTTTACAGATATTTTCCTATATTAATTGGTTTACATTAAGTATTTAAGCTCGGTGGAATGATTTTGTTGACTTTAAGGCTCTGTCTCATGCTATAATAACTCTGCTGATATTTTTTGCAATCAATCCTTTGGCCGAATTAGCTATTGGACTGCGTTGAGGAAAATATCTGATGTTCTGATAATAACTCGGCCCCTTTTGGATGCTTTGAGGCTACAGGTGGCAATCTGGTAGCTGAGAGGAATCAATTAGCCTCTTATGTGGCAGTGGAGGCATCCTTTATTTGATAAACATTTATGATTTTTCTTCTATTGTGTTTAATTTAGTGGATTAGGCTTTTGATAGTCAATCTTAGCTGTAATCCATTAAACTGTGGATTTAATCTCCAATACTTCATTTCTGGCTTGATTTGGTTCTCAACACTGATACTCTTTGTTTTAATCATGCTTCACTATGTCTTGTTGATGTGCAGGTGTACAAAGGGCTCATATGGCATCAATTTTCATGATGCATTGATGAAACACGATGTTAAACCCTGTGGAATGATTTTCCCTTATGCACAAAGGCATAGGGAATTGTCATCATCAGCCTCTGGTTTTCTTCAATATAATGGAAAAACCATAGAAACCTGCATAAAATAATAAAATTTAATAAATCCTGCGTTTATTTGGGTAATATTGCTTAGAAGGTTGCAGTTAAGTTGCAATCGTTGGATGAAAGCATCCAATTGCAGGGGTCAGAAGGAGGAGATTTGGAAGAAATGGAGCATAGGATTAAATCCAGGTCGTAGATCTGATTTCATCGATGCTCAAGACCAATCGGGGAAATAATAATGTGAAGGGGTCACATATACTATGTTATGGCGGAAAATGTGAAGAAACACAAAGGAAAAGGGGAAAAATCCCTTTGGCGGAAGAAAATCATTGAAATGAAATTTTGGGCTGTTGGATCAGATTCAACCCCAGAGATCAATGGTTAATATTGGTCTGAGAAGTCCTTTGGTGAGGGCAGAGGGCGATAGTGTAATGGCCAGATAAGATCTGATTCGTTGATCTGTAGAAATCAACGGCGGGGAGAGAACGCGATAAAACATAGTGTAAATGGGAAGGATGGTTTCGGCCTTAGAAACTGGTGGTATCGCGTAGAAAAATGGGAGAGAAGTGGTTTTTCCTTTTTGAACGTGATATGCGTCAGAGGCCACCACGTGTCCTTTTAATACCTACTATATCACGTGATTTTCAGTAATTAACCTTTGTGCTTAAATTTACGTGAAAACGAGCATCAACCATTAGATCTAGCGCCTCAGATCGGACGGTGGGCAGTGACCGCGATATAGACAAGATGTGTGGGTGATAACAGGTGGGGCAGAGCGAAGGCGGTTTCAATATAAGCCATTGGATCAAAAAATGAACGGCGGAGATCAAATCTGGGACATAAAGAAAATAAAATATGAGGCGGAGGAAGGGTTAATATGGGCCGTTGATCTGCAGAGATCAACGACCGAGATTTGGCCATAAAACATTATGAAGCAGGGTGCATGAATTTAACCAAAGTTGGGAGGATTGATCTAGGTCGTCGAATCTTGACACGTGGATGGTCCAGATGAAATCGGAGCTTTGCAATCAGCGGGGGGGGGGGAAATCGAATGGTGCCGATGCAATTGGCTTTGGACCGTCGATCTGCAGATCAGATCGACGGTGGAGAATGAATCGGGGAGTGACCAATCGAAGGAGGAGCAATAAAATATTACAATGCGCTAATGGAAATTTTTGATGCGATACAATGCTGGCCATCGGATTGGCCCAAGATCAATAAAAGAGAAGGGCTCCAACCAATGAACGAGTAGGACCACATTATAATATAAAAAATCAAAAATTTTATGAAAAAAAAAGGTGTATTGTGTCGGGCGGGATAAATATATGAGTTTTGGCGCCCATATGCAGGGCCTGTGGATATTTGGAAAATGCAAAGGGACTGGGGCTTATATGTATAAGGGATAATCGACATCAGAAGCATGGTGCGGGCTTTTCAATCTACCCATTAGAATTTCTTCGATGCGATATCGCGCAGATCATTGATCGGGTTTTAATATCAATGGTGTTTATTAATAAAAAAGATTGCACCGGCGTGTTTAGTTAAAAACTTAGGAAAAAGGGGTTTTATGTATTTACAAAGGGAAAAGTTATCGAGAATGGTTTGTATAATATGTTAAGTGCTCGATTGTGGGCCCAAGGTTTATATGAAGCGGAAAAAATGCTAAGGCTTATAAATAATGGATCGAATCGGCATCGGAAGTTTATGAAACAAAAAGTGTTGCGCTCATGGCAAACGCTCCGATGCAATAAGCGCTTTCAGTTTTTAACTCTCAGTCTCTTCATAGAAAACAAGGGATCGGGAGTTAATGTATAAGAGGGCTAATCGCATCGGAAGTTTATAAAAGCGAAAAGACTTGCGTTCTCTGTTTGTTTCTGATGCGAAAAGTGCCAAAAGGGTTTAGCACTTGGTTATAGTGCCAAGGCATATGTGGGGAAGTGGTTTAGGTTTTAGCCCAAAGGGGCTTAAGCCTTAATACAAAAATGTGTATTTTTATGATTTTTTCAAGGATTTTTGTTGGATTTGGGGGTTTCGGCAAAGTTTAAAAATGGGTTTAAACTTTGTAAAGAGGATTTTATCAAGGGTAAATGGGAATAAATGAGAAATAGAGGAATTTTATGGGGGGGGAAGGGAAAAAATGAAGGTTAGTTTTGAGTGAAGGAAGGGGAAAAATAGAGTTTTGCAGTAGTCTTTTCTCTATGAAAATAGCAGAATTTCAGAGTTTACAATGGAAACAACAGTGAAGATTTAAACAAAGGGCATGGTGTCTTCATGAGTCTTCAAGAGATAATATGTTTAGCAATAAAAATATTACTTGAAGGCTCAAAAAATGATTTAGCCACCTTTTGATATAACAAATTTTATAGGTGGCTAACGGGACTACCACATTCCACCCGACCATAGACTGGCTGAGCCAAATCTCTCTTCTGCCAATCACCCCGTGCCATATTCCCAACATGAATGTGAGAATAAAACCAGAAGAGCCAACCAGGGCATCTTGAGCCTAAACCACCTCACCCTCATCAATAGAAACTCAGCTTCACCGCAATCCACACTAGATAACTACACAAAAAAATAAGCATGTAATAACATCATTTACCATAATCTCCACCATATCACTAGGCAAAAAAAAACATGGATGCCACCGGATTTCTCCACCTACACCGAGATGAATTTTCCTCTCTTCTAGTCTCTAGCCTTTATCGAAATCCACACTAGATCACCAGGCCATAACCAATACAAAAATCTGTAGGATTTACCATATATCCCATCCAGAGGTTCGTAGGCATAATGGAGATCACCCACCTCTAGGATTTATCATATATCCTGCTATTCACCTGTCAAGGATTCCTAGGCCTGCTAAGGAAAAATAAAATATGGATTTATCACAACCCACAATCCAGTTCAGGGGTTATTAGGCCATGTATTCTTTCATTTAGAGATCCACCTCACTCACCTTTGAATTCATCCAAAAATCCAACTAAAACAAAACATGATAACCCTATCACACCATGGTTATCCGGAAATGGAAAGGCTAGGATGAAAAAAATTATCACACATAGAAAAATCCATGCCAATGACATAAAGAGAACCAAGAACATACACGCAACACCATGCATGCAAAATATAGCAAGGAAACTACACATGTACATCGATACCTTCAAAGAACCCTATTATAGATGCTTGATCATGCTCTTCCTTACTTGATCTCTACTTCCTCATTTCCTTCCTTTCCTTTCTTGATCCAAATTTGAACTGCTCCAAGAAAACTGTAAGTGTCCAAGAGTGAGTGAGAGAGGGAGAGAATAGAAACAGAGCTCCAAAAAAAAATTGAAAAAAGTTTACCAACTGATCCTCAAAAGCCTTTTTATCAATGAGGCCTCTATTTTCTTCATTTTCCATTACTTTCCTTCATTTTCCTCCTCACATGCAAGTTGTGACCTTTCACCTTCCTTTTATCCTAATTTCCATTATTTTCATAAATAAAATGCCAATTAATGCCACTCTGCCTTTCCAAAGCCTTATCCATTTCATTTTCCAATTTCATTAGCCATAATAAACCGAAGTGAACATCTACTAGGATGTTTTTCCCAAGTTTCAGCCTTGAATAAGTGTCCCATAACCGTGGTTATTATTTTTCATTTATTAAATTTTATTACACAGAATTTTCACCAGGGTTGTTACAGAACCCTCCCCCTTGGAGGACATCGTCCTCAGTGTTCAACCACACCTATACCTCAACAAAACTGATGAAAAGAAAACATACTACCCATGGATATTTATAACATAGAGTGATGCAGTATTTACAATGATCACCCTGCTCAGAATCAAACCAACATGACAACATAATAATATGACAACGATAATGAAATGATACCCATACTGCTTATTGGAGCTTTATAACATAGTTCATGGAGGTATTTACATGCATATATATATATATATATATGTATGTATGTATGTATGTATGTATGTATGTATGTATGTATGTATGTATGTATGTATGTGTACATATACCAAAACATCACACAAAAACATATGCCAAACATATACCAAAATTGCTTTGCCTCAACCTGCAAACAATGAAGGATACATAGCCCGCATCTGATCGGGCCCAAAGTGCTTCCACTACACTTTAACTTGCTTGATTGCTCAGTTCTGGAGCATGACCACATTTCTCTACAATATACACTGAGGTTACGGTTGGAATTCTTCATCTGGATCCACTTGCAATACAAACCAGTCAATCGCATGATCAACATATTTAACATACTTCTTAAGTAATGACACATGGAAAACATCACATAATTTCACTTCCGGAGGCAGTGCAAGTTGATAGGCTACTTGCCCAATCCTCTTAAGAATATTTAAAGGTCCACAAAACCGAGGTGCCAGCTTGGCACATGATTCAATCCACAAGGAGGTCTTCTTAGGATTGATGTGAAAGTACACCTATTCCCCAATATGAAACTCCCTAAACAACTTGTTTTGATTTTCATGGCTCTTCTACCTATCCTATGTTGATTTTAGATTCCTTTTTATTACTTTCATTTCCTGTTCCATTTATGCTAACATGTCTAGTCCAATCAATACCATATTCACCAGATAAATCCAACTGATAGGAGTATCACAACTCTGCCCATATAATACCTCAAATAGACTCATCCTCAAAATTTCCTAATACCCATTGTTGTAAGAGAAATCTACCATTGGAATATACTCTTCCCACTTTCGTTGCTAGTGCATCACATACATCCTCAACATGTCCTCCGATATATTGTTGACCCTCTCTTTCCGTCCATTTTTTTGTGGATGATAAGTTGTACTGAAGGAAAAATTTATGCCCAAAGCTACAAACAACTCCTTCCAAAACTTGGAAGTGAACTTTGCATCCCTGTTAGACACAATATTCTTTGGAACACCTTGCAATCTTATCACATGTCCAATGAACACTTGTGCCACATCACCAGTTGAATATGCTGTCTTCACTAGAATGAAGTGTGCAACATTTTTCAACTTTTCCATAACAACCATGATGGAATCATGTTGTCTATATGTCCTGGGAAAACCTGTGATGAAATCCATGAAAATGACCTCCCATTTACACTATATAATCACAATGGGTTGTAGTATTCCACCTGGATGCCTACACTCTTCCTTTACCTATTGACAATCCAAACATCTATCCACAAAATTTGCCACAAACTTCTTTAGGTTCAACCAATAATAAAAATTATTAACTGTTGTCAGTGTCTTCTAATAGCCTAGGTGACCTAAATATGGTTTCACATGTAATTCCCTCAATATCAAATTCTTGAGCTCACTATTGTCTTGCACATATATCATGTCTCTAAGCTTGACAAGTCCATTTGTTGTAAGAAAATAATAGACATCCTGTGCACCTATACCTACACCTGTACCTGTACCACTAACTGTACCTGTACTCTAATGTAACATGTGCATAAGCTCTCTATACCTGCTATCCTACTGATCTTCCTATAAGATGTGATCTCATAAGTCTGTCTCGTAGGAGCTCATAGCTACTACATGATTCACTTGTATCCTCCTGCTAAGAGAATATGAAACCATGTTCTCCTTTCCTTTGACAAACCTGATCTCAAAGTAAAACTCTCTAATCGTGGCCAACCATATATCTTGCATAACATTCAGATTCAATTGGTCAAGAAAGTATCTTAACCCACTGTGATCACTCAACAGTACAAACCTCCTATCGAGAAGATAGTGCCTCCACATATTCAATGCATGAATGATCATTTCCAACTTCAGATCAAGTGTTATATAGCTCTTTTCATGTTCATTTAGTTTTCATGACTCATATCATACCACCTATCCTTTCTGCATAAGGACTCCACCAAGTCCTCTTTTACAAGCATATGTACATACCACAAACTCATTGTTTAGATATACGATCTTTAACACTAGAGCATGTGTAAACAACTGCTTCAACTACTCAAAACTAGCCACACATTCCTCTATCCATTCAAACTTCATACCTTTCCTTTGAAATTATGTAATAGGATAATAAATATGTGAGAATTTCCTGATGAGCCTCCTATAATAACTTTCCAACCCCATGAAGGACCTAACCTCATTCACATTTCTAGGAGCTGCCCACTCCATGATAGTTCTTATCTTGTCTAGATCCACTATTATGCCTTCCTTGGAGACAACATGTCCCAAGTAATGTACCTTAGTCTAAAATAAACTACACTTGCTGAGCTTAGCATACAATTGATGCCCCCTTAGCAATCTCAACATGGTTGCTAAATGTTCGTCATGATTTTATTGATTTTTAAAAATACCAATATATCATTAATGAATACAATAAAAAAATTGTCCAAATAAGGATGCAACACACTATTCATCAAGAACATAAAGGTAAATGGAGCATTAGTAAAAAAAAATGGAACTACAAAAAAATCATAATGCCCATACCTAGTCTGGAATTTTTTCTTGTAAATGTCCTCTTCCTTAATGCGGACCTGATGATATTTGAATCTCAGATCAATCTTTGAGAACATTGTTGCTACCTTTATGTCATCAAATAGTTAATCAATACTCGATAATGGATAACTGTTCTTAATGGTCACCTTGTTCAGCTGCCTCTATTCAATGCACAATCTGAGAGTTCCATCCTTCTTCTTCACAAACAATATTAGTGCACCCCAAGATGATACACTTGGCATAATGTATCCCTTGTCAAGCATTTCATTTAACTGCAACTTCATCTCTACCAACTATGGAGTGCTCATCCTGTATGGTGCTTTGGATGTTGGTGCTACCCCTGGTACTAATTCAATAGAAAATTCTACTTCCTTCTGAGGTTGAAACTTTGAAATCTCTGAGGGAAACACACCTTGAAACTATTGTAGAACTGGGTACCTTCTCAAAACATTTGTGTCCTTAACATCATTACCTTTGTCACTAGAAATATGGCCTGCAAATAACACACACACTTTATGCGAGTATGCTTGCCTGCATAGCTATCACCATCCTAACTGATGTTTCTTTCCTCTTACTCTATAATATTCTCTTCTCCCTATTGTCATCCAAGCACTCAATGGCTTTGACATCACAGTCAACCTTGGTAATATGAATATAAAAACAATCCATACCCAAGAGCATATTGTAAGATTCCAATGGAAATACATTCAAATGTGTTGATGTAGACATGACATTACACTCAAATGCACAATAACTTAGACAATGATGAACTTTTTTCTTTGTACCTGTAGCCAGTTTCTCTAACCAAGACTCTACATGCACTTCCTTATTCAAAAAAAAATTATCCACCAACTTAGTACTAGCATAACTATAATTATATCTAGGGTCAATCAAAAGAGAAACATCTTGATCAGAAAGCTTAACGTCCATTTTAATGATAGATGCATGATGGTTTTCATGCTTATCTCTTGATATGCTCCTTAGCACATATCCAACACTCCAACCGCCTAGTACCATCACCTCTATGATTTTGTTGTGACCCTTGTCCTTGTCTAGTTGCATTGAACTTATTTTATGGTGCCACATTTTCTTTCTCTTCTACATTTTAAGGCCCTTTTATTTTTCAGGTACCATTTACCTCTACCTTTATCTTTCCCTTTCCATCCTTACCGAGATTCATTCTTATGCTTCGAGTTATCATAACAATGCTTAAATTTCCCAACAACTTATTCAAGTTACCGAGATTCATCATACTCAATCCAATCTCTAAATACTAATGGTAATCCACTAAAAAATATATGAAATTTTGCCTTGTCATCTTTAGGATATGGTACATGCCTTAATAGCTCCGAGAACTTAGTCGTGTACTCTTCATATATAATTGATCCCATATTTAGCTCATAGAATTCTTTGGACTTACCATCATAGTAGCTTTCTGAAAAGTACTTCTTCCTGAAAAGCTTTTGAACTCATACCAACTCAAGTCTTCTGTCGTGATGTCCCTGACTTGCTTCACATCTTCCACCAGATATATGATTTATCTCTCAAACTAATTATAACTACTCTGGCCTTCATATTATTTGTCTAATTATGCAACTCAAATAATTTCTTCATCCCAAGTATCCAAGCCTCTTCACCTTCTGACTTCTACAAATATCCATCAAAAGTAGGTGTTTTTTCTTTCTTGAACTCATATGGAAATTACCCCCTTTCATCCCTCTGGAAAGGATGATAAGGATGACGATCATAATTCCCTCTAGAACCACAACTAGAATAGTACCCGTGTCCATCATCTCTCCTATTTGGAGTATCCAACAATCTTCCATCTCTCACTATGTCCTCTCTATCCCACCTGTGACCACCATGAGACCTACTGCCATATTCCCCATTATTTCTATCCTCGTGCCCATGACTAATCTGAAGTGGCCCCTGTCATTGCAATTTTGACAAGCTCTAAAGGATTATTTCATTAACCCTTGCTTTTTTATCTTGTTCCTGCATGACTTTGTCATTGTTCTCTTTACAAGTTCTTATTTATAACTTCAATATTATCAATGTGTCTGCTAAATTAGAAGAGTGCCCAACACCATTATGCTCATCTGATTCATAGGAAGAATATTTGTAGTCTACCATCTTTCTATTCATATTTCATCTAGTCTTCCATGCAATGCATACTATGTCAGTTAAACCAAATCACAATAAACCAATGTACCTTATCATAATTCATTAAGGATATCTCATCTGCAAGATCAACCAATCATCATGATACATGTATAGAAAAAATAATAACAACATATAGACATATAACAAATAGGTGTATCAACACATAAACTTCATTCTAGCTAGAGTTTAGTCATCAGTACATGACCATATTAACTACACATACCATGACCTCATGCATGAAAACAACAACCATACCCTTGTATACTGATAACATGCAAGCATAAAAAACATGTAGCCAATCATACACTCATGACGACATATTCCATGAAAACACCCTCACTTTCACATGGAATTATCACCACAACCATGACCAACACCCTGCATATACAACAAGCATATAGACCACAAGGATGAGTAACACATTTGCAACCAACATGAATGCATGACCAACACACCCTGCACATCCATTCTAAGGGGTGAACCATTCTCTGATACCATTGTGTAACTTTTCAACCAGGGTAAACATATGATGAGAGGTTCCTATAATCTGATTCAACCTCCCATGTCACCTTAAGTAAGTGGAACCGACACCACACAACTACACAGACCTTCTACACTTGATACAAGACACGTAGGACCCATAAAAACCTTCCAAAATATTAGCCCCTGAATCAAAATGACCCTTCCAAGAAAAAATCCCCTAGTCACTACCTTGACATGAGCAAGGGTGTGACTAGAAACCTCCATTCACATGCACACCATGGGTATGCATGTGATTGGGGACTTTTCCCAGTAATTATGAACCTGCGACCCTAATTTTTGTGCCACTTTTTTAGGCCCACAACCTAGGTCACTGCCCAGAACTCCATGGCACTTTCATAATTGAAATATAACAACATAATAATTATACAAATTCATTTACTTGAACAAGGAATTGAATGGACCCCTACTAGCCATGACATGCATGTCGTAAAACATGTCACAAATATGTAACTACAGGTTTAAATAACATATATGAGCACAGGGGTCTCATACTTATCTAATAATCACTAAGAACCATTGTTCCCTTATATAATTAGTTGGATTATCATCTATTAGGTCATAGTTACATTATTCCTTCACTTAAAAATCAAAATATGAGGAGACCCATACATCATTATTGTCATAATAGATGCTTATAACCAACATAATATCAACAAAAATATCAAGGAGACATCACCCATAGAATCCACATATAAACCAATAAATTTACATATAAGATACCAATGAAGGTACCTATTATTAATGAATACAAAATCCAACTTGTTATGGGACTACCACGTTCCACCCCGATCGTATATTGGCTCAGCCAATCACCCCCGTGCCATATTCGAAGCATGAATGTGGGAATCAAACCAAAAGAAATAAATAGGGAATCCTGAGGATAAACAACCTCACCCTCATGAATAGAAACCATGCTTTACCGCAATCCACTCTTGATCACTAGGTGAAAACAATAAACTTGTAATAACATTCTTTTCCATAATCGCCACCATATCACTAGGCTAAAACAAGCATGGATGCCACCATATTTATCCACCTACATAGTGAGGAATTTTCCGATATTATAGTATCTAGGGTTTACTGCAATCCACACCACATCACTAGGCCCTAAACGAGACTCTAGTCTCCAAGATTTACCGTATATACCATCTTGGGATTCCTAGGCTTGATGGAGAGCAACCACCTCTAGACTTTATCGTATATCCTACCATTCACCAGTCGAGGATTCCTAGGCACACCAAGGAAAAACAAAATCTGGCTTTACCACAACCCACAATTTGGTTCAGGGTTTACTAGGCCATGTGTTCTTTCATTCAGAGATTTTCCTCACTCAGCTTTGAATCCATCTGGAAATCCATCTCACCCAAACCATGAGAACCCCTTCACACCATGGATATCCACAAATGGAAAGGCTAGGATGAAAAACATTATCACACTTGGAAAAAACCATGCCAATGATAGAAAGAGAACTAAGAACACACATGCAAAACCATGCATGCCAAATCCAGCAAAGAAACCACACATGCAAATTGATACCTGCAAAGAACCCTGATGTAGCTGCTTGATCTTACTCTTCCTTGCTTGATCTCTACTTCCTCCTTTCATTTATCGATCCAATGTTGAACTGCTTTAAGAGAACTTTAAGTGTACAATAGTAAGAGAGATGGATAATAGAGAGAGAGCTCCAAAACTTAACTGAAAAAAGGTTACCAACTGATCCTCATAAACCTTTTTTCAATGAGGCCTCTATTTTCTTCATTTTCCTCCTCACATGCAACCTGTGACCTTTCACCTTCCTTTTCTCCTAATTTCCATTATTTTCATTAAAAAAATTCCAATTAATTCCATTTTTCCTTTCCAAAGCCTTAGCCATTGCCTTTTCCAATTTCCTTAGCCATAATAACCGAAGTGAACACCCACTAGGATGTCTTTCCCTACATTCATCTTGGAATAAGTGTCTCATAATCATGGTTATTATTTTTCCTTTATTAAATTTTATTACATGGAATTTTCATCAGGGATGTTAGAACCACTAGTGGTGTTGATCTGTTGTCAGCAAGCGTCTATAGCCCCAGCGAAGATACTAGCATTCCCCACACAAGACAAAATAGGCTCCTTTCCATAGGTTAGTATGGTAATAAGGGAATATCTCATGCATGGTTTTGATGTGACTAAATAGTTCCACCAAAGTTTCAATTATATTTATGAGAACCAATTCTTATGTTAATAGATCTTGAACTTATGCCTTAATGAAATCCTTTGGTATTTATGTGTAAGTTTTATGAAAATAAATATATGGTCCAAACTAGATTATATGAAGTTGAGACTTTTTAGAGGTATTGATATTTGAGCCCTTTGAAAGATAGCTACCCCTCAACCTCAATTTACAAACAAAGCCTTCAAATATGTATTATAAAATTCGTTAATATGGTGTGTATTAAAGACTCCTAGATTTGTATTCCATTCTAGCTATGATCATATATGTATTATTTAAGACGTAAATGGTTTCATATTTATTCATTCTAAACCTAAGAAGCATATGTAAACATATGATTATTTATGTACATGGTTTATATACATTAATTTTTTCAAAAGAAAATATGTTCATAGAAATTAAACAACTAATGTAACCACAACAATAATTTATCAACTCCATAACTCTTACCTATTTTTTTTTTAAATAGTAATACGTTAAGTAGTTTTAATGAAGAGTAATATGTTTCCCTCATTTTACTTTCTAGAGAGGAGTTGATATCTACATAACCATAAGATGATATTCTCTTAATGACCTCTTCAATCCAATCATATACAAAATCATGATACTTTGTATGATTTTTTAAATGATGAAACAATTTTAACATTAATGTATTTGCAATATATTCATAATTTATTCATTTTTCATAGCAATTTAAAAATGTACAAGGATAAACCATGTAACTTCCTCCTCCCACATTCACCCACTTTCACCGGCTTGTCTGGGGAAAACATGATCTGAGGGTCACTCTGACAAGACTCAACCTCTTATATGACCTTAAGAAAATTGAGTCGACAACCTAAGAACTTACTGACTTCTTTTAGGTGCCACGGGACCTACAGGAAAAACCCAACCCCTCTAGGGAGATAACTCTATTTTCCCATGACTTAGAGCCTCAATAGCTCCCTTTTCAAGGCCTCCAAGAGACTATAGTCTCCAATCGCTCCCATAGGCATACTTTCGAGGGTATATGGAATTTTTTGCTCAGTTTTATGACTGCAACTCTGAATTTTGATCCACTTTTTCAGGGTCAGGACTCAGGACTATGCCCAAAACTAAGTGAAACTTCTAGAGACGAGAAATGACATAGAAAAAATTATTTTAAACAAAAAAATGAAACCAGGACTTGAACTGACCTTCCTCAACTAGGACTGACATTCCATAAAAAACTAGATAAACATGCAAACTATAGGTCATGAATGCAAGTCTAAACATAAGGTACTGAAAACTTATCTAGGGTTTAATAAGAA
The DNA here is from genome assembly GCA_034641835.2 of Pinus albicaulis. Classification (NCBI taxonomy): domain Eukaryota; kingdom Viridiplantae; phylum Streptophyta; class Pinopsida; order Pinales; family Pinaceae; genus Pinus; species Pinus albicaulis. The sequence goes on along the minus strand of CM076571.1, from coordinate 733,598,806 downwards.
GGGTCACTTCCTTCTCACATTACTTGTTATAACACCAATTAGGTATTTCATTCATTATTCATTCAGGTACAAGTAAAAAAATGAAAAGTGCCATGACTAAGAATTGTCCTATAACCATGCTTATAACCAACATATAACATGATAAATAAAAATAAGAGAACAACCATTAAAGCCACATAATAAAAAGTACATTTACTTATCAAACTCAAGGGAAACTTAACTCTTATTAAACATAGGAAAAAGCCAACTAGGTTCGGGAGTTCCATGTACCACCCGACCATAGATTGGTTGAACCAAATATTTATTTCATCAAATCACCCCGGTGCCATATTCCAAGCATGAATGTGGGATCTCATGGGATAAACCAATTTAAAAATAACCAAGGCGGTCTAGAATTTAAACCACCTCCACCCTCACCATACTGCAATATCAACTAAACAGGTGCCAAGATTACAAAACCAAACCGAGCTTTGATGCCTCGAAATTTATTCTCCAATACCTTGAGGAATTTTCCCGTCTCCAACCTCAGGATTTACCGTATATCCTACCATTACTGGTCAAGTGATTCTTGGGATTTTGGGAATTTTCCTAAGACTACCTCACTCAAATTCAAAACCTTTCGACAATCTAAGGCTCAAACTGAGAACAATCCCATCACACCATGGCTATCTGGAAATTGTTAGGCAAGGCAAAAATCCATTGTCCAACCTGGAAAACCCATGCCAATGAGAAAAAAAGAACCAAATAACAACATGCACATACCATGCATGTCAAAATCAACTAGGAAATTGTACATGCAACCTATTACCTATAAGTATTCCTATTGAAGTTGCTCAATCTAAATTTTCCTTGCTTGATCCTTTCTATCCTGTTAAACTAATGTAATTCACGATATCACAAGGTGACTGATTATTTCTTATATCTTTCATATTGTAATGTTCCAAAATTAGCATGAAGCTAATTTGAACATTAATTTTTCTCATGCCATCTAGGAGGTGAATAAAATGGGTGAGGAGACCCATGAGTAGGAATAAAATCCCTCATAGTGTGAAAGGGATCAATGGAGTTGCTTTATTTTTCACCTTCCAGTGTGAAAAGGGGCAAATGCATGAGGACAAGGTCAAGTTTGACCAAGTCAACAGCGCTACCTAAGAGGGTGTGGCTTGCTTGGGAAGACATCATAGTTTGAGAGGGAGAAATATTCCTTGTGGAAGAAACCCTAATGTGTGGGGTCCAGGGCAAAGAGACATTCACTTGCATAAAAGGAGGAAGAGGCAGCCATAGTGGGACATGTTTGAGTATATGATTTTGGTCTGAAGACTATTTGCATTCTCTGGTTGTTTAGCTGAGTTGCAGTTTTGTTTAGCATGAGGGATTCCTGTTTAGAATTTCCTCTCCTTCTTGATAGGCCTCTTGAAGGATTTCACTTCCTTTCTCCACATCTGGGCTCAAGGCTAAAGCCATTTCTTTAGTCACTGCGTTATTTCTGCTGAAATATAACGTAGTGTTGTTGGGTGTTGCAGTGGAGGGTTCCACAACACCATTCCTTGGCTCATCCTTCAGAGGAGGGAGCTTCTATTCCTTAGGAAGGTTATTGAGGAAGGTATTAGAACTTATTTTCATATGTTGGCATCAGGCCAAGCATCTCCCATCATAGACAGTGCAGTCCCTTCTCTAGACTGCGTTATTTCAGTGAGTACCTGCAGTGGGGGTTGCACCATCATCTTGGAGGAAGAGATATTCAGGGATAGGATCAACCTATCACTTGAGAGATCTATTGGAGGAGGTTTATTTCATATTGTACATCATCTTCAACCATCTCCAGTTATTTTCTGAGTTGCAGCAGCTACCCAGCAACTCCGGCATTTTGCCACTTTTGTATATTTCAGCCAATCCTTCTAAGGATTGATGTATTATTGTTTCCATGGGTTTAGATCTTTCTCCCCCACATTTCTTGAGCTGATATTGTCATATAATTCTTTTATAATTTATTTTGTTGCAGTGTCTTCTATAAACTGCACTGATATATCCTTATGTAATTTCTGTGTAGCAGTGTGCTCATGATTCTTGTACATGTTCTGTTGAGGCTCTCATTGCCTAGCTTGAGTGATTGATTTCTCAAAGAATTGTACTCTTTGATGCTATATTATACATTTTTTGGATATTTGTATCTTTAGGTGTTCATGGCTACAAAACAATGATGTTATTCCATTGTATGCTCATACATTGTTGCAGTCCCTCATTGGGCACTTTTTGAGGACAACTAGGTGTGGGAGATCTGTTTAACCCACCTAGAGGGATTTCTTTTGAGCAAACTCTTTGATTTCAGTCTTAGATACATCAGTCTAAGGGATCCAGGTCTTGGTTTCAAATTCTGTAGTAGCTATTCCTGGAAAATATGTTTTTCAGTCATGCCTTGCTGACAGTTCCGATTTTGGGATACTACAATGGTATCAGAGCAACTTTCTTGGCTCAACCTATGAGTCTCAGCCAAAGAAGATCAAAAGATTGAAGAGGATGGGTTTTATCTCATCATATTTTAGATCCATGAATAACCTCCCCAAGGAGGATAAGAAAATAGAAGAGGAAGGCCCTTGCACTTCCTATTCTCATCGAGAAGGAGACAGAGAAATGAGCAGGAAAAAGACTCCATCTTCTGGAGGAGAAAAAGGGGATAAGTTCACAAAGCTTCTTCCTAAATCTGTACATGATATTCATGAATATTTCAAGAAGATAAGGAGGGAGATGTATTAAGAATCTCCAAAAGAGTTTGAGTCTAAAGAAAACTCTAGATTGATGTATAAGGAGTGTGAGCATGCAACCACACCCTATGGTACATAACATAGTCACATGCCCAACATTTCCAGAAGAGAGATGGAAACAAGAGAAGAGGTTACTAGGAGGAAAAATCTTAGTGATTTCCTGAAAGAGTATGAGTCTCAAACTCTGAAATTCTGAGAACATCTCAGTTTTTCAGAGTTTTGCAAGATGAAGGTGAAGGGAAGAGAGCAGCAGGATAGATTTCTTCTATCTATCTTTGAAGGTTCACCTACATGTTCAGCCAAAGCTTGGGTGGAAGAGTTAGACACCTTCTTGTATCAGCACCAAATTCCTGAAGATGAAGCCATCAAAGTTGCAGCACCGCATATGAGAGGTAAGGCCTATACTTGGTGGATCTTTGAATCCTTTTCTTTAAGAAATGTAAACATTACGTCTTATGCAGGTTTCACTCAGGCCTTAGTGAAAAGATTTGATGGAAGGATTCGTGAGACACACATGGTGGATCTAAACAAGGAAACTCAAATAAAACCCTTGCATGAGAACGCAATTCCATTTCAGAAAACCATGAAGGAGGCTGAAAACTTGCACCATACCTTGCCAGAAGAAAGTCTTTCATCTCACACCTTAGAGCAAGGAAGCATGGAGATATATTTTTCAAAAAGGGATCCAATCATTGGGAAGTTTCCCATTCATGTTGCAGAGATTGAGGGCAACAACGTTGTCTCATCTAGAGATTATTTAGTGCCTCATGTATAGGAAGGAGGAGCTCTTTCTCCAAGTAGAGGGATTCTTGCCTCTTTGCAAGGAAGTCCCCAGGATCTCATGTGTGGAGATCAAGGCACAACTCATGTGCCATTGTTGAGGAGATGTGGAACCATGGAGACACAAGGAGGAGATAAGGAGAATACCCAGAATCATGAGATGAGAAGTACACATCCCTATTCATTTTTGGAGGTTGTTACACCTAGGAGGGAGATTGGATTGCGCAGTGAGAGCATGGGCAGGTTTTCCCATTCATATATGCAGTCATATCTTGATGATGATGTCTCATTGCATGGAGACATTTCACTGAGGAGACCACTGAATCAGCAGAGGAGGATGGATGCTTCACATGTTGGGGCACCACTCATTGATTTCAAGAGGGTGGAGACCTTGGGAGAGTTGGGTACAACGCTGAGATTCTTGGGTAGACTCAAAGAGGAGAGAGGCATTCTCTCAACATCACTTTTACCCACTCACATTTCAGATTCTGCGCTGTGGCAGAAGCAGAAAGGGAAGGATAACAGCTTTCCAACTTGCATATTTGACATGGGAGATGTCAAATAAGAGGGCAGCCATATGACAGATGTTCTTCATGAGAGATCATTAGCACTGTCACTATGGAGGATAGATCCATATTGGAACTCCCAGCTGTTGGTGGAGTATTCCAAGGATCTTCATGCTTGTAGGATATTGGATGGCCAGTTGCATTTGGAGGAGTATTCAGTTAGAGATGGGGTCATCTTCTATCATGGTAGGATCTTCTTATCTGGAGCTTCCAAGCTCAAGGAGGAGTTGCTACAAGTAGCTCATGAGGATTTCCTTTTCAGCCCCACTTGTTCTATGAGAGCATACGACACCATCATGGAGGGGCATTTTTGGGAGGGTTTTGAGGAGGAGATATATCAGCATATGAGTCGATGCATGGATCATATGGAGATAGAGGAGTTAGCACTGCCACCTCTTTTCTTTTTAAGGATGAGAGGGGACTCATTTATGAGCCACTCCCTTTGTATGACCAGGATATATGGTAAGGCTATTCATTGTTGTTTACATGATTATTTGTATAATGTATATATGCATCCCTTAAACATACATGTGTAGGATGATACTCCAAGGAGGAGCATTCTTTTTTCTAGACCTCATGGTTTAGTTGAGGCCATAAGCATGATTTATGGCCATTCCTTAGGAGGACTTGGGGAAGGGAGGTATTATGGAGGACATGCTCATGGTACACCTTGCATTATTCACTTCCTCCATACTTATGAGGAGATTGGGGCAGCAGGAAAGTGGTTCAGAAGCAACTCATTTTATCAGTCTCTATTGTAGTTGAGGGTCAAGCTGCGTTGGTTACATTTGAAGGACCATTGTCCTTCTCTTTTATTACATATGGCAGCAAGCATGATTCTCATTTTTTCTCCCTATGGTTCTATTGTCTCTGTCTTTATGATGAGCATGTTTGGGAGAAAGACACATTGGGTGAATGTGTCCTTTGAGGGAGAATCCTCCCACACTTTTTGAACTACATGTTCTAAGGGGAGCATGGGAGATGATATGGCCACTAGAGAAACACATTTGTTTCTATATGAGGTGAGCCATATGATGGATATGATGTCATATGATGATGACTTCCAACTCATCATATATGGGGGTGTTTGGGCCATCTTGATTTGCAGCGTTGGGGGAGAGATATTTGGAGATATAGTGCTCATCTTGCCACTTGAGGGAAACCTTATTGCAGCCCAGGATCAATGGAAACTCTACACTTATCTTAAGTGGAGAGGAGGACAAAGTGGTGTAGACTACTTTGTCTACCATGTGCATATTTTCATCCCACCCACTTTGCCAGAGCCAAAGGTGGATGACAGTTTTCAGAAGTTTCCTAGTTGGGAGGTGACTCATTTTGCATGGCTAATAGCTTGGGGATGGAGGATCCATATGGGAGAGATATTTCCCATTAGATTTCAGATCCCATTCCTCAAAGGGACCTCTAGACATCACTTTTCTATCCTCTTGAGTATTTCACCTTTACATGATGATAGCTTGATAGCTGACTTGCATGCTGAGGAGGAGCAATGTGGGCACTTGATTGATGAGATAGCATCTCTTTACTTGGAGGAGATAATCATACATGGATGCTACAGGGATAGGAGTAGAAATAACTCAGTTCTATCCTTTCTCTTGCTTGAGGACAAGCAATCTTTGAGAGGGGAGGATTGTGATGTTACAAAATTAGCATGAAGCTAATTTGAACATTAATTTTTCTCATGCCATCTAGGAGGTGAATAAAATGGGTGAGGAGACCCATGAGTAAGAATAAAATCCCTCATAGTGTGAAAGGGATCAATGGAGCAGCTTTATTTTGCACCTTCCAGTGTGAAAAGGGGAAAATGCATGAGGACAAGATCATGTTTGACCAAGTCAACAACTCTACCTAAGAGGGTGTGGCTTGCTTGGGAAGACAGCATAGTTTGAGAGGGAGAAATATTTCTTATGGAAGAAACCCTCATGTGTGGGGTCCAGGGCAAAGAGACATTCACTTGCATAAAAGGAGGAAGAGGTAGCCATAGTTGGGCATGTTTGAGTATATGATTTTGGTCTGAAGACTATTTGCATTCTCCGGCTGTTTAGCTGAGTTGTAGTGCTGTTTAGCACGAGGGATTCCTGTTTAGGATTCCACTTCATTTCCCCACATCTAGGCTCAAAGCCAAAGCCACTTCTTCAGTCACTACGTTATTTCTGCTAAAGTATAACGTAGTGTTGTTGGGTGTTGCAGTGGGGGGTTCCACAACACCATTCCTTGGCTCATCCTTTAGAGGAGGGAGCTTCTATTCCTCGGGAAGGTTATTGAGGAAGGTCTCAGAGCTGATTTTCATATCTTAGCATCAGGCCAAGCATCTCCCATCATAGACAGCACAGTCCCTTCTCTAGATTGTCTTATTTTAGTGAGTACCTGCAATGGGGGTTGCACCATCATCTTGGAGGAAGATATATTCAGGGATAGGATCAGCCTATAACTTGAGAGATCTGTTGGAGGAGGTTTATTTCAGATTGTACATCATCTTCAACCATCTCCAGTTATTTTCTGAGTTGTAGATGCTACCCAACAACTCCGACATTTTTCCACTTTTGTATATTTCAACCAATCCTTCTAAAGATTGATGTATTATTGTTTCCAGGGGTTTAGAGCTTTATCCCCCACATTTCTTGAGCTGGTATTGTCATATCATTCTTTTATCATTTATTTTGTTGCAGTGTCTCCTATAAAATGCACTGATATAGCCTTATGTAATTTCTGTGTAGCAGTGTGCTCATAATTCTTGTACATGTTCTGTTGAGGCTCTCATTGCCTAGCTTGAGTGATTGATTCCTCAAAGAATTTTACTCTTTGCTGCTATATTATACATTGGTTGGCTATTTGTATCATCAGGTGTTCATGGCTATAAAATAATGTTATTATTCCATTGTATGCTCATACATTGTTGCAGTCCCTCATCGGGCACTTTCTAAGGACAACTAGGTGTGGGAGATTTGTCTAACCCACTTAGAGGGATTTCTTTTGAGCCACCTCTTGGATTTTAGTCTTAGATACATCAATCTAAGGGATCCAGGTCTTGGTTTCAAGTCCTATAGCAGCCATTCCTGGAAAATTATTTTTCCAGTCATGCCTTACTGACAATTCCCATTTTGGGATACTACACATATTGAAAGTAATATTCCATGACTGTCATTTATTTCCAAGAAGGTAATTTTGGCACAAAAGATGGCATAGAAGATGGAAAAGGATGGTTGTATTCACCTCATTTCCAATATAGTCCAGCTAAGCCTAAATTCATTGGTTAGAACTATCCATCTCATCAAACCCTCCAAAACCCACATATATAATGTTTTGGGACTTATAATTAAGCCCTGACACCTCCATTTCAGCTCTACCCCCCACATTAGGCCATTTGATATATATATATATATATATATATATATATATATATATATATATATATATATATATATATATCATATGTTATACATATGTTATAAACCATAATGAACCTTACCTTACCGCAACAAACATTTATCCCATTGACCCTTTGCCTTTTTTATTGCATCACAAGTTCACACTCTTACTTACCTTTTCACATTGTCATTTGTTTTTTCTAAATTCCCAATGCGATATCGGTGGGACCCCTTCCTTGCCTTTTCGCATCAGCATATCGAAAATATTCCTTGCCAATTCATTTTCCATTTCACAAATCTCCCAATGCAATATTGGTGGGACCCCTTTCTTGCCTTTTCACATCGGCATATCGCAAATATTCCTTGCTAATTCATTTTCCATTTCACAAATCTCCTGATGCAATATCAGTGGGACCCCTTCCTTTCCTTTTTGCATCGACATATCGCAAATATTCCTTTCCAATTCATTTTCCATTCTATAAATATTCTGATGTGATATTAAACGGACTCGCCTTTCCCTGCCACGTCATCCTTTCCCCACCGCCCATCGCACATTACATGCAATATGATATAAAAGTTAAACGGCAGAGACTTAATGTTACAAAAGGCTAATTTGCGATGAGCTTTGGGTTGCGATGTTGCGATGCGATATCGTCATTGTGTATCGCAATCAGTGATTTATAAGTTTATTGTTAAGATATTGCAATTAATTGTTGTAAGTTCCGATGCCTGATATGCAATACGTTAAATCATAAAATCTGTGATCTGTGATATTATTAGGCCCGCTTTTACTGCAACGTCAAATAATTACACTTTAACTTCCATTCACTTTCCCACTCATCAACCTTACCCCACTTCTATTCGACAGTCAACATAATTTTTTGGCCCCCCCTCTCCATCTGACCTTTACTACAAGGGGGGGGGTCCGAAATGGAAAGTTTCATGGTTTGGGCCTTACCCTTCTGTAGTGGCACCAGGGAATTTTGTGCCCCCCGTTTCTGAAACCACTTACCACCTCAGGACCCCTTTGAAATGGTTTTCCCACCACTCTGATACCAATTCCACCATCCCCGCTCTGCGCCCACCTACGAATCCACCACCCTACCACTAACACTTCCGCCACCGCTGCTCCACATCGCCTTTCCTTGCCAATCCTATTCAAAGGGTTTATCAAAAAATTTCTATATGTTTTAAAGGGAGAAGTGGGGTTTTCATTTTAAAACTCCACTACAAAAATTATAACCGACATAGTAAATACAAAGGTAGAAAGTGGCTAGCACTAAAGCTAGTGTAGTTCACCAACACACTCTTCTCATCAATCGTTTTCACCAAGGTAGAGCCAGATGTCAAAGCCATCATTGCCTCTTCGTGAAAACCTTAGCCACCTTCCGCTTACTTTGGGATTCATGAAGAGCTAAAGGAACTTTTGGATTCACAAAGAGTTGCCGAAGTTAATTCCACAGGCAGTGTTTGTTAGATTTATCTTATCAGTGCCATTGCATGGTTCCACTTGTCCAAATTTTGCTTGAATGTAATTAATGGAGATCGCTGAAGTAGATAGGGAAACAAAATTAATTTTTATTTAAATACTACATTCATTAGAAGTATCAGGGGGAGATCGAAAGGGAGAAAACCATTGTAAAATTTTCATCTTGTTGTAAACACCTTTTATTGATGAATGCAAAGACCATACTATTTTCCAGATTTTTGTGTTATGATCTATGGTGAAGTGCTTTCTCCATGTAATTTTTCATCCTCTTGTTTCACATATTGTTTTCTTTCTTTACTGTGGATAAGAAAATTTTGTTCAGGATTTTTCATTGGGCACCCTGCTCAGCCTTGAAACAGTATCTATGTTTTCTCTGAAAGTTGAATGTAGAATTCAGATATGGTTTGCTCTGCATTCACATTGAACCTTAATCTTTTCTCCTTTTCCATTTCAAAAACTGTAAAGATACATTGACATGAATAGCTTTCCTGTTTACATATGATCTCAATTATTAATCCAGCAGTTAAATCTCTTTACACCTGTTTGAATCCATTAGCCCAATGGCCCTCTTCTGCTGTCTCAACCACAAAATTTAAAAAAAAAACTTTTCTCTAAATAACTGGCCTAAAATTCCAAATAAACAAAGCTATATCTAACAGAGAGATACCTCTTTGGGTCTAGGAGGGCTAGATCCGAGGCTTGAAGCAGTTTGATGTTGGCCTTTCGAGATTATGTCTTCAGCCTTCGGAATTATGGGGCACTAACATAATGGTAACTCCACTCAGGAATTTCTCCAGAAATTCACTTCAAGTTTCATTTTTTAATTTTGACCGTAAACAAAAGCTAAACACCAGAAAGGTTGTTCCATTCACCTGGCGACTCCACAAATTTTAGTTGATCTAAATAATCCATTGGTAAAAGAATCTAGAATTTTATAGAACTTATAGTGACTCCATTCTATTGCTGATTGATTGTCAAGATGAATTTAATAGTACAATGCAGGTATGATATTTTGGAAATATCTAAGATCCTAGGTTTTCCAAGCCCCATGCCAAATATTGATTGGTTGAAATATCTTCTGGTATTTAAAGATGAAAAAGGACATGATGCTACTATAAATTTGTTAAGATTTCATATGCATGTCTGAAGATTTAAAATCCAATTTCCAGAAGACTCTCTTATGAAAATGTTTGTGGCAAGTTTAGAATAGAAATCTAGGTCTTGGTATGAAGATCTACCAGCTGCAAGTATAAGTTCTTTTAAGTGTTTTCATGTTGTGTTTTGTGAAAAGTATAAAGAAGATTATCCCTCTTTGTCACTAGTTCAATACTGTTGTGATAAATTTCAAAGTTTTATTGAATATCTGGAGGATTAATATGTTCGTGATCAGTTTATGAATGATGAAATATTAGAAGTTTTAGTAGAAATACCATTTCAAAAAGTGGAAGTTTTGTTTGAAATGTCTTCCCATCATGAATAAAAAAATGATATATATTTTTTCTAGAAGTTCATGAAGTTTCACCATAAGAAACATTCCTAGCAGCACAAGGATAAGCTGATTAGTAGATGGTTGAGGAAGAAATTTGGATTCTTGAACCTGTTGAAGTAGAGGACAACAATTAAAACCTCCCACAGTCAAGTGATCTAGGAGAAAAAGCAGCAAAGCTTGATGACCCAGACCCACAAGAGCATCTTCAACCAACAATGTTCTATCTAGATATTGAACACTAGTCAAGTTTTCCTAATGAAAGCCAATAAGTTTTGTCAAGAGAAGACCAATCAGATTTTCTGATTGAAGATCACTCAAATCCTCTTTCTGAGTGTGTAGACCTTGAAGAATATCATAAAATTTCTCCATCATTATTTTCTTCTTGGGATGTTGGCAAATTTGCCTAGCATATTGTTATATCTAATGATACTTTGTTTGAGATGATCGAGAACTCACATCTCTCTAAAAATTTTTTGAATGATAAAGAAAACAACGAAGAGAAAATAGAACATTTGATTATCATGGATAGAGAAGAAGAACAATTGACTTCATTACTGTTGGATGACAGTCAATCCACTACATAAGAAAAGGAGCAGTCTGTAATGAGGTATGTTTTTAGGTCACCAATCATCTGAAAGATCTCATGTGGCATGTCTACCTAGATCATTTGAGCAATTTATTACAGTTATCAATGAAAGAAGAATTTGTGTAGGTTCATAAATAGAGCTTTTAAATCCAATGGAAAAGTCAAGCTGCGATGTTTCAAATTTCTTTTCTACCTAGAGAGGTGGAACACAAACTTTGGTTGAGTATCCATTTGCTCGACTGGTTGCATTGGAAGTTTTTTATTACTTGATATGGTTGTCATTTCACTAGGTTAGGGTAGGTAGGTCTACAAATAAGCTCAATACTTTAAGAATTTTTCTAGTTTTAGTTTCATATTTCTTTTTATTTTTCGGATCGTGTTCCAGACTCCAGTTGTCGAAAGTTCAGATTTCAACATTCAAATTTTCAGTCGCAGAGGTTTTATAACAAACCATGTTTCATATTTGAGATCAACCCAATGGATCAGGCCACTGATCTATGGTGTTATTGACACCTCCTCCGGAGCTACCATCCCTAACTGGAGCCACTGTTAGACTCTTGTAATTCACAGTATCACAAGGTGACTGATTATTTCTCAGATCTTTCATATTGAAAATAATATTCCATGACTATCATTTATTTCCAAGAAGGTACTTTTGGCACAAAATATGGCACAAAATATGCAAAGGATGGTTGTATTCACCTCATTTCCAATATATTCCAACTAAGCCTAAATGCATTGGTTATCACTATCCATCTCACCGAACCATCCAAAACCCACATATATAAAGTTTTGGGACTTTATAATTAATCCTCGACACCTCCATTTCAGCTTCATCCCCCACATTAGGCCATTTTCTATATATATATATATATATATATATATATATATATATATATATATATATATATATATATATATATATATATATATATCATATGTTATACATATGTTATAAACCACAGTGAGCCTTACCTTATGACAACAAACCTTTATCCCATTGACCCTTTACATTTTTTATCGCATCGCGACTTCACACTCTTACTTACCTTTTCACATTCATGTTTGTTGTTTCTAACTTCCTGATGCGATATCAGTGGGACTCCTTCCTTTCCTTTTCGCATCTACATATCGCAAATATTCCTTTCCAATTCATTTTCCATTTCACAAATATCCTGATGCGATATTGGTGGGATCCCTTCCTTGCCTTTTCACATCGGAATATCGCAAATATTCCTTTCCAATTCATTTTCCATTTCACAAATCTCCCGATGTGATATTGGTGGGACCCCTTCCTTGCCTTTTCACATCGACATATCACAAATATTCCTTGCCAATTCATTATTCTATAAATCTTCTGATGCGGTATTAACGAGACCCACCTTTCCCTGCCACATCACCCTTTCCCCACCGCCCATCTCACGTCGCATGTGATATGATATAACAGTTAAATGACGGAGACTTAAAGTTGCTAAATGTTAATTTTTGATGAGCTTTGGGTTGCGATGCGATATCGTCATCTCATATCGCAATCAACGATTTATAATTTTATTATTACGATATCGCAGTTAATTGTTGTAAGTTGTGATGCCCGATATGCGATAAGGTAAATCATAAAATCCACAATTTGAGATATTACTAGGGCTCACTTTTACTGCCATGTCAAATCATTACATGTTAACCTCCGTTCACTTACCCGCTCATCAACCTTACCCCACTTTCATCCAATGGTCAACATAATTTTTCGGCCCCCCTCTCCATCCAAACTTTACCTGGGGGTGGGGGGGGGATCCGAAATGGGCACTTTCATGGTTTGGGCCTTACCCTTACATGGCGGCACTAAGGCATTCCCCCCCCCCCCCTTTTCGAAACCTCTTATCACATCAGGACCCCTCCGAAATGGTTTTCCCACCGCTCCGATACCACTTCTGCCACCACTGCTCCACGCCCACCTACCAATCCGCCACCATACCACTACCACTTCCACCACCGCTACTCCACATTTCCTTTCCCTGCCAGTCCTATCCAAAGGGTTTATCAAATCATCTATGTATGTTTTAACGGGAGTAGTGGGTTTTTCATTTTAAAACTCCACTACAACAATAACCGACGCAGTAAAGACATAGGTAGTTTAACATAAAGTGGCCAACACTATAACCAACATAGTTCATGTTGGACATTGGGTTCAACGCTCCCCATGTGTTTCACGAAAAAGACTAACTGCCTCTCATGGATCCTAAATCTAGAGATTGTAGTAGAGACTAATGCCTGTGGGTTTTGGTATAACGACAATCGTGATTCCAACAAGTGGTATCAGATCAACAGGTCTTGACTTTGAAACTCACCGAGCTCATGTTGGGGGGGAGATTGTTTGACATTGGGTTCAATGCTCCCTGTCTGTTTCACAACATAGACTAACCACCTCTTGTGGATCCTAAATCTAGAGATTGTAGCGGAGACTAATGCCTGTGGGTTTTGTTCTAACGAAAATCATGATTCCAACAGTTCACTATCACACGCTTCTCAGCAACCGTTTTCACCAAGGTAGAGCTAGATGTCAGAGCCATCATTGCCTCTTCATGACCACCTTAGCCACCTTCTTCTTAATTTTGGATTCATGAAGGGTTGTTGAAGATTTTGGATTCACAAAGAGTTGTGGAAGTTAATTCCACAGTTCGTGTTTATCAGATTTATATTATCACCACCACTACATGATTCCACTTTTCTAATTTTTTCTTGAATGTAATTAATGGCTATCGCTGAAGTAGATAGGGCAACCGACATAAGTTATAGTTAAATATTGCATGCATTGGCAATGTCAAAGGGAGACTGGAAGGGAGAAAACCATTGTAAAATTCTCATCTAGTTGTAAACACCTTTTTTTGACGAATGGAAAGACCATGCTGTTTTCTAGATTTTTGTGTTATGATCAGTGGTGAAGTGCTTTCTCCATGTAATTTGACATCCTCCTGTTTCAAATCTTGTTTTCTTTCTTTACTGTGGATAAGAAAATTTTGTTCAGGATTTTTCATTGGGCACCCTGCTCAGTCTTGAAATAGTGTCTATGTTTTCCTCTCAAAGTTGAATGTAGAATTTAGATAGGGTGTGCTTTGCATTCACGTTGAACCTTAATCTTTTCTCCTTTTCCATTTCACAAACTGTAAATATCCATTGACATGAATATATTTCCTAGTTACATATGATCTCATTTATCCATCCATTTAAATCTGTTTACACCTGTTTCACTCCATTAGCCCAATGGCCCTCTTCTGTTGTCTCAACCACAAAGTTTCAAAAAAACCCCTTTGCTCTAAATAACTAGCCTAAAATGCCAAATCAACAAAGTTATATCTAGTAGATAGATCCCTCCCTGGGTTTAGGAGGGCTAGATCCTAGGCCCGAAGTGGTTTTGATGTTGGCCCTCTGGGATTCTGTCTTCAGCCTTCAGAATTATGGGGCACCAACATATCCTATGCTTTCCTTATCCTTCCTTTGCTTGATTTCTTTCCTTCTCCTCTTGGTGCTCTTATGCTATCTTAGACAAATTCCAAAACTAAAATGACAAAAGGCTACAAATTCATGCTCTGAGGTATTTTTATCGATGAGGCCTCTAATTTCTTCAATATTCCATTATTTTTCTTCATTCTCCTCCTCAAATGCAATCTATGTCCTTTCACTTTCCTTTTCTCCTAATTTCTTTATTTTCATAAATAAATTCCAAAAATACTCAATCTTCCTTGATGTCCTCAAAATAAATGTAATGAAATCCATGGAAATGACCTCCCATTTCCATTCTGGAATCAGAATAGGCTGAAGTAACCGACCTAGATGCTTAGACTTTTCCTTCACCTATTGACACCCAAACATCTAGCCACGAATTCTGCTAGTTTCTTCTTCAGATTCTTCCAATAGTAGAATTTATTCACTGTTATCAATATATTATGATATCTTGGGTGACCTAAATATGGTTTGGCATTAAAATACCTCAAGATAATCTTCTTGAGCTTAATTTCATCTTGCACGTAGATCCTATCCCGGAATCTCATCTAGCCATTTTTCGTGAGATGATAGTACACATCCTGATCACTTGTTCCCTACTGTAACCTATGCATAATCTCCCTATACATTTCATCCTATTTTCCTTCCTGTAATATTTGATCCTATAATCTATCCCATATGAGCTCACAACTGCAACATGGTCCAACTGCACTTTCTTGCTGAGATCATCTGCAACCTTTTTCTCCTTACCCTCGATGTATCTAATCTCAAATTAAAACTCAATAAGGGTAGCCAACCATATAGCTTGCCTGGAATTTATATTTGGTTGGTAAAATAGATACCTCAATCCACTATGATCACTCATCAACACAAACCTTCTACCAAGAAGATAATGTCTCAACATATTCAAGTCATGAATAATAGATTCCAACTCAAAATCATGAGTCACATAGCTCTACTCATTATCATTTAGTTTCTTGCATTCATAACATATCACTTGTCCCTCCTGCATAAGAACTCCACAAATCCCTCTCTTACAAGCATATGTACACACTACAAAATCTTTATCTAGATCTGCAATCTTAAGAACTAGAGTGTTTGTGAATAACTACTTCAACTGCTTAAAAATGGCTACACACTCCTTTGTCCATTCAAACTTCTTATATTTTCTCTACAATGATGCAATAGGATAGGAAATACGTGAGAATTTCTTGAGGAACCTCCTGTAGTAACCTACTAGTCCCATAAATGACCTAACTTCATCCACATTTCATGGAGCTTCCCATTCCGTGATAGCTTTTATCTTTTCTGGGTCTACTGCTATGCCATCTTTGGAAACAACATGTACCAAGTAGTGTACCTCTATATAAAAGAAACTACACTTTCTAAGCTTGGAATACAACTAATGCTCTCTTAGAAACCTTGACAATGTTGCTAAATGCTCGGCATGCTCTTCGTCATTCTTAGAATATATCAAGATGTCACTAATGAATAAAATAACAAAATTTTCCAGGTAATGATGCAACACACTATTCATTAAGCTCATAAAAGTAGTTAGGGAAATGGTCAAACCAAAAGGAACTACAACAAACTCATAATGCCTAGACCTGGTCCTGAAGGCAGTTATGTAGATGTCCTATTCTTTGATGCGTACTTGATTTTATCCTGATCTCAAATCAATCTTCGAGAACACTTCTTTTCACTTTAACTGATTGAACAATTCCTCAATCCTCGAAAATGGGTACATGTTCTTGATTGTCACCTTGTTCGAGTTCCTGTAATCAATTCACAACTTGAGATTACCACCCTTATTCTTTACAAACAATATTGGTGCACCACAAGGCGATACAATAGTCCTAATGTATCCCTTATCAATCATTTCCTTCAGCTCCAACTTCAAATCTACCAACTCCAATGTGCTCATCTTGTAAGGTGCCTTTGATGTCGGTTTTTCCCCTAGTACCAACTTAACAGAAAATTCCACTTCCTCGTGAGGAGGAAACTCTGGAATTTCTGCTAGAAACATACACTAAAAGTGTTGTAGTACATGTCACCTCTTGAAGATTTATTCATCCTCAACATCCTTACCCTTGTCATTGGAAATATGAACTGCAAACATCACAAATCCTTTCCTGGAACTGCACTTAGCTTTCTTAGTTGTGACCATTCTCACGGATGTAGGATTCTTCTTTCCCTACAAGATTCTCTTTTCCCCATTATCATCCAAGCAATCAATAGCTTTTTCATAGAAATCTACTTTGGTCCTGTGAGGATACAACCAATCGATACTCAAAATCATACTATAATATCCCAATGGAAGTACATTCAAATTTTCTACTGTGGGCATAGGATTCAACTAAAATTCACAAGGTCTTACACAATGATGAACTCTCTTCTTAGTACCTATTGCTTACTACACCAACCAAGACTCTGCATGAACTTATTTTCCCAAGCCACACTTACCAACCAGGTCAGGGTTAGCACAAAAATAATTAGATCCAGGAGTAATCAAAATACAAGTAGCTTTATCACAAATCTTAATGTCTGTATCAATAATAGATGTCTGGTGATCCGCCTTCCTATTGTCCACATGTTAGTTCCCTATAATACTAGGGTATACCCTTATTTTTATTGTTAGTATAGACCCGTTATTGTTATATTTTTTTCCCATGTAGTCCTAATATTGTTATTATTATGCCCCATAGAAGCCCACTAGTGTTATTTTTGTTCCCTTACATTATTATTGGTATGTCAACCCTGAATATATTGTGACCCCTTAGAATCATATATATAGAAAGGAGTTTTTTTCAATTTAATCGTCTAATAATTGTTCATTTATGTGATGTAAAGAAGGTTTCCTCCTCGAAGTGGATAATTTTTAAGTCGTTGATCTATATTTTCTTCTATTTTGTGAACTAGTTGCATAACATTTGGTATCAAAGCTTTGGATTCTAGGGTTTTGCTTCTTCAAAGAGGCCATCTTGACATTTTTTCTATAAAAAAATTTTCTACGAAACTTCAGAAGCTAAAATTGAAACCACGTGGGTTCGAAATACTAGTGAACCTCGTGTAGAAAATTTCATATCTTGGTTCACTATAGTTTCAGAGATATGATATGAGGAAGTTAGGGTTTTTACAGGCTCCAGAATTTCATCTCAAACAGGTGATTGGGGGAAAATCGTTATAACTTTAATTTCAGGTATCATATTTGAATTCTGTAAAAAATGGTCGAAATTGAATGAACATGATATATAAAAATTACGAGACCAAGTGCAACAAATTTCGCTCTCGCAAAGAGTAACCAAAAATGAAATGGAAGCTAATATATATGGTATGGAAGCTAATATAGATGGTATGCAAGCTAATACGTATGGCATATAAGTAAAAATGGAATATTTTAAGGATGCATTAAAAGCATACATGGAAGGTTTAAAGGATGGTTTAAAAGAAGACATGGAATGTTTGAAGGAAGGCCTGACAAGGTTTCTACAAGAAATGATTCCTAATGGTGAAAAGGTATTAGATGAAACTCATGATAAGCAAAAAGAAATTAATCATGATTTCATAGCCTCTAACATTGGATTTAAGACCCACCATATTCCAAGGATCGATATGAGGAATTTTGATGGAAAGGATCATGTAACATGGATACTACATATGGAGAAATATTTTGATCTCCATAATGTGAAAAACACACAAAACGTACACATTGTAACTTTATATTTAGAACCCAATCACTTTTTATGGTATCGATGGTTTTCCATAATAAAAAAATTGTCACTTGGTGAATTTTTATGGAGGAATTGATAACACATTATGAGGATACAAAGAGAAACACCTTCTTTATCCAATTGATAAATCTCAAACAAAGGGGTTCAATGGTGGGGCACATTGAGGGCTTCCAAAAATTGAATATAAAGGAAAATGATATTCCAGAGGATCACATGATTGATGTCTTCATATGGATTTTAATGGATAACATCCAACATGAGGTTCACCTTTGGGAACTTGATTCATTGGAGAAGGAATTTAGGTTGGAAAGAAATAGTGAAAGAAAAATGATGGCAACAAGGAAACCTACCGCTCAAAACTATACAGATGGAAGTGTTGTTACTCCTAGCCTTCCATAACCTACAAGGTTGACACTACAACAATTAGAAGAAAAAAGAGAAAAAGGGATTTTCTATAGTTGTGATAGAAAATACACTAAAGGTCATAAGTGTGATGAGAAGAAATTATTTTTCATAGATCATGAAGAGGAGGAAGAAAAGGAATAAGAAACTTCAAAATAAGAGGACATACACTGAAAACAAACCCTAGAGAAACAAGAAATTAATCCAACCATATCTTATAATGCATTGGAAGGAATTACCATGCCTCAAAATCTCAAGATAGAAGGACATATCATGAAGAATAAGGTTATAGTGTTGATTGATTCGAGTAGTACCAATAATTTTATTCATTGTAAGGTAGCCAAGGAATTGAATTTCTTCCTCTACCCAACATGAGAGTGACAAGTGATGGTTGAAAATAGAGGAACTATAAATTTCTCTACAAAGTGCCATAATATCAATCTAACCATGGGGGAATATGTATTGAATACTCCAATGCTATCTATCCCAATGGGTGGTGCTGATGTTGTACTAGCAATCCAATGGTTATAATCTTTGGGTACGATAGATTTTAATTTTCAAGAACTTTTCCTGAATTTTTTTTGTGAAGGAAATGAAGTTGAATTAAGGGGTACTACAGGGAAACCAAGAAAGATAATTTTATCTAATGGAATGAAAAAGCTTCATAAATAAAAATGTGGCATAATTGCACAATATTTCTCACTAGATGTTCAAACATCAAAATCATCTATTTCTCTAGATCTCCAAAAAGTCTTGGACAATCATTCCAAGTTTTTTGATACTCCCAAAGGCCTCCCACCTATTAGTGATCATGATCATGTTATTCACTTGATTCTAGGAATTATTCCTCCAAACATTAGGCCTTACATATATCCATGTGCCCAAAAGAGTTAAAATAAATATATGGTTCCAGAAATTCTAAAGGCCGATATCATTCAACCTAGTCAAAGTTCTTTTTCAGCTCCAGTAGTATTGGTGCACAAGAAGGATGGAGCATGGCGCATGTGTCCAAAGTATAGGGAACTCAACAAGCTCACTATTAAATACAAATTTTCCATTCATGTCATTGATGAATTATTGGATGAATTACATGGAGTTATTTACTTCACCAAGTTGGATCTTCGTTCAGGATATCATCAAATAAGAATGAAGACTGAATATATTTTGAAAACAACCTTTAGAACTCATGAGGGTCATTATCAATTTTTGGTCATGCCTTTTTGCCTTACCAATGCACCTTCTACATTTCAAGTTTTTATGAATTCCATTTTCAAAATATTCCTTAGAAAATTTATGTTAGTATTTTTGGATGATATACTACAACAAGTCTTGGAAGGATCATGTTAAACATGTTGAAAAGGTGCTCAAACTATTGTAGGAGAAAAAATTATATGCAAAAAATTCCAAATGTTTCTTTGGAGTACATGAGGTGGAATATCTGGTTCATATTTTATCTCATGAGGGTGTTAAGGTAGACCCTAACAAAATTAAATCCATTAAGGAATGGAAAATCCCCACAACCATAAAGAAAATGTGAGGATTTATTGGGTTAACAGGGTATTATCACAAGTTTGTTAATAATTATGGTATAATAGAAACACATCTAACAACATTACTGACAAAAGATGCATTTTCTTAGACTCCAGAAGTAACTAAGGCCTTTGAACATCTTAAAGAGGAAATGTGCCAAGCATCGTGCTTAGCTATGCCAGGCTTCATAAAAACATTTATTGTAGAATGTTATGCCTCAAGAAATGGAATTGGTGTTATGGAACATTATGGATATCATCCACCGTCCATCACATCATATTTAAGAGAAAATTATAATGTTCAAGTAGTGGAAGATCACATCAAGCATCAACAACAATTTCTCCAACTCTTAAAGGATAACCTCATTTTGGTGCAAAACAAAATAAAACAACAGGTATATCAACATTGCAGTGAAAGAAGTTTTGATGTAGGCGACTAGGTATTTTTATGGCTACAACCATACAAACAAATGTCCCTTAAGCAAGCTTAGAAGGATAATAAATTATCACCAAAATATCATGGTCCTTATAAGGTGCTATAAAAGATTGGTACTATGGAATACAAAGTGGAGCTTCATGCATCTTCCCAAGTGCACCCAGTTTTCCATGTTTCATGTTTAAAGAAGGTTATAGGTGACAAGCTCCTAGTTCAAACAATATTTCTGGAACTTGAAGATGAAGGAAAAATAATATTCGAACCTGAAGAATTCACGTAAATAAGAACTCAAAAACTATGAAAGCAATCAATTTCAAAGTATCTCATCAAGTGGAAGAACTTACCCGTTGAAGATTCCACATGGGAGGATGAGAATTATACATAAGCATACGAAACTATTCAATCGTTGAGGAAAACACTTTTTTGAAGGAGAGGGGCATGTTAGGTCCCTATAATACAAGGGTATCCCATTATTTTTATTGTTAGTATAAACCCCTTGTTGTTATTTTTTGGCCCATGTAGTCCTCATATTGTTATTATTGTGCCCCATAGAAGCCCACTAGTGTTATTGTTGCACCCTTAAATTATTATTGGTATGTTGTCCCTGATTATATTATGACCCCTTAGGCTCATATATATATAAAGGATTTTTTTTTCATTTGAATCATCCGAGAAATTTTCATTTATGTATTGTAAAGGAGGTTTCCCCCTCGAATTGGATATTGTTTAAGTCCTTGATCTATATTTTATTCTATTTTGTGAGTTGGTTGCATAACAACACAACTACATAAATATGAGGAATACTATGGCCAACTTCCCCAACGGTCTGCGCCTCTTGAGAACTATAGATCTGAGGCGTACCTCCTTGTTACAATGGGTAATCCTTCTTGCGATGGTATTTCCCACATATCTAGCACTATAATGTTCCTCTACTATCAACTCTAGTCTACTGCTCTCCAGGTTGCGACCCATGTACCTTTTCAACTGTATTGAACTTATTTTAAGGAACCACATTTTCTTTCTCGCCTGCATCTTGAGGTATTCCACACTTCAGTGGCCACTTCCCTTTTACCTTCTCATTTCCCTTCAAGTCATGATTAGGCTCAACTTTGTGCTTTGACTTCTCATAAAAATGCTTCAATTTCTGGATGAATTCTTCCAACAACCTAGGCTCATCAAACTCAATCCAATCTCTATATTCTAATGGTAGTAATCCACTAATGAATCTTTGA
The DNA here is from genome assembly GCA_034641835.2 of Pinus albicaulis. Lineage (NCBI taxonomy): Eukaryota > Viridiplantae > Streptophyta > Pinopsida > Pinales > Pinaceae > Pinus > Pinus albicaulis. The sequence goes on along the minus strand of CM076571.1, from coordinate 733,576,920 downwards.
ATCTTATCCTTCTCCTCCTTGATTTATGGCACATATCTCAACAACTCCAAGATCCTACTAGTATACTCATCATCTGTCATAGAACCCATATGTAGCTCATAAAAATATTTAACTCTATGATCTGAATGGAATGTATTAGTTTTTCTATGCTAAGTATCCAAACAGTAATTAAATTGTGTGCATAATATTCTTTGAAGTTTTCAAGTGAAACAAATGGTTTTATATTAGTTAAACATATTTATGTGTGAGGTTAAAGCATGTAAATTTTTTGTATAACAATGTATAGAATTAAATAATAGAGAAATAAACATCACATTTAATAATACTCAAAAAATTTGATGAAGCAGTTCACCCCTCCTAGGCTACATCTGCTGGTCCAGCTCCCAATGGCATGTCCCTCATATATTATTTCTCAAAAATGGTAAGTACATGTGAATAAAAGCCTCAAATGTATGTGCTCTCTGTAAAAATAGCTTCATAATGCTTGAATTAGTGAGGAATGACTATTCATTTGTAGAAAACAGAGAATGGATGCTCAAAACACTGAAAACACCCTAGTGGCCCTAGTGGCTCCTTGACCTCTCCTGAAGCTAAACCTACACAAGATGGCCTCTGATGGATCTAAAACATCTTCAAATGTGTTCATAATTTCGATCATACCCAAAATTTACTATTCATGCATCAAAATTGGTTGAATATCCGAGGAGTTATGGCCAAAACAGTAAACTGCCCAATATCCCTTAAAAAACTCCACTAATTGTGGAGAACTTGAGTTAACTTAAGCTAAATTTGGTGGTTTCCACCTTGTTTGGTGGGTGCGCTCTAGATTTTGTGTGTGGTTAACCATAACATTAAACGGTAGTGTGTAAGTGGTCAAATTTACAGGTCTGCCAAAATCGTTGCCTTGACTGCCTGAAAACCATGGGAGTTTATGTTAGCACTTCCGCATATGAATGCATCTGCGACAACTGCCAGACTAACCAATGTTAAAACAACTTTTTGCATTAAGGTTTAACAGCTCCACATACGACAGGTCTTGTGCCGGAGCTAACTTACTAGCCGTCGCAGTTTGGAGGGTTAAGCCCTTGGTTTTGACGTCAGACGTATGGACTAGAGTCGTAAAGTAAGGGCTGGCCCCCTTTGCCGCCAATGCAATCCATTTGAAACTTTAAGTTGACGTGGATCCCTTATTGGTTAAGAATCAAATGTGTATCCCAATGGTGAGACATGGGCATGGGCGCCCAGAGGTCATGCATTCAAACCTCGGGCAGTCCAAAAAAAATTTAAATTACCATTCGACCTCTGCCCTGGGGCCAAGTGGCGGCCTCTGGGCAGGCCACGTGGCACCCGTTGATAGGCTCAAAATTTCAACAAGTCAAACTTCTATCAAACCAAACGCTGCCAATTGTCCTTCAATTATTGGCCCAAATGGAATATTCTAGGTAATATTCTGAGGAATATTCTAGGAATATTACGAGGAATATTCCAAGAATATTCCCTAGAATATTCTCTTTTTAATTTTTAAAATTGCAAAGTAAAACTTGGTCAAAGTCATTTATTTGGAGTTTACTAGGATTTTCAAACCTTCATAACTTCTGCATATGACCTCTGCTTTGCAAACTATTCACGGCGTCAGAATCACAGCAACGAGACCTTTTTGCTCACTTAGGTTGCAAACACTTTTGAGCACTTTCATTTTTTAGCATTCTTGAACAATGGACATGATCTCCTTATCTCACCTCCCCACTGGGAAGCTTTTGAACAGCAAAATCTCTCTGGACTACTGAACAAGAAGATGAGGATACTATGTCCCCACTCTTCCAATCTTAATCCACTAAAATTTCCTCGATTTCATTAATTGGAGCTTTTCATGATGTTAGTCCCCTATAAATTCCTTGACAAGCAAGAAGGAGGCTAAATTTTTTGTTGAGCCTTCAAGGAATGCATCTCCATGGAAACACATCATCCTCGAAAGCCTCTTCATGACCTCTGCCCTTTGATTAATTTCCACTGCGGTTCCTAAATCAATAAGCCTCACTGATTCTAAAATTGTGCTCCAAAAGGCCTTCTTTTGCCCCTTGTATCCCTGCAGAATGTCCCATTTTAAACCTTTTTCTCCTTTGACAAAGTCCCCCTTTTTACCCCAGAAATCCCTCCCAAAATCCCCTAAATTACCTATTCCCCCTTTTTTCCCTCTATCATTACCCTTTCCTAGCCTCAAATTGCATTAAAAAGGCCGAAATCCCACATTTAACATATATAAGACCTAGCCCCTTTCGGCCAGCCCCCAGAACCGTTTCCCTCCACATGACCCGGGTGCTAAAACCAAGCGCTAGCCTAGAAAGCACTTATCGCAAATGGATATCAGGAGTGTCTTTAACCATCGATCTGTATAGATCATATGGTCTTCGCAAGCTCCCAGCGCTCTTGTGCTCCCCCCACCCGCCCCCCCCCGGTTCACCCCTCCGATCACATGTCCACTGTCGATCTGATCTGTAGATCGACGGTTCATTGTTCATCTACCCTGGTGGTCCCCGTGCCAAAAAATTGTGTAGAAAACCGCTGGTTTCTATTGCACCGCGTTCAGAAGGTGGGCGGTATTTTTTTTGTTTCGGAGCGATTCCATTCATCGCCCAACGCGTGGCTCTGTGCACTATTGAGAAACCGCCCCCAATCGCGCGTTATAGTTCGACTGTGGACCCAAAGTGATATGCGCATACACCATTCGATCTGAAGTTGTCCATCCAATGGTGATCGCGCCACGAAGATGCACGAGGGATAATCCAAGGCAAATAGACCCATGGCCCACCATCTGTCACCCTTCGATGCGTTCTCAAACTTTGATCTCCTCTTGAGATCGCACGATCCAAATTAAATGCATGCCTTTCCATTGACCCGGTCCCGCCACGTCACCATTCCACGTGTGTTCGTATATTTTCGTCGCATTCTCATCAGCCCCCTTTATATTTTGCTCAAAGGTTAAATGTCAAAGGTTCGCATTAAATTTTGGCCGCAGTCTGCCAACTTTCACCAGACCATCCTCCATTGTTTCACTGTGTTTTTGAAATCACCCTACACTATTCCACCAATGCACCAGGCTACACTGCCATTCTCACTGTCCCCGCTACATCCACCCTCCCCATGCATGGTTTTCTTAACATGTTTTCATGTTTTGCAGGGTTACAGGCAAGCGGAAAACTGCCATGGTTCATAGTCACTGTTACAGTGGCAAAGAACGTAGGGAAGACCATGTTCAGAGATTGAAATCATGAAGGAAGGCCTGGGAAGGTGTTATGATAGGACTTTCATTAAAGGAACAGGGTTAAACTCTGTAAAATCTTCCCAAAGCCATTAAAGCGCAGATTTCACAGACAGAGGCAATTATGGAGTGGCAAAGAGTATCAGTGAGAAAGAAGAGAGTTTAAGACTCGTAATCAAAGATTATGAACCTTAATTCAATAATTTAAGGCAAATTACCAGATCGAAGACCCCGTGGATTATTTAGAAGGTCCAATGCACAGAAAACCATATCATCAGGGTGTTCACATTGGCAGAATGTTTCCTCCCGAGAAAGGACATAGTACTCATATGATTTTAGTTTACGTAGTCTCCATGAGAAATTTTTCCCCCTCACAATAGTCCTATGTTATTAGAAGCATTCCCTACACATTATGGCAGACCTGAAATAATTGATCTGTCATTGTTTAGTTCACCAAAGTTCTGTAGAATGCTACAGCAAGTACATCAAAGACATATCTGGAGTAAATTGTAGCCTGACGAAGACCATTCTTCCATCCAAAGAGTACCAGAGATAAATGCCCAGAATTTAAAAGAGAATGGGGCTTTCGCCCTCTTCCTCTTTTGAGTTTTAATGTTGCATTTATTTTTCATCTGCCCCCTCTGTCTCTCATTCAGCTATAAATTCATGAAGGAACTCATTGTAAAGGTTGTTGTTGATAAGATATCTGAGAATTGCAAGTTGTTTCTTTTGAGACATAGTCTCTGTGTAAAGTTGTAAGATAGGCTGAGGAAGATGTTTTCAGGCTTAATATCAAGTTGTTGGCAATGTTGTACATGACTGGTGTTGCTCTTTAATTTGACAAGCACATTTCTTTGGATCTTGATTTAAAGCAACGGTGATGTTTTTCTATCTCTGTATTTGTTTTACCTTGTAGTTCATTTCATTTCATTTCTTTTGGCTCGCATCAGAAATCTGGCATAGGATTTACCCTTGTTAGGTACCCTATGTTTCTGCTCTCCTTGCCTTCAATGTTTTCTTTTGTATGTGTTATCTGGAGATTTATTTCAACTAATTTAACTAGTGTAGTGGGCAAAACATACGCTGCTAGCTGATGTACGAATTAATGAAACTGTTCACAGATGTTCTTGTTAGGCTTTAATTGAATGAATTGGAATACTAGGATTTGATAACTTTGTCTCTGTCTCACCAAGGTCCTTTCAATTGATTAAACCTTTCTAAGTTCCCTTAAGCTGGAGGTCGAAGCATTGAGAGGTCAAAGTCTCTCTCTGATCTCAAGTTTTCATCTTTGTGTTCTAAATCTTTAATGTTCCTTGTCTGAAGAGTTAACCTTTTAGGTTTTGGATCATAGGTTGTCCAATGGCATGTCCTGTCCCTGGATTTGATTTCTGAAAGGTTACCTTGGAGGTTTACTTGCTTTCACCCTCTCTTTACCATTCCATGTCCCACTATCATCTTTAAGATCCAATGCTTTAGATGACTAGCCCAGCTGAAAGCCTGCATATTGAATAGCAAGTAAACCCTTTCCTGACTCCATTGTCCAATGGTCTTGAATTTTCTCTAAATTATCTCTCCTCTTCCTAAAATCCTCTTTTCTCAGCCTTGTCTTACACTGACCCCTTCTTTCCTGATTCCCAACAACCAACCAAACAAACATCAAAAAAACCAACCTTGAGCCTGTAACTAGCCTAATATATTAAATTTTGAGCTTCAAAGACATGAACCTTTATTGATATAGAGAGATCCCTCTCTAGACCTAGGAGGGCTAGATCCTAAGGTCTGAAAGTGGTTCTGATGTTGTCTCATCTTTTTTTCTTTCCAATCTGGCCAAAACATGGGAACCCCAACATAATCGCGACTCCGTTGGGGAGGAACTTTGAATACCCTTAACTGCTATATCCAGTCTTGTGTGTTTCTCCCACACTCTTAGATAGAGTCTGGAAAGGGCCAGGTAGCCTCCAAATCTCACTCTCCTTCAGAGGTGAAATATCTGGTAAAATCCCTCCCAGTCAATCTCTGGTTAGAGTCTACTGTGTTTTCGGAATATCCTTGAAAAGGGACATCACATAAGCACTGTGGTGGATAGTGTACCCCCAGAAACACCCTAAACCTTCCACCTGGTGACTCCATAGTTCCTTAAAGATCAAAGACTCCACTGGTGATCAATAGGCCTGTTGATTATTTTGGTTCACATAAGACTCCACTGGGAGACCAGCCTCCATAACAACATCAACCACATTAGAAGTAACAAGTAGGGTTAAGTTGTTTGGTTATAAAAAAAATCATTCTGGCTTCAAGAACCATTCACAAAAGAGCTTATCCTAACCCAAACCCACCTAAAATAGTTGACAACCCTGAGAGCATCCTCAAAGGATCTCCTACGCCTAAAAGACCAACTATTTCCAGCCACATCCATAGAGCTAACTCTGCACCGGAAGAATTTGCAGCTCTATCAGTCACCTATCTTGACCGAGACCTACCAAACAGACTACTAAGAACTAGGTCATTCGGTGTTTTAGACCAGTCAAAACTTTAGTTTCCCAGTTCACCATCTGATAGTGGTCAACACATTAGGGACAAAGAAACCCCTCCATCTACACCTCCTGATTTTCACTTCACTCAAAACTTGGGTCTTTGCCACCCTAGATCTGCTCAACAGACTTCTGTTGGTCCTAGTGTCACTGCCATCCATATACCAGCTTCTCAAGCCAACCCCTTACCTCCTCAAAACATCATCATGGCAGCCTGGTATGCACCTCTGGTATTACCCCAGCCTCTAGTGCCCTTACCCAACGATTATCAATCAAAGATCCCTCACTTCACTGCAAAAGAGTCCACCACAGCTCAGCACCATGTAGATAGGATGGAAGATTCTTTTGACTACATGGAGATAGATGATGATATAGTCAAAATGAGGATCTTTGCCCAGAGCTTAGGATGTGATGTGAAGAAATGGTTCAAAGGCCTACCTCCTAATAGTATCCAAGACCTTCCTGCTTTATATCAGACCTTCATAAACAAATGGGAAGTTAAGGCCAACCGTCTCCAAATCCTAGCAGAATACAAGAAACTTAAAAGAAACGTAGGAGAGAGTGTCCGTGACTACTCTACAAGGTTTAACAGTGTTTACAATGCTCTTCCTCCACACATGAAACCCCCCCAAGGCTTGACCCTAGTGAAATACCCTGAAGGCTTTGAAGCTCACATGGCCTACCAGCTTAGGGAGAGAGATTACAACACAATGGAAGACATGCAAAAAGGAGCAGTGGGTGTAGAGGCCAACCTGATTGAGAAGAAAGCAAGATTGAGAGCTGAGAAAAGGGTAACATATAGAGATGACACTGTAGCTTCCACATCTGATCCCAATTATGACCGTCTACCTAAAAACATGGAAAAGATATAGAAAATGATGGAAAAAATGATTTTCACAGTTAGTAATCAGAACAGAAACAAAAATCATAACCAGAACCAGAACTTTAGGAGAAACAATACCACTCCCAACAAACAAAGAGAAACAGATCAATAGGTTATACCCCCATTTCAGGAAAAATTTCTGGATGAAGATGAGGGAATCATAGAAGAGTCTGAGGGAACCATAATAAACATGTTTGAAATAGAAAACTCAATCCACAACTATTCCATGGAGGAATATCAACCCTCATCCCCATACTGGGATGAGGAAAGATTAGAATCTGAGGATTACAGACTTGGATTTGAAAATTCCATTATGCAAGTCAGAGAATAGTATGAACTCAGAAGTAAAAAGAGTTTAGAAAATTCCAAACCCAAAACTTCTGAGATCACCATTAAGAAAAGGCCAGAGAAAACTTCTAAAGTAACTACTGAAAGTAACAAATCAACAGCTGAGAGTTCTGGGAAAAACAAAGAGAAAGACAACCAAAACACTGAAAAACAAAGTCAACCAACTAGCAGCACTAGCACTACAGTTATTGCTCCTGATAAAACAGTTCCTAACCCTGTACATAATGAGAATTATCACATTGATTCAACCACTAAGGCAGTGGCTAATAAAACAGAGTTGAACATTCCAAAGAGTCAGTCCACTTTCAATTTGGAGAGTTAGATTGCTAAAATTAAAATCTCTGTCCCACTCTCTGAGATGGCCACTTAGGATGTATATAAAGTTCAGATTTTGAAAGCTCTAAATCTAGGTGAAAACAGTGACACTGTAAATCTGAGTGATGATCAACCAACCCTTTTGTTTGGTCCAAAGATAGAAGGAAAGTTTTAGGAAGGGGTAGTACCTCCTTTTTATATCAGTCTCAATATCCATGATAATATCCTTCACAATGCAATGCATGACTCTGGGGCCTCACACAACCTAATGCCTAAATTATTTATGGAAAGGTTAGGCCTAGAGATAACCCGACCCTAAAAAGACTTATATTCATTTGATTCTAGCAGGGTAAAGTGTCTTGGCCTGATCAAAGACCTATGTGTAAGCCTTACCCAAATTCCAACCAAATGCATGGTCATGGATGTTGTAGTGGCAGATGTGCCACCTAAGTATGGCATGTTGTTGTCAAGGTCATGGGGAGCCAAGCTGCAAGGTACAATGCAGATGGATGGGGCCTATGCCACAATCCCTGTCTTCAGCCAACTTAGAAGACTGTATAGAGAGGCACAAATGAAATTCCTGGTCAGTAGCCCTAAAAAACCTGAAAATTCACCTTTATACTCTGTACACACTGATATGGACTCCTTCATCCTTTGCAATGATGAATCCTTAGAGGGGTCAAAATTCAAAAACAGAGATACAAACAAGGAAGGAGAGCCCATGGACTTTAACATAATGGATACTCTAGACTCGGAGGAGAACGATGTAGAAAATTTTGGACAGTGCAATGAAACAGAAACTCAGAGTGAACAAGAAATAAAATGCAGTCAACTGATTAGTCACCCTCTGCAAGCCCATGTAGCACACCAACAACGAAACAATGTTAAGCCTGAGAGTGAACCTTTATGGGAAACGAATTTTTATGGGTCGTGCACCAAGAGAACTGCAGGAGTAGGAGTGTGGGTACATAACACAGAGAGTGACTATGCAGAAAGTCATGGCTATAGCCTGAAATTCAAATGTACAAACAATATCACAGAGTATGAGACTCTTATCCTAGGCTTGAATCTGTTGAGAAAATTAGGAGCCCGTAGGATAACTGTGCATGGAGACTCTGAGCTGATCATTAAACAAGTGAATAGTGAATACACAGTGAAACATCCTAGGCTAAGAGCGTACAGGAATGACGCTATGGATCTATTGAAAACCTTTGTAGAATACGAACTGGTGTTTGTCCCTAGGAGTCAGAACGCAATTGCAAATGGATTAGCCTACATGGCTAGTTCATATCACAAGTCTCCCAGTGACCAAAAAATCATCATTCAGACCAAATTCAGACCTACAGTGCCGGATAATGAAAAATATTGGCAGGTTTTTTAGGGCGATAAGAAGATTGAAGATTTCCTAATAGGCAGGAATGAGTTTGAGTCTTGTAATTTAGACTCGAAATTTGATGACAGCTGCCCAATTGAAGAACCCTCGGACGAGGAAGAAATACATTGACCTATTCAAGGAATTCATTGATGTGTTTTCCTGGAGCTACGAGGACCTAAAGGCCTATGACACAAACGTTATACAACACAAATACCTCTGAAAGAAAATCAGAAGCCCTTTAGACAAAAACTCCACAGAATAAACCCAAAAAAATTGCCTACAGTGGAAAAGGAAATAAAGAAGATGTATGAGGCAGGCATAATAGTTCCTGTTAGATTCTCTGATTGGGTCTCAAACCTAGTGGCTGCGAGAAAGAAGACATGTGAGATCAGGGTGTGCCTTGACTTCAGGAATCTTAACAGAGCCTCACTCAAAGACAATTACCCTTTGCCAAAAATGGAACACATTCTTCAGAAGGTAGTAGGCTCAAAAAGGATCTCCTCGTTATATGGTTTTTCAGGTTAAAACCAAGTTTTAGTACTCCCAGAAGACCAACTAAGGACAACCTTTACCACTCCATGGGGCACTTTTATGTATATAAAAATGCCCTTTGGACTGATGAATGCTGGTGCAACTTTCCAACGAGCGATGGACATAGCATTTTCAGATGAAATAGAACACTTCATTTTCATCTATCTGGATGACATAACAGTCTATTCCAAGACTGAAGAAGAACACCTAAAACATCTGAGAAGAGTGTTTGAAAAATGCAGAAGGTTCGGTATGTCATTGAATCCCAAAAATACTGTATTTGGGTTGCAAGAAGGTAAGCTTCTTGGCTACATAATATCTAAGAAGGCGATTAGGATAGACCCACAAAGAGCTGAGGGAATACTACAAATCACACACCCAAGAAAAATTAAAGAGTTACAGTCCTTCATTAGGAAAATTAACTTCTTAAGGAGGTTTATTCCAAATTTAGCTGAACACCTCAGGAATATGACAAACATGTTAAGGAAAGGTGTAGGAGTTAAATGGACTATTGAGGCTAACAAATATTTTGAATCAGTTAAACTTGCACTCACTCGAGCTCCTGTCCTAATTAGCCCTGATTTCTCAAAAGATTTTCTGATTTTTTCATTTGCCTCCGAGCATACAGTGGCTGCATTTCTACTGCAGAAAAATCCAGAGGGAATGGAATAGCCCATTTCTTTCTTCAGAAAATCATTGAGAGACGCACCCTTGAAATACAACATAGTGGAAAAACATGCCTATGCCTTGGTTAATGCATTGAAAGACTTTAGGGTGTACATATTGCATTCCCACACCATAGCCCATGTGCCAAATATAGTGGTTAAAGACATCTTGTCCCAAGACCCAGATGGGAAGAGGGGCAAATGGATTGCTATGATCTTAGAATATGACCTTGAGATAAAACTCACAAAATTGATCAAAGGTCAAGGCCTAGCTCAACTAATGGCTGAATCAAATTTACAAGCCCTTGACATAAACATGGTAGATGCCTTGGATGAGCTGGAAGAATTTCCTGATCCCACTGTGGAGGAGAAGTTTCAGAACTCTCCATGGTATTCTGACATTCTGTATGTGCTCACAAACCTCAATGCCCCTCCTAAACCATCAAAGACCAAGGCCAGATTCCTAAAGCTAAAAGCTAGAAACTATTGCATACTAAATGAATGCTTATACTGGAAAAGTAAAAATGGCCTATTGCTTAAATGTTTTCCTGAAACTAAGGCAAAGAGAATTAAATAAGAGTTCCATGCAGGAGAGTGTGGAGGCCACCTGAACTGGAAAGCCTCTGCTAACAAAATACTCAGAGCTAGCTATTATTGGCCTACACTCTTCAAAGACATCCATAAGATGATAATTACCTGCCACAAATGCCATATTTTTGAAGGCAAAAGAAAGCTCCTCCCCCTACCTCTACAACCCATCACTGTTGAAGGTCCATTTATGCAATGGGGTCTAGATTTCATAGGAGAAATTCACCCTAATTCTTCTACACAACACAAGTGGATCTTAACAGCCACAGACTACTTCACTAAGTCGATAGAAGCCATACCTTCTAGGAATGCCACAGATTTAGTCATCATTAGGTTCCTAGAAAACCACATCCTCTCCCGGTTTGGCTGTCCAAGGAAAATAATCACTGATAATGTTGTTGCTTTTGGATCCAAGAAAATGGTTGATTTTTGTCACAGGTATCAAATAGCACTCGGTCATTCAACTGCCTATTACACACAAGGTAATGTCTTAGCTGAATCATAAAACAAGAGCCTGGTGACCATCATCAAAAATCTATTGGAAAAGAACAAAAATTCATGGCATAACAAGTTAGTGCATGCCCTGTGGGCTGACAGGCTCACAACAAAGAAATCCATTGGCATGTCACCATATCAGCTTGTCTATGGAACAGAGGCAGTGTTTCCTACCAGTCTTGGAGTACCAGTGATTAAACTTGTCCAAGAAATTTAGATAGAAGAAGACAGCATGGTAAGAAGGATAAGCCAAACAATCCTTCTCCAACAAATAAGGGAAGAGGTCTATAACAGAGCTATGAAGGTTTAGGAAAGTATAAAGAAGTTGTTTGACAAAAGAACCAAAGCTTCTAATTTAAAAATTGGAGATAAAGTTTTGAAGTGGGACTCAAGGAGAGAGGACAAAGAAAAGCACGACAAGTTTGACAGTTTGTGGCAGGGTCCATACATCATCCAGGCCACTGTGGGTCCAAATGCCTTTTTCCTACAAGAACTAGATGGTACAGAGCTGTTTGGGGGTCCTGTCAATGGTAGGATGCTCAAACACTACTTCTGCTGATTTCCAATTTCCAGTTTCCATTTCCATTATAAATACCATTGTTGTGTTATGTTTTCAAGAAAAAGAGAAAATGTTCCAAAAAATAGAGAGAAAGGAGAGGTTCAGACATGCTCAAAACATGAACCTCTGAAGTGAAAAAAGATTGGCTCTAATATGCTCAAAAGTTGAGCCAAAGAAATAAGACAGCTGGTTCTAACATGCTCAAAATCTGAACCAGAAAATTAAGAAGAAGGATCAGCTCTAACATGCCCAAAATCAGAGCTGAAATGAAGAAGAGAAAGTGACTCTAACAAGCTCAAAAACTTGAGTCACAAAGAAATAAGGATGTTTCAAAACTTCAGATTTCAAGCCTTCAAGATTTTGTTTTCAGTTTTCTGCAAGTTTCTGTCCATGTGCAACTGTCTTTATGCCTTGGATCCACAACAAACTAGACTGTCTAATCCTAGTTTGACTGTTTTTAAATTTCTATTGTAGAATGTAGAGAAGAAATCTGCTGGACAGTTTAATCCCAGCATATGTTAGATTAGGTAGAGAAACATATGAGGCCAACAACTTAATATGGTCTCATGGAGAAATAAGGGTAGAAATAGAATAGGTTTATTTTCTTGTTTGTAAAAAATAAATGATGTAAAGGGTCTGCTAGTCCAAATGCACCCTAGAAGAAAAAATGTTAGGACTATAGTCTGGGTAGGTAGATTATCTGGGTTTGTTTTTGCTAATCTATCATGTTTATGGCAGCTAAAAGTCAAATAAAGGAAGATGGCTCAAAGATCAGGCATCTAGCCTACCTCAAATATCATTCTGGATTCTTGACTCCTTCAAGAAGAAGCCATCCCCATGTGGGGCCACTGTTAGTCCCCTATAAATTCCTTGACAAGCAAGCAGGAGGCTAAATTTTTTGTTGAGCCTTCAAGGAATGCATCTCCATGGAAACACATCATCCTTGAAAGCCTCCTCATGACCTCTGCCGTTTGATTAATTTCCACTGCTGTTCCTAAACCAATAAGCCTCACTGATTGTAAAATTGTGCTCCAAAAGGCCTTCTTTTTCCCCTTACATCCCTGCAGAATGTCCCATTTTAACCCTTTTTCCCCTTTGACAAAGTCCCCCTTTTTACCCCAGAAATCCCTCCCAAAATCCCCTAAATTACCCATTCCCCCTTTTTTCCCTCTATCGTTAACCTTTCCTAGCCTCAAATTGCATTAAAAAGGCCAAAATCCCACATTTAACATATATAAGGCCTAGCCCCTTTCGGCTAGCCCCCAGAACCATTTCCCTCCACATAACTCGGGCGCTGAAACCAAGAACTAGCCCAGAAAGTGCTTATCACAAATGGATATCGGGAGCATCTTTAACCATCGATCTGTATAGATTGGACGGTCTTCACAAAGTCCCAATGTTCTCTTGCCCCCCCCCCCCAATTCACCCCTCTGATCGCATGTCCATCGTCGATCTGATCCGCAGATTGATGGTCTGTTGTTCATCTGCCCTGGTGGTCCTCGCACCAAAACACTGTGCAGAAAACCGCTGGTTTCCATCGCACCGCCTTTGGAAGTTGGGCGGTATTTTTCATTTCGAAGCGATTCCATTCACCGCTCGACGCGTGGCTCCGCGCACTATTGAGAAACCGCCCCCCATCACGCGTTATATTTCGACCGTGGACCCAGCACAATATGCGCGTACACCGTTCGATCTGAAGCTGTCCATCCAACGGTGATCGCACCACGAAGATGCACAGGGGATAATCCAAGGAAAATAGACCCATGGCCCACCATCTGTCACCCTCCGATGCGTTCACAACCGTCGATCTCCTCCTGAGATCGAATGGTCCAAATTAAATGCATGCGCCGCCATTGACCCAGTCCTGCCACGTCACTATTCCACGTGTGTTTGTATATTTTCGTCGCATTCTCATCAGCCCCCTTTATATTTCGCTCAAAGGTTAAATGTCAAAGGTTCGCATTTAAATTTTTGCTACAGTCCGCCAAATTTCACTAGACCATCCTCCATTGTTTCATTGTGTTTTCACCATCACCCTGCACTATTCCACCAATGCACTAGGTTGCACTACCATTCTCATTGTCCCCGCTACATCCACCCTCCCTATGCATGTTTTTCTTAACGCATTTTCGTGTTTTGCAGGGTTACAGGCAGGCGGAAAACTACCATGATTCATAGTCATTGTTACAGTGGCAAAGAATTTAGGGAAGACCATGTTTAGAGATCGAAATCATGAAGGAAGGCCTGGGAAGGCATTATGACAGGAATTTCATTAAAGGAATAGGGTTAAACTCTATAAAATCTTCCTAGAGCCATTAAAGCGCAGATTTTGCAGACATAGGCAATTATGGAGCAGCAAAGAGTATCAGTGAGAAAGAAGAGAGTTTAAGACTTGTAATTGAAGATTGTGAACCTTAATTCAATAATTTAAGGCATATTACCATATCGAAGACCCTGTGGATCATTCATAAGGTTCAATGCACAGAAAACCATATCATTAGGGTGTTCACATCAGCAGAATGTTTCCTCTAGAGAAAGGACATAGTACTCATACGATTTCAGTTTATGTAGTGTCCATGAGAAAGTTTTCCCCCTGACAATAGTCCTATGCTATCAGAAGCATTCGCTACACAGTATGGTAGACCTGAAATCATTGATCTGCCATTGTTCAGTTCACCAAAGTTCTGCAGAATGCTACAGCAAGTACATCAAATACATACCTGGAGTAAATTGTAGCCTGACGAAGACCATTCTTCCATCCAAAGAGTACCAGAGATAAATGCCTAGAATTTAAAACAGAATGGGGCTTCGTCCCTCTTCCTCTTCTAAGTTTTAATGCTACATTTAGTTTTCATCTACCCCCTCTATCTCTCATTCGGCTATAAATTCATGAAGGAACTCATTGTAAAGGTTGTTGTTGATCAGATATCTGGGAATTGCAAGTTGTTTCTTTTGAGACATAGTCTCTGTGTAAAGTTGTAAGATAGGCCGAGGAAGATGTTTTCAGGCTTAATATCAAGTTGTTGGCAATGTTGTACATGACTGGTGTTGCTCTTTAATTTTACAAGCACATTTCTTTGGATCCTGATTTAAAGCAGCGACGATGTTTTTCTATCTCTGTATTTGTTTTACCTTGTAGTTCATTTCATTTCATTTCTTCTGGCTTGCATTAGAAATCTAGCATAGGATTTACCCTTGTTTGGTACCCTATGTTTCTGCTCTCCTTGCCTTCAATGTTTTCTGCTGTATGTGTTATCTGAGGATTTATTTCAACTAATTTAACCAGTGTAGTGGTCAAAACATATGCTGCTAGCTGATGTATGAATTAATGAAACTGTTCACAAATGTTCTTGTTAGGCTTTATTTGAATTAATTGCAATACTGGGAGTTTATAACTTTGTGTTTGTCTCACCAAGGTCCTTTCAATTGATTAAACCTTTCTAAGTTCCCTTAAGCTAGAGGCCAAAGCATTGAGAGTTCAAAGTCTCTCTTTGATCTCAAGTTTTCATCTTTGTGTTCTAAATCTTTAATGTTCCTTGTCTAAAGAGTTAACCTTTTAAGTTTTGGATCACAGGTTGTCAAATGGCATGTCCTATCCCTGGATCTGATTTCTGAAAGGTCACCTTGGAGGTTTCCTTGCTTTCACCCTCTCTTTACCATTCCATGTCCCACTATCATCTTTAAGTTCTGGTGCTTTAGATGACTAACCCAACTGAAAGCCTGCATATTGAATAGCAAGTAAACCCTTTTCTGAAACCATTGCCCAATGGTCTTGAATGTTATCTAAATTATCTTTCCTCTGCCTAAAATCCTCTTTGCTCATCCTTGTCTTATACTGAACCCTTCTTTCATGATTCCCAACAACCAACCAAACAAACATCAAACAAACCAACCCTGAGCCTATAACTAGCCTAATATCTTAACTTTTGAGCTTCAATGACACAAACCTTTATTGACATAGAGAGATCCCTCTCTAGACCTAGGAGGGCTAGATCTTGAGGTCTGAAAGTGGTTCTAATGTTGTCTCATCTTTTGGTCTTGCCAATCTGGCCAAAACATGGGAACCCCAACACATGAAACGAAATTTTTTTCCTTGATTCCATTGACCAACCGTTGCTGACTTTGACCTTGTCATGCTGTACATTTTCGAAACTTTCAAAACAGAAAATTAACTTTGCAATAAACATATTGTTTCTACATTGGTCTATAATCAAAGAAAAATGAAAATTACTTTCACCTTGCATCTTGTCCTTATGGCGATTTTTTGCTGAATTAGCCTTGTACTTGTGTCAATTCCTGACCAATTTTCTTCACCATAGTACCATGCCTTTCTAAAACCAGCAATGATAATTACTAAATCTTTTGCCTTCTTTGCTATGTTTCTTTTCCCTCTTTTGGACCTTTGCAACTTCTTGCACTGACACTTTTTTTCAGCACCGTTCGACACCAAAGACGATTGTTGCAATTGTTTGTCATCTTCTTTCAAAGACAACCTGCTTTCAAGCTAAAACAATTCATTATTTACATCAGCATTTACATGAAAAGGATTATGTAAAACTTCTCTTTGCTTAATCATCATCAATGTCAAGTTTTGACTTGCATTGACGAGCCTCTTCATCTTCCCTGCATTAACTAAAGAAGAGTCTAGTTTTTTGCGATGAGATCTTGCAATGTACTCCTTGCCATTTTTGAATAAATGGTACTTTTTCTCATGGCTATGGAAGATAGATTTCCTGTCATACAAGTAAGGACTGCCCAACACCATACTTGTTATATCCAGTGGAACAACATCTAATTCAACCGTGTCAATGAAATGTGCAGTTATTGCAAAGTGCAACATGCACTTCTTTGAAACCTGTAAATTTGCATCCTTACAAATCCAAACAAGAGGATATGGTTTCAGATGTGGAATGGTCTCAAGATTTAGTTTCTTGAATAAGTCTTCAAAAATAAGGTTCGATTGCGACCCACTATCAAATAGTGTGTCAACCTTGTTATGTTTGGAAATGACCCTCACATGAAACATTTCAATTATCTTTTCTTCACTTGGAGCTTCTATGTGACAGTTAGATATACTAGAACTAGGTTTATTTTCATTCTCTTTCTCCTTCAAGTTCTTTAGTTCCATAGCTATGATTTTTGTTTCATCTCCTAAATCTGACCCTAGGTCTTGTTCAACTATTTCAATTGTCTTTCCTTTCTCCTTGGCTTTATCTTTGGCTTTAAAACTTTATGGTTTCAACTCTAGATGAAGTTTCCAACAATGGTCCTCATCATGACTTGTTTTAGAATAGTGTTTTCAGAATAATTTTCCCTAATTCTCTTTTCTATAATTTGCATTTCTCTTCTTCTTCCATTTGCCTTTAAACTCACTTTCCTCATTCCCATCTAATTTTTGTTTTCCCCTTGCCTCTAAATGTGTGGCTTGAACACAAACCTCATCTAGGCTTGTAGGCTTAAACATGAGAATGGTATGTCTTAGGTAAGTATTCAAACCTCTTATATACTTGAGTAAAGTGTCTTGGCTATGAAAATATACTCCTAGTAAAAGAGCTTTTCTTTTAAATTCTGTAATATACACTTGTACATTTTTTCCTTTCAATTGTTTAAATTTTTTCCATTCCATTATGGCTTTATGCATGTGAGCTAATGGATAAAATTGTTGTTTTATTATAGAAATGAAATCAGTCCATGATAAGATAATCTTACCATATTTCTTGATCTTCTCCTTTGTCTTAGATTCCCACCAAACAAGAGTTGTACCTTCCATTCTCAATGAAGCTAACAGAATTTTGGTTTCGTCATCATGAAAATTTTGAATTCTCAAGTAGACCTCTAATTTCCTAATCCAATTTTCTAGCTTTTATGCATTAACTTCACCATCAAACTTTGGCAATTCAAACTTAACATCAAGTTTTAGAAAAGTAATTTTATCAGTGTTCTTTGACTTGTGGTGTACTAAAGATGAAGCAGAGGTTGATGAATATGAATATGAAGATGAGGGTGATGATGGAGACTTTCCATTGTCTCCATTTCCTCCATTACCCTTCTTGGATTTATCTTCGTCATTATGGCCTCTTGAAGATCCTTCTCCTTACTTGTGAAGTTTATATCCTTCTCATTCAAGTCTTTCATTCCTTTCTTGATAAAGGACTCTCACCATTTCATTCAAGTCAAGAAATGCTTTTCTGAATAATCTTTCTTCCTCCTTGGGATCAACTTCTTCATGAATTTCTCCTTCTCTTGAAGTCATGCTTATGGCTTCTTGTGCTTATCTTTGAGGTGAAATTGAAGGTGGATATAATGGAACTCTTGCCCTCCTTGGCAGAGGATTACTTTTAACTTTCACCAATTGACCTTCTCCTCTCTTAAGCTTTAGCCTAGTAAGCATTAAAAATCTCAACAAATGTTGCCCCAAGATGGATCTGCACAACTTGCAAGAGTTGTTATGGAAACTATTAAAAAAATTATTTGAACAAAGATTAAACAAAGAAAATACTCTAGCTCAATATAATGCTCAACCTGAGCTCTGACACCAACTTCATTTGAATGGAATGTATTAGTTTTACTGTGCTAAGTATCTAAACAGTAATTAAATTGTGTGCATAAGATTCTCTGAAGTTTGTAGGTGAAACAAATGGTTTCATCTTAGTTAAAAAAAATTTTGTGTGAGGTTAAAGCATGTAAACTACTTGTAAAACACTATAAAATAGTAAATAATAGAGAAATAAACATCACATGTAACAATACTCAACAAATTTGATGAATCATTTCATGCCTCCTGGACTACATCTACTGGTCCAACTCCCAATGGCATGTCCCTCATATCTTATTGCTCAAAAATGGTAAGTACGTGTGAATAAAAGCCTCAAATGGCTATTCTCTCTATAAAAAAAACTTTATAATGCTTGAATTAGTTAAGAATGACTATTCATTTGCAGAAAACAGAGAATGGATGCTCAAAACATTGAGAACACCCTAGTGGCCCTAGTGGATCCTTGACCTATCCTGAAGCTAAAACTACACAATATGACCTCTAATGGCTCTAAAACCTCTGAAAATGTGTTCATAATGTCGAGAATACCCAAAATTTACTATTCATGCATAAAAAATGGTTGAATATTCAAGGAGTTATGGCCAAAATAGTAAACTGCCCAATATCCCTTAAAAACTCCACTAATTGTGGAGAACTTGAGTTAACTTAAGTTAAATTTTGTGGTTTCCATCTTGCTTGGTGGGTGTGCTCTAGATTTGGTGGGAATTTAACCATACAATTAAATTATAGTGTGTAATTGGTTACATTTACAAGTCCGCCAAAACCATTGCCTTGACCGCCCGGAAACCGTGGCAATTTATGTTGGCACTTCCACATGTGAATGCGTCCGCGACAACTGTCAGAATAACTGCTGTTAAACCAACCATTTGAATTAAATTTTAACAACTCTGCATGTGACCTACGCCAGAGTTAACTTACTAGCCACCACATTTTTGGAGGTTTAAGCCCTTGGTTTAGACATTGTGCGTATGGAGTGGAGTCGTGAAGTAAGGGTTGTCCCCCTTTGCCGCCAATGCAATCTGTTTGAAACTTTAAGTTGACGTGGAGACCTTATGGGTTAAGAGTCAAATGCATAGCCCAATAGTGAGACGTGGATGTGGGCATGCAGATATCATGCGTTTAAACCTTGGGCAGTCCAAAAAAAATTTAAACAACCATTCGACCTCCGCCCTGGGGCCACGTGGCAGCCTCTGGGCAGGCCATGTGGCACCCATTGATAGGCCCAAAATTTCAACAATAAAACCTTATATCAAACCAAATTTTGCCACTTGTCCTTCAATTATTGGCCCAAATGGAATATGTTGGGGAATATTTTGAGGAATATTCCAAGAATATTCCCTAGAATATTCTCTTTTTAATTTTTCAAATTGCAAAGTCAAACTTGGTCAAAGTCATTTTTTTGGAGTTTACTGGGCTTTTCAAACCTTCATAACTTCTACAAACGATCTTTGTTTTACAAACCGTTCACGACACTAGAATTGAAGCGATGAGACCTTTCTGGTCGCTCAGGTTGCAAACACTTTTGAGGACTTTCATTTTTTAGCATTCTTGAACAATGGACATGATCTCCTGATCACTATATCATCGTAGCACCTCTCTGATAGGTACTTCTTCTTGAATATCCTCTCAAAATCAACTCAAATCAAGTCTTCCTCCTAAATTCTCTTGACATTCTTCACATATTCCCACTCGATATATTCTTTCCATTTAAGACTGAAGGTGGCTATCTTGGATTTCATGTTCTCTGAGTAGCTATGCAATATGAAGAATTTACTCATCCTAAGCAACCATTCCTCTTCATCTTCTCTCCATCAAATGTAGGAGGATTTACTTTATTGAAATCCTCAGGTAAATACTCCCTCCTCATATAAGCATGATGACAAGAATGACTGTGATGATGTCTCATGGATGAGGAATTATAATGATGCCCATACATACTAGTCCTCCTGTCAGGTGTATCTAGTGATATTCCACCTCTAACTATGTCCCATTTATCCAACCTTTAACTAGATTGAGATCTGCTACCATATTCTCCATTAGTTTTCTCTTCCTTCTCTTGATTAATTCTCATTTTCCATGTTTCTACAACTCTGGCAAGCACCGATGGATTGTTGTATTAACCTCTACCTACTTCTCTTGAGCCCTTGTAAGTCTTCCCTGAGCCTTAACCAACTTGTCATTGTTTTCTTTGCAACTTTTGATCACTTCCCTCAAGCTCCAAAATTTATCTTCTATACCAGGAGAGTAATATAATCCTTGCTACCCAACTGATCTATAGGGAGAGTCACGGGAACTATATTCTACCATTTTTATTGTCATATTGGAGTCTCTTCTTCCTGCAAGTGTACCATGTGAGATAAAACAAATATATACCATAATAAAATCCATACCTCAGTGATATTTGAGGGAGGCTTATCTCATGTGGAATATTATTCCACATTAGTATTTACATGTATAATCATAAGCATATCCATATAATAACAAAACAACATAACAACATCATGCATGACCATACCAAATTTATACCATGAACCCATGAATGAAAACCATAGCCTTAACAAAATCAAACTTTACCTAAAGAGATCACAACCCAATCTGATACCACCCTATAACTTCCTCCTCCCACATTTACCCACTTTCACTGGCTTGCCCTAGGTAAACGTGAGATGAGGATCACCATGACAAGAATCAAGCTCATTTATGACCTTAAGTAAATGGAGATGACAAACTAAGGCCTTATTGACTTCCCTCAAGTGCCACAAGACATCCAAGAGCAGCCCAACCACTCCAGGTGCCCAACTCCTGATATAACTCTCTTTTATCATGGAATACACCCCCATTAATTCCCTTTCCAAGGCCTCCAATGTAATATTCCTAAATTAGCACACAGCTAATTGGAATATTAAATTTTTATTTTTCCCTTAAATAGAGGAATAAGAGGGTATGGAGACCCATAAATCTCCTTATTAGGAATAAAAGACACTCCTAGTGTGAATGGAGGTTATCTAAAAGCTGGATTGAAGACTCTTAGGTGTGAAAAGGGGATGGAGCATGAAGACTCGGTCAACTTTTACCAAATCAAACAACATTGTTATGGATGAGTGGCATTTATGGTGGGAAAATGTAGTTTTGGAGGGAGATTGATTGCATGTAGGTGGTGACCTAATTGAGTGGGGCAAAGGGTGATAAATTCATAAATTATATAAGGAAGAGGATGACAACAGTATGTTTATGTTTTGCTTATTATTTTGATATGTCTGTTTATACTTGTTGCTCTCTTGAACTGTTTAGCTAAGATTTCTTGTGTTGTTTAGCACAGGGTGTTCCCAGTTGGGAATCCCACCTCTTTCCTTGAGAGGCCACTTGGGAGAGTATTGCACTACCTTTTCCACTATCCGGCATCAGGCCAAGCTACATCTTTGTTGTAAAATGAAATTTATATAGAGTATTGTGTTGTGTTGCAGGGTGCAGCAGTGGAGGAGGCCTTCACCACCAGTTGCTGCAAGGACACTTTTACTTTTACAAAGTGGTCTTGATCTCTTGACATTTAGAGTCCCATGCACTATTCTAGGGATGTATGAGGAGGAGGAGACTTGTACCAGCACTGATGCAACCATAGAAGAGCAACCATCATCATTAGTAGTTGTGGAAGCCATCACATCGGAAGGAGGAACCCTTGTAGCAGTACAAGATGTTCCCAAGCTTTACCAAGGTATGCATATGTTTCCACTTTCTGTTAAGTCAACACATCATATGGGGGATTGTGGGAATATACCTTTGCATGACCTAGGGTCAAAGTACATTGCTAATTTGGAGCAGCAGACTATCACTGTGTTGAGGAACCTTGATTTGTTCAAGGAGGAGATATTCATTCATCCTAGTATATCATTGTTGAGATGAACACAAATCTTGGGGCTGGAGTGTAGAATTTTGGAGGATGGGATGAAAATTTTCCTGAGCAGAGAAATTCAGGACTATGTGTTCAACATTGATCATAATCTTGAGTCAGCATGTGCACCATCATGGAGGTCAGTAGCACTGTCATTGAGCAACAGTGATGAGTTGGGGGCCCAACCATTATGGGAGCATTTCAATCACCTTTCTACATGTATAACACAAGATAGGCAGATGGTTGATGGATGACATCTCCCATTATCATGATGGACACTTCTCGATGAGAACTTCACCTTTTTATGAGACGTTTTTTCCTACCACTTATTTGGATCCTTATGGGGTTAACATGGTCATTGATGAGTGGTCATCATTTGGAGATCTCCAAGAGATTTCATTTCAAAATCCCATGAAATGCAAAGATATAAATCTGATTTGGGAGGATGTTATTATCCATTGGAGGAGTACCGATATGAGGCAATGTAGGAGACACCCACATTTGGATGAATGGGTGTGGATGGTGAGCAAGGGGTTGGTGAGCCAATTGCATATCTATGACATAGGGTAGCAGGACGCATGACTACATTGGCTACTCTTGAAAGAGTTTGGCCATCATGTGACATATCCTTCTTCAAAGGGGATGTTGGTGGATGGAACTTAGCATGGCACTTGCATCATATGGCAACAAGGAGGTTGGGTGTATTGGGGTGATGTGATATCTTTCATATCAACCATTATATTGTTGCTCCATATTTTATATTGTGATGGTGTGGGGAGGCAACAAGAGTTGTTGTTGCTTTGGAAGTTCTTGGGAGAGTATGGACTGATTTTATCCCATAATTTTCATGATGTTGCAGGAGTAGGTGATGGCACTATAATGGTGCAAAGGGGCTACTCCTTAGCCTTGGTAGATTAAGAGGTACTTCCACTTGGGGAGGAATCCCCCATATGTAGCAACATTATGGTAGAGGACTTTCACATTTTGCATGTCAAAGAATGGAGCTATAATATGACAGGAGCCTTACTACAAAGGCCAACATCACTATCACTTGGGAGATTGGGTTTGTTGATGGAGTGTTCCGAGGATCACTTCACATATGATGCACTTGATGGACAAGTAGGGGATGAGGGTGATGGAGTAGTGGGTGGAGACATCTATTACCATGATATGATCTTCTTGACTTGGATTTCCAAGCATATGAAGAAATATCTTCATGCAGAACATAGTTCATTCCTCTTCATGGTAGTATGGCATACCACTATGGAGGGCTCATTCATGGATATTATTATCAGCTTACTCTTAGTACATGGTAATAATTATGTTTTTGCACTTATTGATTATATAACATAGTATTTCCATTCTCTTACGATCTCTATACAGTGCATTGGTCCACAAGAGGGAAAGCCTCTATTTGAGCTTCATGGTCATTTTGGGACCAACATCTATGATGGAGATAGCCATTTCTTGTATGGCTTGGGGCAAGTGTTGCACTATTTCCTGTATGCTCAGGTGGTATACAATTCCATTTACTATTTCCTAGTACATGTGATGACATGCACAGCTAGCAATTTCTTAGGAGACAACTTTCCATGTTATTCTTTGAAACATCAGTTAGAAAAACTGCGTTGTGACTACTTGGGAGATTGTTGGTACCTTTCAACACTTTCTAAAACCTTCAATACCTCTCTCATTTGGATTCCATATGATGATAATGCCATATTAATTTTATATGGAATGATTTGGGCAAGCATTAGGGAAATTTTGAGGTCTAAAATGGGCCTCCTAAGGAAATTATAAAATAATAGTGGAAATAATAAAATAACATTTGATTGCATCATCAAATTTTGGAGGGAGAAAAGAAAAACTAATTTCTCAACTCGTATTTTCAACTTATCTCCCAATTTTTTTACTCAAATTTTGAGCAGGAGTACTGATTGGATGAAAAATTTAATTCCTCATCTAAGGAGTACCCATGTTGAATACTCTGGATCCTACTACACGAAAAATGAGAAATACATGAAAAACGTGATTGCAAACACGTTTTTCATGTATTTCTCATTTTTCGTGTAGTAGGGTCCATCAAAAGTACGTAACATGGGTAATACTTGGATGAGGAATTAAATTTTGCATCCAACAAGTACTCCCACTCGAAATTTCAGTAAAAACGTTGGGAGATAAGTTGAAAATATGAGTTGAAAAAGTAGTTTTATTATTTTATTATTTTTTAATATTTTTACCCTTTTACTTAAAAAATGGTGAATCATCCCCCATGTTTGACATCATCATATTGAATCCTGTTGGTTCTTATAAAGTTCATTTTGGTTGTACATTTTTCTTAGGAGGCCCATTTTAGACCTCAAAATTCCTCTAATGAACCAAAGAGTGAGTCTTTGAGGATCCAATTTCCTTTTTGTTTCATGAAGGCAACATTATTGCAGCCCAAATTCAATAGCATCTCTACACTTATCATAAGTGGAGAGAGAGACAATGTGGGATGGACAATTTGATCCATCATGTTTAGCTATGCATCCCACCTTCTTTGCAGGAGCCTAAGGTGGAGGAGATGTTTCATGGGTTGTCATGTTGGAGGGTGACTCACTTTTTGTGGATGATATCTTAGGTATGGAGGCTTCACATGGGAAGGATAATTCCCAATATATTTTATATTCCATGCCTTAAGAAGGCCTCTAGACCACATATAGTTGCTTCCATGGGTATTCCACTTGTTCATGAGGAGAGCCATTTGGATTTTTCACCAAGGGCATACTTACACACTTAGGGGAAGCAACTTGGAAACTTATTGATGAGACAACATCTTGTTCATTGGATGATATTATCACATGAGGATTCTATAGGAGGAAGAGGAGAGGCTCTTCAGTTCTATCCTTGCAGTTGCTTAAGGGCAAGCAACATTTGGGAGGGGAGGACTGTAATATTCCTAAATTAGCACATAGCTAATTGGAATATTAAATTTTGATTTTGCTCTTAGATAGAGGAATAAGAGGGTATGGAGACCCAAAAATCCCCTTAGTAGGAATAAAAGACACTCCTAGTGTGAATGGAGGTCATATAAAAGCTAGATTGAAGACCCTTAGGTGTGAAAAGGGGCTGGAGCATGAATATTGGGTCAAAATTGACCAAATCAAACAGCGATGTTATGAAGTGGCATTTTTGGTGGACAACGCAGTTTTGGAGGGAGATTGATTGCATGGAGGTGGTGACCTAATTGAGTGGGGCCAAGGCTGAGAAAGCTCATAACTTATATAAGTAAGAGGATGGCAACCATATGTTTATGTTTTGATTATTATTTTGATATGTCTATTTAGACTTGTTTCTCTCTTTAGCTGTTTAGCTAAGATTTCTTGTACTATTTAGCATAGGGTATTCCCGGTTAGGAATCCCACCTCTTTCGTTGAGAAGCCTCTTGGGAGAGTATTGCACTACCTTGTCCACTATCTGGCATCAAGCCAAGCTACATCTTTGTTGTACAATGCATTTTCTATAGAGTATTGTGTTGTGTTGCAAGGTGCAGCAGTGGAGAGTTGATTTAGGTCACTTCTTTTCTTGATTTCAGTTGGAGGAAGGTTTCCTTCCATTGGGAGACTAGCAAGGAGAACCCCTAAGCTTTATTTCATCATCCACCATCAGGCTCAAGTGCTGCTATCAGTTACAGTGTAGTTTTCTTAAGGAACTGCATTATTTCTAGGTGCAGTTGCAATAAAGGGTTTGGAGCCCTAGTTGGGGGAGATAGACCTTCAGTGAGGGGATCAACCTCTTACTTGGAGAATATATAGGAGGAGTTCTTATACATTTGCTTATCAAATTATAGACCTCCTATCATCTATCCAGTTGCAGATATTATTCAACCCTAGGGCCATATTTGTATTTCTACATTTTTGTATATTTCAAGAAACCCTTCCCAGGTTATCTTGGAAATGTGCTTGGGAGCTTATATCTCTGTTCCTGACATTTTTTGAGCTATATAATAGAAGATCCATATTGATACATAATTTTTGTAGTAGTTATGTTGTAAAACTACACTGTCTTAGCTCAGGGCATTTGTATGGTAGTTATTTTCATGTATTGATATATTTGCTTGTGGAGGCTTGTTTTGTATTGCTTGAGTGACTTGATCCTCAAGATCTTGTGCCTATTATTTGCTGATATGTTTAATTAGATGGCTGCACATTTGTCTCATATCATGGTGTGTTGATTTATTCATTGTTCTTTCCATTATTGTGTTCATATATTGTTGCTTCCCCATTTGGGAATATTACATCAAGTGAATATGAGTCTCCAGTCTCTCCCATAGGTCTGCTTCCCAGCGACTATGGTTTTTTATACTTAGTTCTATGTCAGCAACTCTAAATTCCGAGCCACTTTTTTAGGGCCAGGACTCAGCCTCTTCCTAGAACTCAGTGAAACTTCTAGAGATGCTCAATGACATAGAAACAATGCTTGTAAATCAAAAATTGAAACCAAGACTCGAGTTGAACTTCCCCAAATGGGAATGAAATTTATTTAAACACTTGGTAAAAATGCAATATACATGTCACGAATGCAAGTCTAAACATAAGGAACTGAAAATTTATTTGAGGTTTAACAAGAAGGGCCACTTCCTTCTCAAATTAGTTTTTATAACACCAATTAGGTCTTGCATTCATTATTCATTCAATTACAAGTAAAATAATGAGAAGATCCATGACTAATAATTGTCATATAACCATGCTTATAACCAAAATATAACTAGATAAATAAAAATGAGAGAACAACCATTACATCAATATAATAACAAGTGCATTTACTTATCAAAAGCAAGGGAAAGTTAGCTCTTATTAAACATAGGAAAAATCCAACCGGGTTCAGGACTTCCACATACACCAACCAACGATAGATTGGAGGAATAAAATATTTTCTTCAGCTAATCACCCCTGTGCCGTATTGCAAACATGAATGTGGGATATGATGGGATAAACGAATGTGAAAACAACCAAGGGAATCCAAAGGTTAAACCACCTCCACCCTCACCATACCATGATCTCATCTAAACTGGTGCTGAGATAACAAAACCAAACTAAGCTTGGAAGCCTCAAAATTTATTCTCCAATACCTAGAGGAATTTTCCCATCTCCACCCTCAGGCTTTACTGTGCATCCCTCCATTACCGGTCAAGGGATTCCTAGGTATTTTGGAATTTTCCTAAGACCACCTCACCTGGATTCAAAACATTTCGATAATCCAAAGCTCAAACTGAGAACATCCCCATCAAACCAAGGCTATCCATAAATGGAAAGGAAAGGTTAAAATCCAATGTCCAACTAGGAAAACCCATGCCAATTACAACAAAATAACTAAATACCAACATGTACATACCATTCATGTCAAAACCAATTATGAAATCATGCATGCAACCTGTTACCTGCAAGTATTCCTGTTGAAGTTTCTTGATCAAAATTTTCCTTGTTTGATCATTACTTTCCTTTGTTTTCCTTGTCTTTCCTTTGTTTGCTTGCTTTCCTTCACCTCTTGGTGCTCTTCTCTCGTCTCAGACAAATTCTAAAACTAAACTAACAAAAGGCTACCAACTGATTCTTTGAGGTTTTTTAAATTGACAAGGCCTCTAATTTATTCAATTTTCCATTATTTTCCTTCATTTTCCACCTCACATGAAACCTGT
Organism: Pinus albicaulis; assembly: GCA_034641835.2. Taxonomy (NCBI): domain Eukaryota; kingdom Viridiplantae; phylum Streptophyta; class Pinopsida; order Pinales; family Pinaceae; genus Pinus; species Pinus albicaulis. Next base: position 733,549,246 of record CM076571.1, on the reverse strand, counting down.
GACATTTCACCTTCATTTTATCCTAATTTTCTGTATTTTCATAAATAAATGTCAAAAAAAATATTTTTCCTTTCCAAAGCCTTTTCCAATTTCCCCTTAGCCATAAAACACAACAAGTGATGCCCACGAGGATATTTTTCCCAACATTCAACTTGGAATAAGTGTACGTTGACCGTGGTCTTATTTTTCCTTTATTAACTTTTATTACATGAAATTTTAACCTGGGGCTATTACAAACCAGGTTGCAACTTAACTGTTTTTGACATTCATGTTCGTCATAGAAATAAGAATAATTATTGGTAAGGTCGTGTGTAGTGTTCAAGGTGTTATTAAATATTTGATGTATATATGATGAAATAAACAAATGTATATTAGTTAAAAAAAAGTTATAATCAATTCAAATTTATTTCTATTTCCATATACCATATCATTATCATGTGCATAATTATGATAAAAAATCCCCTTGTTAGTTGCATATACATGTTAATTATGGTAATTAATATGAAAGGTATTATATTTGTACGATAGTTGTGAATTTAAATCTACAAATGAATAATTATTATTTTATTAATCATACATGGTCGTTTGTGAGAAATCAACATAAATATTATATGGAATGATATTACAACTTCTGAAAACAATGTTACATACATGTTCCTTTGTTTGCAAAAGGTATCCTAAAGTTTATATCTGACCTTTGTATTCAGAAATGGATGGGGTTGATTTTGTGATAGGCATAATTTCTTCCTCAACTTGCCCTACTTCAGAAACTTTATCGGTATAATGATCAGGGAAATTAAATAAAAGGGAACCAAAGTTGAGATTAGTGATTAAATCATTAGCTTCCTTAAGGTTCTCTTGGCAATCTAAATGAGATCTAATGCTCTATTAAATTAAAGGTTCAAAGGGTAAACACATTTCATTAGAATCATTAGTTACATATTTCTAACATTCAACTTCACCATGAACACAAGATTCACTTTCTTGAAACTATAAATGAGAATTATCACAATGTTGACCTAAAAAACAATGTTTTTCAATAAGTGAATTAGAGGGATACATAGTTGTATATTGTTTATAATAAATGGCATTGAAATATTTTAGACATGAAATATTATTGGGTGGAAGTTACATATACCATTGTCTTTATTTAACTTCTAACGATATCATGAATAGTTTCATCAATACGTCCTCATGCTAAATCCAAATGTTTGGAATCTAATTGATGAAGTCTCTAAGATGTTGCGTTGGGTTAGCATATTCGTCTACACAAAATCATCACAGGTAAGTATGCCATAGGTTGGTTTCAAATTTTGAATTATTATTCAAACCCTTTTCCACATTAATTATCAATTCGGGTGCATTTTTTATCATAAGGCTAACATGAAAAATAAATGCAGATACAATAGCACAATTCTATATCAATCGTGGATTTGATAAATTAAACAAAGCAACAATCAATGTAACAAAAAATAAAGAAATATTAGTAATAAACCATAAATATTGCAATGCATTCATAGAAATACGAGTATAAAAAATTACGTTTACTATCACAGCAATTAAAAAATATACAAAATGAGAAATAGAATTAACAGCACAAAGAAAGCACGTAGCACCTGATCAGGAGAGTGCCAACCCAACTCTCTGATCAGGGCTGCAATGTACTCATGAAATTAAAAAGGTAACAAGAATATAACTTTCATTAACTTGATAATAATGTTCTGTTACAAAATTCAATTCCTTGCATTTCCAACCCCTGATTAACAGCTTCAGAGCCCTTCTTATACAAATGTTTACAATGACTGTTCTTGAAATCTCGACAGTTAGTGCCTACAATTATACACCATTATAATATATGAACTAAATACTAAAGAAGGTAGAGAGAGAATCTGGAGTCATTGTGCTGTTGCAACACTTCTCGAAATAACACTGCTAAGTTAGAGCTATCCCGGAAATTAAGGATATGGTCATCTGAACACCAAATCTGCAAAAATATTGAAACTAGTAAATCTCTTTAGGTAATAATCCTCGTGAATTTACTTCATTGACTAAATATTCCAAGAATACATATAGAGGGGTTTACTTGTGCACTTCATAGCATGAATTGAATTTTAATGATGTAAATGGGTAAAGAAAGTGGGTTAAAATGGAAGGAAACGATGTACAGGTTTGGCTCCCAACGTTTCCCCCAACTAGTCTTTTTGCATTTCCTCATGCAACTCATTGCCTCTGCAGGTTTGGATTGGAACGATTGTAGTCAACATGAAGCTGAGAAAGGTCATATTTATCTATCATATTTGTCCCCAGGGGTTTATATCCATATTTCATAAGAATGTCCTTCTACCAATCATTTGCCATGTTTTATGCCAGAGTATATTATTCTTCTAGCAGCAAAACAATGGGGAATTGAAACCTCAGTCCCATCCACTAGACACCGCGAGTATGGATGCATGCAATGTATTATGGAAATCTCTCTAATGCCCATGCAAAGTTAGGTGCCCCAAAAGGCTCTTGGTTTCTAACGGCTGATGATGACAACATCCATCTCCTTTGACAATCGTCACGAGCATCATCTGTGAAAGTAACCACCTTTTTGGTATAGAGATTAGTACACTATTTTTGTGTGGAAAAAAATTTTTCCTTGCGTCCATACATCTGTAAAAATATGGCATGCTTGTTTTAGATTTTCATATACTGGACATTCTCTCTTCTTATCGTAAGTGGCTGTGTAGCTTGGTTCTCTTCAAATGTCTCAAAAGAATTTTTCCACTTAACTTGATTAATGGTGTAAGAGGTAAAATATCTCAAACAGGCGTCTCCCACAAATGGGACTGGATTGAAGGTCTGGTCATCACTCAAGAAATAGTCATTCATGTATAATTCACACACTAAATGTTGATTCACAACATCGTGAATCCTCAGGATGCAAAGAAACTGTATCAGATCTTTGATTTCATGACTAATCTCACTATGAATTCTCTCCAAAAATAAAGGGAATTGTTCATGGAGAAACAAGGAATAATTATGAGCGGGAGGTCGACAGGCCATTACCTATTGTGTCAAGGTAAACATTTCCTCCTTATCAGGTTTTAGCATCAGCACCTGCTTCTCTAAGCTTTCAATCTTTTTATTTTGCTTCTCTTGCTTCTGATTTTCTTTTTCTAGTTGATCTATATACCCAGTAATGGTCTGGACTGCTTTCTCGTGGACCCTCTTCATCTCCTCTCTATGTTCTTTCAATGTGATGGTCCCTTGCTGGAGATAGGCCATGACAAATTTCCATTTCTGGATTTCAACATATAGGATAAATTCTCGAGCTTCAAACATATATTTTATAGGTTCGGTCTGTGTAGCAGCAGAGACAACCTCAACATTTGGCTTCATATCTTCCCCTTTGTATTTCCTCACCTTCTTCTTTAGCCATGATACTTGCTTCCTTAGCTAAAAAAATTTCATTTTAATTGCATATTTTCCTTGAATTGGAGCTGATGTCTCTCCTTGAGAGGTGGTCTCCTTCTCCCACACTGCTCTACAAATTATTGCTTAAAAATAACCTCTTCTACTGGCACCACAGCTGGTTTAGGGACTGGCGGGTTGCTATCCACAAAAATGTTGATGGCTCCTTTTTCACCAAGTCCTCCCTAAATTGTCCCCACTCCTCGAGAGAAGTCCCTTCATTTTCCATTCTTGGTTCAATAATTTCTAGATTCACTTGGGCGATGCCTTCGACATCCATCCTCTATTATTTTTCTACTACAAGGTTTTCTTCTAAAGGCTCAGGCATTGATTTTAACCCCTGCAGATCATCTTCATTATGGGTAATTTCCACAGATGGAGTCGCATCATTCGCCACATGTCCTTCTATCAACATGGGTTCTTGTGTTTCCACATTGAACTCTTCGGGCTGCTCTGTATGTGAATTAGCAGGTGCTGGTTCGCAAATGGTTGTACTGACAATTGTGTCTAAACTTGTCTCGACAAATTCTAAGACCAAAGGGACAACTACTTCTTCTATAAGGCACTGAGGAGATCGAAACTTGTTTACACCTCTCGATAGAGTGGAAAGAAACAGAGAATGACGGACATTATCCTCTATGTCTATTATGGTCATGTCTGCTACCTCAAGCTCTTTCTCTTCACCATATTTATTCTCTTTTTTGACCAACCCTTCTTCTTCATCACCTTTTTGTCATGCAGAAGACACTGGTTCTTTTGGAACAATGTCGACTACATTACTTATATTTCCCAAAATATCCTGGCTCGTCTTAATTAGTGGTGTTTCTTGTGTAGCACCACTACCTGCTTCAAGATCCAAATTTTCTTAGACAAGTACTGCTATTTCTTGTGTAACAATATCACTTTCTAACCCTTCAACTGGTGCTAATTCTTTCTATGCCTCCACAGTGGATGTTGATTCCTAAGAAAAAACATCAGCTCTATCCTCTATTTCCATAATTCTCACATTAATTAGTCCCACAGACGAGGCTGGTTCTTGTGTCACAGCCTTGATTGTGCCACCTTCCACATTCATTGCTTCTTCTTCTTCCATGCCAACATGTGATGCTGGTTATTGTGTAACAACATCAGTTGCAACCTCTTCTACACCCATTCTATCTGCTTTCTCTTTCTCTATTGGGTCAACAAGAGATGTTGGTTCTTGTGTCATAGCATCAACTATGGATTCCTCTTCCTCCATTTCTTTTGGTTCCTCTTCCTCTAATGGACCAACTAAAGATGCTGGTTCTTGTGTATCAGCATCAACTATGGCCTCTTCCTCCTCCATTTCCTCTGGTTCCTCTTATTTTGTTGAACCAACAGGGGATGCTGGTTCTTCTTCCTCCATATCTTCTACATCATATTCTTCTCCTGAACCAATAGGGGATCCTAGTTCTTCTTCCTCCATCTCCTCTGCATCATCTTCTTCTCATAAAATAGCAGGAGCTATTGGTTCGTCTTCTTCCATTTCTTCTGGCTCATCTTCCATACATGATCAAGTAGGATATGTTGGCTCTTCTTCCTCTATTTCTTTTGGCTCATCTTCCTCTCTCGCAGATATCACATCTTCCACTTCTTCCTCTATTAGCTCAAGAAATTGTGTGCAGGGAAAATGAAATTGAGCCAATGCATGCATTACCAGTAGAAGAACCAACCCATGATTTGTAAGAACCACCAATACCTGTTGCGAGCGCCGGGCAAACTATGCCATAAGCTGGAGATTTTTCAAAAGAAATAAAGGCATGTCCAAGGGGTGAACCTGTGCCTACCGATATTAGAGGTGACCTAGGAGCTTAAAGTGATATTTGAATAGGGTGGTAAATCACCCCTTGCAAGTTATATACCTCATAACAAAGTATGCCACCTCTCCCTGTGGATGTGGCAGAGAATTCTGATCTTATCCTCTCCCTTTCAAAACCGCCCTCTCTCCAACTTGCAGATGTTTGAAATACTGAGATGGGGGTGAATCAGTATTCCTTTAAATTAGAGCATTATTTAATCTTCAATTATTATCAGTTTTTGTAAAATGATAGCAGAAAACAAGAGGAACACAAATGCACACAGTTTTTAAGGTGGAAACCCACTCCGGGACAAAAACCACCTAATTCTTTTCTAATAATTCTTTAATATTCAACTCCAATTGAAAATAAAGCTCCAAATTCATATAATCTAGAAAAGCATTCTTCTCCAGCTCCCACTTGATGGATTCTCCAACACCTGAGATTCTTCAGTAGTCAACTGAATGGGTGCCCCAACACCCAATGAGCTACAACTCACCCTAGCACCACCCTACCACCCTGTAGAAGAATAAAAGAAGAATGGACTCCTGTACCAAGGAAAATGGTCCACTTTACAATGATATAGAATGATGTAGAAGAATAAGACACATTAGAACATAACCCCAACTATGACACAACCACCTAATGATGATCCTAGACCACTCGACACTGCCTCTTCAACTCTTGGCAGATAGACACTAGTACAATTTGTACAATAATGTATTTACAATGACTTAGTACAATGATTGTACGTAATGCTGCCCACTTAAAGACTTATGTGATGAACTTCTTGTTGTTGTTATGTACCTTGGTTGCTTCTCTTGTCATGCTACCCTCTGTTGCACCTTGCTTTGCTTTGCTGCCCTAGAAAGTCTGGTCCTTTGCAGCCCTTGACAACACATGATCTAGCTTTTCTTGCCTTCTAGGAGCTCGATATTAAATCTAGAGTATCTCTATTATTTCAGATCCCCAATATCTGATTTTTGGTCTTGTAGTATTCCTCTGAGTCATCTTTCCAATTCCATAAGTCTGACCCAATTTCGATTCTTGAAGAGAGAGTTATACCCAATCTCTCACAATGCCCTAATTATGGACTGTTTCAGCAGAGAGAAATTGTACGACGTGCCACATGTCACTGTTTCTTCATTCAGCTTTGAAATTGATAGAGAAAAAACTTCACTTTATGCACTATCTGCCACTTTTTATGGAATTCCAATCCGATACTCAGAGAGAGATTTATGATGATTTTCCCAAGGTCACTTCTTTGAGATGAATTTCAGGAGCGTGCAAAAACACTGACTTCCATAGATCATATCTCCGAAAATTTTGTGCACCTTAATCTGAAATTTTCACAGTAGCTTCCTTAGGATTTCAGCTTCGCCTCATAAAAATTTCAGCTTCTGAACCTTCGTAGAAAAAAATTAGAGTGAAAATGCCATGAACCTGTTTCAGATAACGAAATCCCTTGCATGAGGAGGATATGAGGATCATAATTTATATAAATGCTTAGGTTGAGAGGGGCTTCAACAAGTGCACGTGGGAGGGATTTTAGGAGCTTAAAAAATATTAATTATGATTTTTCAATGACCCATGCCACAACCCCATGGGGTTTTATCCCTCTAACTAGGGGTACAAACTTCAAACATGAATATCTCTCAAACCGTGAAGAATTACATGGCGTGCCATATATCAACGAAAACATCTCGAAAAGTAGAAACCATAAAAAGCCTTATTGACCTAGAATATATTAATTTTTTAGGTCAAAATTCCCATGCAATATTGAGTTAGTCCCTGGTGCTGCTTGGGTTGACATCAATGACAACCGCTGATCAACAACAGAAACAACTCTGGAAATTTCGGCAAAGGATTTTTTCGTGAAAAAAATTTATGCCCTCGCTGTGGTAGTCCACTGACCGCTGAAATTACCTCCTCTGTGACAGTGATTTCTAAGCCCCGCACTCTGGAATGATACTGTTGGAACAGGGTTCCCTAACCTGCGTTTTTTATATAATTTTGTAATATTCGGTCTTGCGTAGGGGTTTTGAGGTGGGTCAAAGCCCCTAATGTTTTGTGATGGGTTAAAGGGTAGCTCTGGGGTCCAAAAACCATGATTTGCGGACCATAGGATAGAAAATGCTACAATGTTATAAATAGATAGATATTTGGGTCTATTAAGTAAGTAATATAGAATATTGATGCTACGTGTGAATTGTTAAAGTCTATCTTGGTTGTTTTGGGTGAAGGACTCCTGTTGGCTGTGTGCGCGGAGATCCTTAGTCCTGTTGTGTGAGGACCCTGCTAGGCTGTGTGCGCGAGCTGTGTTTGGGTAGTAAGTGGATCTTTTGATGCTAATGAATGCGGCATATGTTTGAAGTACCTTTGTGCTATTTGGTTGATTTTGTTTACTGTTGAAGAGCATCTATGATATTTAGTTAAGCTGCGAATGTACTTGTGATTTGGAATTGACTGCGATTATAATGTTTTGTGATGTTAATTGCTGATGCGCACGTGGATGTGAATGTATTGATTAGATCTGTTATCATAATATATTTGTTACAGTTATGTCCTGATTATACTGTTAAAAATAGTTGTGATTAGACTCATTCTACATGAACATAAGAAGCTGCAACACAGATCTACCTTAAATTACCTACTCTCTTATAGGGTGCGGAAACCTGGTTCCAACACCCTCCCATACTACTTCGGGTAAGACCTCGGCCTGTGAAAGTAGGTCATTGCCGAAAGGGCTAGTAGTATAGGGGTTTGTTGGCAAACCTTAACCTTCAAACCTGGGTCAGGACCCCTCAAGCCAAAAAATGGTTCTGTTTCTGTGACCAGGAGCATTTTTAGAGAGAGATTGGGTAATTCCACGAGGTCATTAGAGACTTGAGAAGTTGGAAATTGAAGACAGACAGATTCAGGAATTTTTTGTAAAAGAGAATTGCATCACGAAGCTGACAGCTAAGAAGTGGAAGAACAATTACATCTTCACTGAATTCTATGAAATTTTCCTTGTAACCTTTGCACATGAGCTTCAGGAGTGGTTAGCAAGGCTCATAGAATTCTAGACGTGTTGGAAGGACGATCAGGTTACGCAGTGGACACCAGAATTGATTCAACAGCTGGAGAGGACTGATAATATGATCACCCATACAGTATATCACTGGGTGGATAGCGTGTTGGGAGGGTTCATGACAGAATTCACAGTAAATTAGTTCGTATCCTATTCTGAGGTAGAGCAGAGGTTCTTCAAAGGTTTCCAGGGTAATTTCTTGAAAAAATTGCCATTTTTAATCAAAATATTACTGTGTGAAAAGGGTGTTCTATGCAGCCACACCGAATGAATGACCTCTGATCAGAGCGAGAGTACAACACGAAGTGGTAAATACTACTGAACCAATCGAGAAGGGGATAGATCCATGTATATCCCACTAAGAGAATCGGCTGCACACGAAGGAAATAGTCCTCCAACCACACTGCCTTCAAGTTAGCATAATAGTAAGAACTCCCCCACACCTCTGCCACCTCCAGTAGAATACATGGCCACACAAATGAAGCTACCCACATTCAATGGTGTAGGAGATGAAGATATGGACCAATTTTGGTTTGTAGAAGAATCAGTATGGACTGCACAGAATGTGGCTACAGATGAGGTAAAGAGAGCACAACTATCCCTCACCTTTGAAGGAAGGGCCTTGGAATGATATATGGGGTATGTAGGCCAGCATGCGGATCCATCTATTCAAGAGATTAAGAAATATTTGAAACAACAATTCCGGAAGCCTACATCCTACTCGCACCTAGTAACTGACCTAAAGGATTTTAGACAGGGACCCACTGAGTCTATATGGGAAGCTGATCAAGGGTTAAAGAAGGTTATTAGAGATGGGGAATTTCAGTATGATGATAGGAAACACAAGGAATGGTTTATCGCTATGATGCTACCTCACCTACGTGGACCTGTGGGTCAGCAAGCGATTGAGACACAAGAGAAAGCCCTAAAGATTGCTATGAAACTAGAAGATGTGCCAAGAGACGATGCCCAGTTTGGGGTGTAGCAGATCCAGGGACAGATGGAGGAAATCCACCTTGAAATATAGAAACTGTGACAAGAACGAGGGAAAGAGGCTAGCCCAGACATATGGTGCATAAGATGAAGGGTATCCGGACACACTAAGGACCAGTGTCATCTGCTGATAGATTACATGCAGGCTGGGGGACCAATCACATTACGCCCTAAGGAGGTTGTGGGGCCAAGTGGTCCAACGTTATGGTGTGATGATTATCATGTTGTTGGGCTACACGATACTAACCACTATCCCCATCTTGGTGCTTATGTTCCCGAATTGAAGCAACAATGTTGTTGATTCTACTCCTCTGTGGGACATGACGAGCATAAATGTCGAATCTTTGACTTGATGATAGATCGAGGAAACCTATATAGGGTATAGGCTAACCCTTCTTCACCACTATCTCCCTCAAGCAAAGGAGGCTCCCCAGCAAGAGGCAAGGGAGGGGTAAGGGGTGGAGGCACAGGTCGGGGAAGAGGGAAATTGATCTGTTACAACTGTGGAGAAATAGGGCACTTCACAAGGGACTGTTTGAACCCTGCACGAAAATATTGCCGCTATTGTCGAAAATTGGACCATGTGATTGAAGACTATCCAGTTTTGATAGAAAAAATGTAGGAAAAACAACAGACACCTACACAGAATGTAAAAAGGGTTAAGGCAGAACTGCGTGATGAAGGACCAAGTATTAATTTCATAACGCGTAGTGACATGGCTACCAGAGGAGCTGAGGAGAAGGCTGCGGCTGAACCAATTATCTGGAAGGCTGCTATCAAATAGGAAAGCTTGGACCTATAGAAAGATAAAGAAACCTTTGTAGCAACCTGTAAGGACTTTGCCAAGGATGGGGCATCTACCTCCAAGGCTCCAACAAACCTAAGAGTGGATGACGAAGTTAAGCCATTCCTACAAGCCTATATGAAGTTACTACAAAACCAGAAGGTGGTGGAAAACCTCCAAACTATGATAGACAACTGCGCGGAAAGAACTGACCCTCCTACAGAGGTTAGAGACGTTCACAAGATGTACAACCACAAGAAGCACACTGGGTGGGAGATGTGGCTAACAGCGCAGATTGGCGATTACAACATGGATCAGGTAATTTTGGATCTGGGATCTAATGCGAACATCGTGCCTAAGAAGACATGGCAGAGAATGGGATAACCTAAGCTGGAATGGTCTAGCATATAGTTGTGCATGGCTAACCAACATAAGATCATACCATTAGGGAGGTTGTCAAAGATTATGGTAGATATTGTAGGAGTTAAGGTACGCCCTGACTTCGAGGTAATTCAGATTGTGGAATATGTGGACCCTTATCCTGTGCACCTAGGACTAGATTGGGCGATAGACATGGGAGGCATTATAAACCTAAAGAAAAGGAGCATGGTTTTTTAGAATGAGGGTACGAGGGTGATAGTCCCACTAGACCCTACGGAAGGAGAGTGGTACACAAAACTGGTGCGCAAAGAAGAGGATGTGGATCACATTTATAAATTAACTTCTCAGGAAAAGGATTGGATCAATCCTACAACTGATGATGTGATTTGTTGGGAGAAGGATAGTGAATGCCTCTCTGACTACGATGGGGAGATAGAAAATTGGCAGAATTGGTTACATGATGTATCTGTGCTACACCATCTGAGAATCAAAAAGAGCTTTCAGTGTATCTCCTTAGAGGTAAGAGAATTGCCCTACTTTTAATGGTTCCGGTAGTATTAGGGAGTTTTTGTGCACATTTGAAGCTAAAGTCCCAAGGGATCGAAGGATGTGGGCACTTAATCTAGCCATGCACGTAACCCCTACGAGGTGGTGGGAAACTCATAAGGGGATGTTCCATAATTGGGAGAAATGTCGCGAGATGATGATCCTGCAATTTGAACCCCCGGTTTACATGCGTGTGAAGACTTTCCTTGGCCTAGTAGACACGTGCGAGCACTTGCACACATGGATGGAGGAATGGGGGGAAATAACTCTGGACGAATGGTTCCACCTATTCATTCATGCCTTGGGGCCAATCCCTACCGCATGGTATTTAGATGCAGAACTACATTAGTGAACCCGCCACTAGGAAACCCTGAAGGACGAGTTTTTAGGGACATTCAACTTGATAGGTGGAATGGAGGCACTCGATGAAGCTCTGCAGGATATAGATGCCTTAGTATTTGATGACTCATGCCCTCATGTAGTATATGGGGCACCAACGTGGGAGACGTAGAAGCAGGATATTGTCAACTGTCGCAACCTGTCAATAGAGGAATGTGATGAAAACCCGCGAAATATCTCTATCCCGAAGTCGGAGGGAGAGCACACAGTTGTTGTACCCCCACTGAAGACTGTTGATGTGACTAAGCCTCTTAAGTTGCGAGAAGTAAAAATTAGAACGAAGGAGTAACCTAAGCTAGCTAAAATTGGGGACTACTAGGATGATGATACTGTTGGAAGAGTCATGGAGCTCCTCAAAGAATGCCAGGACCTATTTCCTACGAAATTCTCAGAACTCAAAGGGATTACATGGGACCTAGGGGTCATGCGCATCACTTTAAAACCAGATTTGCGCCCTATTAAGCAACGCACTAAAAAATTTAGGGAAGAACTTGACAAAATGATAGCTACAAGTATCATCAAACTAGTCAAATAGTTAGATTGGGTAAGTCCTATGGTGTTTTAGGAGAAAAAGACGAAAGGAGAGATACGGATTTGTGTTGACCTGCACAAATTGAATGATGCCTGCGTACATGATCCCTTTCCTAGAACATGTAGAAATTTGAATAATAGCTGAATTATTCATCGAGATTATCCTGATTACACACTATTTAAGCTTCATGCATAATACATAGCCTCTTCTACAATTGATCATCAATATGCGGAAATAGAAGCAGTCGCATGCGCACATTAAAAAATAATCAAGCACACATATAACACAGTATGTAATGGGGAAAGAAAATAGCTGAAAACCCCCAACTATCTGTATATTATAATGATAGAGAACATGTAACAATACATAGCACAAAGCTCTCACAGCTCTTAGCACTATCTCAATGCTACACACAAAACTAGCTCAGAAGATGAACAAGTCACAGGTTCAAATCTCCTCCACAAGTCTGCTTGCCTTTACTGTGCAATCCAAGTTGATTAATGATGAGATCCAAGTTTGAATCCCACTAGCTTCAACTGCGCAATACTCATTGGAAATCTCCATCAATGTGTGTGCAAATCTCATGCACAGGTATAGTCACAACTGATAGTCACACTAACCCTTTCACCCACCTCTAACACTGGTCTCCACTGAACTATCCATGCATTGCAGTTAACTGATGTGTTCTTTAGTTGATTTATGAGTTAATAATTAGTGAATTAATTAATAATTAATTCACACCACTCATCACTAGTGTATTTCTCAGTTAGACTAAATACAACTAGTTCAACTAAGTTAAATAGAACACAACTCCACCAACTGTCTCATCAACTCCACCAAACTCTGCCACATGAGTTCTAACTAAAGTCAACCATGCAATAGCTCAACTAACCCATAGGAAAAGCGTATTTCCTTCTGTCAGCTGCATGTGCCACATCCAAGCATCAAACTGAAGTGCCCCAAGAGGATAAGATAATGTTTATAGTCTAAATATTATTAAGGGTTAATAATATTTGACTGTTCTATTTTTAGCCCGACAGTCTAAAAATAGATTCCGCCCAATGTCTAAAAAAAGAGGTCCATCTATTTTTACCAACTCGACCAATTATCCATAAATAGCATCCTGCAACTCATAGACCATGATCCATATGTCTAAAAATAAACATAGTCTAAAAATAGACTTTGCGCCAAAAATCACTTGTGTGGCCCCCACCTAGTTTTGGTGATCACTTTCCAACTAGGATCAGGAAAGATGTTTCAGGATGCCTCCTTCACTGTTTCTTGTTGCCATTTTCAACACTCCCTCTCAACAAGTAAGGACTGTCTTTGCATGTGACATGCAACTCCATGCATTCACCCTGTAACCTTCACAAGCGCCATGCAACTCCATGAATCTGCTCTGCAACTCCTCTGAAACTAAATAGACTCCAAAAAAATCAATCAATCTGATGCATATATCATCAAAGTATTTGACTTCTGCTGGTACCAACTGCACATGTCATCAGGAACCACTGCGCTATTGAAATCTTGCACCCATGCACTCTGCACTTGCTGTCAACTCTGATCCGCGCTCCAGTATCTGACACTGTCACTTTGATCTGCCTGCATCAATCCAACTGATCATGCTACTGCTGCACTGTGGGCACCTCGTAGCCAGGTTCAATTCATGAGATCCACACCATCTCATGAATCCTGCCCCAAAAATATCCTCTTGGGATTAATCATGCATGTCGCCCCACCTCTCACCTGGTGGTATAGTTGCATGCACTCCCTCTGCCCATCTCGCACGAAATTTCTCTGCATGAGTGGTTGCCCCCACTCCATGATCCTCATCTTGTGGCTGTTCCACATCCCGAGGTTCACTATTACCTGCATGAAAAACTTTCTCCCTCTCAAGCATCAATTGCATGTCTTCCTTGCACTTCCCAACAGTAGGAAGCTCCATAGACATCCCATCTACTTCAAGTCTGTAGAGATTCTTTGCTCGAATCCCAACCTTCTTGACTTGTCCAGTTGCCTTGTGCCGAAGGAAAAATTTTCCTTCACTAAAGACAACTTCATACCCTTTATCCTCTAACATTGCGACTGAGATCAAATTCTTTTTTAAACCTGGAACATGCACTACATCTTGTAAAAGAATGAGTTTACCTGACTCCCTCTGAAAGGTTATGGTACCAATGCTGGTCGCATTGTATCGTCCATTGTCGCCCAACTCAACATTTAACTGGAGATCTTTCTCCACCAAGTCACTGAAAAGATTCACATCTCCCCTCATGTGAAAGGAAGCACCACTATCAAAATACCACCCCGATCCCAATGCACTAGACACCATGCATGCGATCAATGAGAAGTCCATCTCAAATTGCGAGGCAAGAGCCTCACCAGCTGCAGCTCTAGCAGCCTGCTTGTTCTTCTTCTTCTGTGGACAATTCGTGGCGTAATGTCCATGATCGTGACAGTGAAAACACTTCACTTTGGACATGTCACGCTCTTTACCATCCACACCGGATTGAGAAGCATTCTTCTTGCTCTTCCGCTTCTTTTCTTTGGCAGCCAAGGCACAATCTTCTTCATCAGATGCTTTTGATGAAGATCCATCCCTGGTGCTCCGCCTTATCTCCTCTTGCACAAGATCCGACCAAAGTCGCTCCCATCCTGGAAATTTCTCCCAACCATTGACAGAATCCTCATAGGAATGCCAACTCTTCGAAAGCCCAAGGAGAGCCAAGCTCACCAAGTCTTCTTCATCCACACTAACTCCTACACTCCCAAGCTCATCCCTGTAGTGGACAAACTTTGTCAAGTATATTGGAATAGTCTCATTCTTCTCCATCTTTATTTTCCTGAGTTTATCCCTGACCGCCAACTTCCTTTGGTCGCTCTTGCTTTGGAATAAATCTGTCAATGCTTTCCACATCAAATATGGAGAAGGTTTACCATGCAGGCTGGATACAATGTGATCCTTCACACCCTCCAACAGAATCCTTCGACACCTTGCTATCTTCTTTTTCCAAGCCTAAACCAAGGCTGCATCGCTAGGCTTTGGAACTTCAGCATCTATGATCTCCTTCAGCCCATTTTCATCGAGCACCGCCTCCATCCTATCTCTCCATGCAATATAATTCAAGCTACCTTCAAGAGCATACTCCAATCGCAATCCTTGATACGACATTTTGACTTCGACACCAAGAAAACACTGCTGCAAATTCGAATTCCACCAGCTCAAAACTCAACCGCTTCTGATCTAATGTGAGAACAAAGTATTTCTAGCACAGAGATCAACTGTAGGGGCATCTACTGGATATATCACCTTTCAAAGAAAGAATGGATCCAGAGGCTACCTGGACCACTTACAGACTCTGTCTACCGAAATAAATTGTAATCACTGTAATAGATCCGATGATCAATTTCCCTTTGATACCATGTAGAAATGTGAATAATAGCTGAATTATTCATCGAGATTATCTTGATTACACACTATTTAAGCTTCATGCATAATACATAACCTCTTCTACAATTGATCATCAATATGCAGAAATAGAAGCAGTCACATGCGCACATTAAAACATAATCAAGCACACATATAACACAGTATGTAATGGGGAAATCTAATAGCTGAAAACCCCCAACTATCTGTATATTATAATGATAGAGAACATGTAACAATACATAGCACAAAGCTCTCACATCTCTTAGCACTATCTCAATGCTACACACAAAACTAGCTCAGAAGATGAACAAGTCACAGGTTCAAATCTCCTCCACAAGTCTGCATGCCTTTACTGCGCAATCCAAGTTGATTAATGATGAGATCCAAGTTCGAATCCCACTAGCTTCAATTGTGCAATCCTCATTGGAAATATCCATCAATGTGTGTGCAAATCTCATGCATAGGTATAGTCACAACTGATAGTCACACTAACCCTTTCACCCACCTCTAACACTGGTCTCCACTGAACTGTCCATGCATTGCAGTTAACTGATGTGTTCTTTAGTTGATTTATGAGTTAATAATTAGTGAATTAATTAATAATTTATTCACACCACTCATCACTAGTGTATTTTTCAGTTAGACTAAATACAAATAGTTCAACTAAGTTAAACAGAACACAACTCCACCAACTGTCTCATCAACTCCACCAAACTATGCCACATGAGTTCTAACTGAAGTCAACCATGCAATAGCTCAACTAACCCATAGGAAAAGTGTATTTCCTTCTGTTAGCTGCATGTGCCACATCCAAGAATCAAACTGAAGTGCTCCAAGAGGATAAGATAATGTTTATAGTCTAAATATTATTAAGGGTTAATAATATTTGACTGTTCTATTTTTAGCCCGGCAGTGTAAAAATAGATTCCGCCCAATGTCTAAAAATAGAGGTCCATATATTTTTACCAACTCAACCAATTATCCATAAATAGCATCCTGCAACTCATAGACCATGATCCATATGTCTAAAAATAGACATAGTCTAAAAATAGACTTTGCGCCAAAAATCACTTGTGTGGCCCCCACCTAGTTTTGGTGATCACTTTCCAACTAGGATCAAGAAAGATGTTTCAGGATGCCTCCTTCACTGTTTCTTGTTGCCATTTTCAACAGACCATTCTCAGATTAAATCCTTGATAGAGTGGGGGAACAGGAAGCATACTCGTTCATGGATGGGTTCTCGGGCTACCATCAGATCTGGATCGCAGCAAAACTACGTTCACCACTGAATGGTGATCCTTCAAGTACACTGTCATGTCATTTAGGCTCAAGAATGCCCCTGCCATATTTTCGTAGGTGGTGGTTACAGTATTCAAGGAATTCATCGACAAGTTCTTGGAGGTATATTTTGATGATTGGATAGTATTTGGTTTGGTAAAGAATCACGTCTCGAACCTGCACATGATGTTAGACACCTATAGGAAGCTTGAAGAGGAGAGGAATAACCTGTTTTTGAATTTTTGTTAGGAAGCACCAGATCTCCCTATATATTAAGAAGTGCATATTTTGCGTATATTTCAGGATCTTTCTAGGCCACATAGTCTATCGGCAGGGATTGATGGTTGACCTTGCCAAGGCCGCAGTTATCATCAACTTAACAGTTTCCACAACTGAGAAAAAACTACGCTCTACCCTCTGACATACATGCTACTATAGAAAGTTCATTCAAGGGTATGCACTAGTCACATCAACCATGGAGAAGTTTCTAAAGATGGATGTGCAATTTTTTTGGGATGCGTAGTGTCAGAAGAGCTTTGAGTTACTCAAGAATAATATGGTCTCTGCACCTATCCTTATATTTCCTGACTGGGCGAAGATTTTCCATGTACATGTAGATGCTTCAGGGAACACCCTGGGAGATGTCCTTACGCAGCTTGGGGAAGGAGACATCGACCACCCAGTTGCATTTACTAGTAGAAAACTCTCTAGTGCGGAGTGAAGCTACTCCATTATTGAGCACGAAGGGTTGGCCATGGTATATGCGCTACAAAAATGCCGGCATTATCTATTAGGAGGGAACTTCAAGATGTTTACAGATCACTCGGCTTTGAAGTACCTAGTGAATAAGCCTGTGCTGGGGGGGAATATTTTTTGATGGCTGTTGTTATTTCAAGAATATGACTTCGAGATCATCATGGAGCTAGGGAAACTAAATGTCAGGCTAGACCACTTATCCCAAATTGAAAGTGGTGAAGATCCAACCAATCTAGAAGAAGTGCTATTCGATGTGCAACTGTTTTCTATTAAGGAAGTTGATGCACACTTCACCAACATCATTCACTTCTTAACTACATAGATGGCGCCGGCAGAATATTCAATACAACAGAAGAAAGAGCTAGTCACCCGCGCAACGAATTTTACCATCATAGCAGGCCACTTGTATAAGCTGGGAGTTGATGAGGTGCTGTGAAGATATGTGTTGGAACATAAAAGACACGCCATCTTAGTAGAAGCCCACGGGGGCATAGCAGGAGGTCACTACACAGGGAAAGAAACAACCCAGAATATTTTGAGAGCTGGGCTATGGTGGCCCATGCTGAATACCAACTCTCACGACTATTGCAATGCCTATGACACATACCAAAGGACAGGAAGGTCATGCACAGAGACGAAATGCCCCTACAGCCACAGATGGCCCTGCAAGCATTTGACAAATGGGCCATAGACTTCGTGGGGCCCATCAACCCACCAGCGAAGAAGACAGGTGCACACTACATCATCATTGCGACTGATTATTTAACTAGATGGGCCGAAGCGCAAGCTGTGAAGGATTACACTATAGATACCACTGCGCACTTCATTTTTTAGCATATTGTAACTAGGTTTGGCTGTCCTAAGATCTTTATGAGCGATATAGGTACGCATTTTGTTAATGAAACAATACAAGCCTTGACTGAATAATTTTGGATCCACCACATGAAAAGCACCCTATATCATCCACAAGAAAATAGAGCTATAAAAGCTTTTAATAAAATCTTGGAACATGCACTGACCAAGGTTTGTAATGTCAATCGCAACAACTAGGACGTGCGCATCCCATCAGTCCTTTGGGCCTATCGAACCACCTGCAAGAAACTAACGGGGAAAACACCGTTTCGTATGGTTTATGGAAAGGAGGCCATTGTTTCCATGGATTATATTGTTCCTAGCCTGCATATCACAGCCTTTAAGAACATGGTCGAGCCTGATATCATGGAGGAGTAGTTAGCACAGCTCATGGCCTTGGAGGAATATCGTTTCATTGCTAACTTCCATCTGCAAGTTCAGAAGGCCCGCGAAAAAGCATGGCATGATCAAAATATTGGGAAAAATATCCTTGTAGAGGGAGAATTGGTCCTTCTATATGATAGCCAGTTTGCGAAGCACCTAGGGAAGTTCCGTCAGCACTAGCTAGGTCCCTATATGGTAAAGGAAATTACTGATGGAGGAGTTGTCTGGTTAGCCACACTGCATGGTGATATGGTACCAGGATATGTCAATGAAAGCCACCTCAAAACAAACCGAATCAAATGACTATATGTTCAGAGTAGCTATATGAGGCGGAATACGCGTAGGAAAGGGGACAAACGTAAGCTAGATCGTGGTCCGTGCAGGTATTGATCACAGGTCTGGAGGCCCAGAGAGGTGCCCTGGGAGCACAGGGGTACGCTGGGGATGCAGGAGCTGTGCTAGTAGCACAGGGGTAATATACAGCTACAAAAAATAGCCATTGGAACAATAAAATTGGGTAAAAAGAAAAATTTTCCGTTGAAAGGAGCGAGCAGTTGGCAATTAATGAGGCAATTTCCAAATATTTTTTACTGTTTTTCTTGATCGTAAGTTTCTAATAAGCCTCATACATCTATTGGTTGATCTCTAAGGCTATAAAAGAATTAGGGTATCTTAGAAGAGGGTTCCGTGCATCTTGAACAGTTTGTGCTTTGCGAAATTCTGTGAATATTACGCTTTGTTAATGTGTGGGCATGCTACCCCCTCTGATAGTAGCAACCCTGAGTTCATCTTCCATGCAAGAATGAATGTGGCTAATCCCGTTGAATCTTCCCCAACTGTGGCCTCGACGGAAAGAGAATCCAAGGAAGTATTGGAAGTCACCCCCAAAGTTGAGGAGGTTATGTCCACACCGAGAAAGGGAAAGCAAGTAGAGAAAAATAAGGGGAAGGGAAAAGGCCAGGAGCTAGTGCCAGGGAAGAATGCGAAATGGGCTGGGCTTAAGCCATGTACCTCCCCTTGAAATGTGAAATCCACGTGAACGGTGCCCTAGGCACGTTCGCCTAACCCATCAAAGAGACCTCTGTCTGCTCAGGAAGAGGCCAAGATCGCTGAACCAATAAGCTGACTACCACCCTATGTGCGGCCTCACAAGCCCTCGGTGCACATGCCCAAGAATATCAATGGGATGCGTGCTTATCTGTAGATGCCTCTAATTTCGGGTGAGGTCCCCATCATTGGAGACTCCTTTGGCAAGCTCCACACGGTCAAATTTGACGATAATGACCCAGCCAACATAGAGGCCTTCCCAGAATTGGCACCAGAATTAAACCTGGAAAAGGTATTAGAGGATGATGTACTGAAGGTAGTCCCCATGCTGTGGGTGAGTGAATTTCCTAGGTCTGGGTTATTAAACTTGTTGCGGATGCCTCACTTCAACCACTACACTATCACTGACAGAATTGTGCGACAGCTGCTCGCTCTGGTCCATGAAGATTGCTTGTGGATCTAGGACCACATTCCCATAGATGCAGCACTCATTCATCGTATCACTAGTCTGCCCATGAAGGGGTTGAATCCCATGGAGCACGTTAGTAAGAAATATGAACAACAGATCGCTGATAAGGTGCGTGATGATTACCATGTTGAACGAAACACTAGGGGGTTCATGATCGGCACTATCAGTGACCTCGATGCACGCATGGGTACCTTGTTGTTGCATGAAAAATTATGCGCAAATGCCACGTTGCCATGGTCCCTGCATATGTAATTCAGTTAGTCCCAGGTCCTGTGTAATGAATTTCTAGAGAATGTACGCGAAGCCCAGGATCATGGAAAGGCATTCTGCTACTCCTAGTTGCTGCTCCTCATCACGTTGGTCGCATGGCAAGGCCCAAAATATTCATTCATCCCCAAGCTTGAGCCAGATATGTGTGAAGGGGCATGGTATGTGAATCTATGGGATTCAAAGGACGAGTAGTGCATTGAAGATAATAAGGTGTTCTGGGTCTTATTTCATAGAGGGGTTGCAGCTGCTATCCACTCCCGGTCGCGCTTATCACCAGCAATTTATGACAAGTACAAGAGAATCGCAGCATTTCAATTCAAAATTCACAATGTGAAAATCCAGGGCCGCAAGGATATAGCATGGATATCACTGCCATATATGGTAGTGGACGAGAAGATTGACCATCTTATTGCTACTTGGACTCTCCACTGGAGGCTAAGCTTCAAATCAGGTACGAGAACTGAGAAGGTCACCCTGCTGGATACCACCAAGGAGACAGAAGGACATGGCAAGGACACTGAAAAGGGTGTGGAGTAGGATTCATAGCAGGATCTGGGCATAGAGGGTTTGGATACGAAGGGTACAACTCCCCACGTGGTACAAAACGGACTGGTGACCCTATTAAAGGCCAACGCAATAAAAAATGAGTTAGAAGGCCAGGTCGGGAAACAGGAGTTACTCTGACAGAGGAGGACCTAGAGAATATCACAGACGCAGTTACCCTCACCTCTAAAGATAAATGGCTAGCTTTGAAAGAGCAGCAGAAGGTCACGGTCGCTACACTCCAGTCTGAGCTCCGAGCTCTGCAACACAAGACTGACACCCTACAAACAAGCATGATTCTGATAAGGCCTCCCCCATCATCAAGCAAAAAATTGATCATCACAACGAAAAGCCACCTCTGCCCCTTGCCAAGTGTAGCATTCATCCTAAGCCCACCTGCCTTAGGAGCACAAGTCCAGGCCTGTGTAGAGGTACAATTGGATTTAGCCCGTCTGCTGCACGAACCACTAAAAGTCCTCCACAAATTCTTGTTCGAGGAGATTCAACACAGAGACCACCGAGTGCACCAGCATCTTAGTACAGCTAAGCAGACGATTTTGGAGAAAAATACTAAGGTGTCCCAGGCGTAGGCTACATGCACCCTCGCCACCACGCAGTAGAAAGAATTGGAACGCCTAATCAGTAGGCTCTGCGCAGATATCACTGACGATATCCCGGTTTCTGCCACCCCCTAGGCCAAGATTGAGGGGATTTTTGTGGCGCTAAGGGCTTCAAGGACCGAAATTTAAGCTGTCAAGGCAGAGATGGAATAGAAGATTGCTGCCTTACAGGCCAAATTGCAGCCATAAACTCCACCTGAGGTAAGAGCCCAGCAAGTCGCGCTGGTCATAGAGGCCATCAATATTATTACATCTCAGTTTTCTCAGGGTGCAGAACTATTGGAGACAACTATGGAGCTATGTTCTAAGGTGCAGCGCGACCCTCTCCTGTGGGATTTTACTCAAGAGTTGCACCAGAAGGAGGAAGAGTTTGAACAACTCGAAGCTGCTATGTCAACCTTGAATCCCACTCAATGCCTGGCATGACTGTGTACCAGCCATAAACTTAGAGATGACATTGAAGAGCTCTGCCACAAAAAATAAGGTTCTCAAAAACCACCTTAAGCCTTGGGCCGATGAAGCCCTCAAGCTCTCAAGAAGTGGATGTTGTGGTCAAGCAACTAAACCAGACATTGGAAAGTGTCATGGCTACTACAGAAGGTCCAACTTCGTAGAAGTTGGTGGATATTTCTCAGAATTCTATTGAACAGAGCGAAGGAGTGTTGTGCCCGCTAGTTGATGTGATCAAGAAGCTTCAGGCGAAGATGCAAACCCCATGGTCGGAGTGACTCAAGACGAGTCACAAGATTGTGTTGGGGGCCTGTTGGAACGGGGTTCCCTAACCTGCATTTTTTATATAATTTTGTAATAGTCTGTCTTGCATAGGGGTTTTGGGGTAGGTCAAAGCCCCTAATGTTTTGTAATGGGTTAAAGGGTAGCTCTGGGGTCCGAAAACCACATTTTTCAAACCATCGGATACAAAAGGCTACGATGTTATAAATATATAGATATTTGGGTCTAGTAAGTAAGTAAGATAGAAGATTGATGCTACATGAAAATTTTTAAAGTATTTTTGGTTTGTTTTGGTTGAAGGAATCCTGCTGGCTGTGTGCACGGAGATCCTCAATCCTGCTGTGTGTGGACCCCGCTAGGTTGTGTGCGCGGGCTATGTTTGGGTAGTAAGTGGATATTTTGATGCTAATGAATGCAGAATATGTTTGAAGTACCTTTTTTCTATCTGGTTGATTGTGTTTACTGTTGAAGAGCATCTGTGATATTTAGTTAAGCTGCAAATGTACCTGTGATCTGGAATTGACTGCAGTTATAATTTTCTGTGATGTTAATTACTGATGCACACGTGGATGTGAATGTATTGATTACATCTGTTATGATAATAGCTTTGTTACGGTTATGTCATGATTATACTATTAAAAAGAGTTGCGATTAGACTCATTCTACGTGAACATAAGAAGTTGCAACAAAAATCTACCTTAAATTACCTACTCTCTCTTAGGGTGCGGAAACCTAGTTCCAACACCCTCCCATACTACTTCGGGTGAGACCTTGGCCTATGAAAATAGGTCATTGCCGAAAGGGCCAGTAGTATAGGGGTTTGTTGGAAAACCTTAACCTCCGAACTTAGGTTCAGACCCCTTGAGCCAACAGATCCCCATCCATATTTACAGAAAATTATGTGGTAACCATCTCATCAAATCCATCCAATCTGTTGAAATATACATCCTAGTCTGCGTCTAAAAAAACCTTCCATGCAATTGCATTACTGCGGAATAGAGTTGTATTTTCGGGTTCATGTCTCACGACCAATCTGCCCATCCCAAAGAATCTCTGTAGTAGCACTTCAGAACAACAGAGGACCATTGGGAGGGAGTATCGACAATTAATCCCTTGTGGTGATAGCATGGTAGAAAATGGAATGGGGTAATGGTAAGAAATAAAAATGGAAATTATTTCAAAAAAGGAGGAAAATAAAAATAGATTATGGTAATAATGATGAATGGTAATGGTAATTATTTCCTAAGATTTCTAAAGGACTAGTTAGCTTTTCAGAATGTACTTATTTCAAGTCCCGATGCATTTCAATAATTATGTGAAATAATGGCAAAAATCATGGGATGTACTACCGGAATGGGTTCTAATGATGACGTTGGAAAATAATTATTGTGATTTGATTATGTGGTTATTCAGTTATGACAACACACCCCCCCAACTAATAAATGACCGTCCATGGGCACGTCAAATGTCTTTTTAATGGAATATTTAATCAAATCCGTAAAATTCAACGGGGACGTACTTGGCGACTTACCTCAGTGGAGTAATAGCCTGGCAGAGTAACAACATTAAGGGAGTAACAACACTGATGGAGTAACAACACTAATGGAGTAACATTAGTGAGGGAGTAACAACATCGATAGATTAACAACACCAGACACTTAGAAAAAGTTTCGGAGTAACAACACTAGGTGAGTAACAGAACAAGAGGAGTAACAACACCCAATAAATAAGAAATTTTCTGGAGTAACAACATCATAGGAGTAACAAAATCAACACTTAGAAAAAAAATTCGGAGTAACAAAACCCAATACTTAGAAAATTTCCGGAGTAACAACATCATAGGAGTAACAAAATCCAACACTTAGAATTTTTTTTTGGAGTAACAACACTCAATACTTAGAAAATTTCCAGAGTAACAACATCGGAGAAGTAAAAGCATCGAAGGAGTAATACCATCCAACACTTAGAAGATTTTTTGGGGTAGCAACATCGGAGGAGTAACATCATCGAAGGAGTAACAACAACCAACACTTAGAAAATTTTCCCTGAGTAACAACATCATAGGAGTAACAACACTAGGTACTTAGAAAATTTTTCATCTCCACAAAATTGCACACCAGTAGTAGTTCCTGCAAAATAAAAACAATTGAGTAGTAATAATATTTTATTCATCCCCGAATGCGGGTGTATTTCTGTGAAGTGATGGAATTCAATGGGCAGGACGACACGTGGCAAGGCCACATGGCCGCCTGCAACCCAAATTTATGGTGCCCCGACTGCAATAATACCACAGGTCATCAACTTCAATGGAATTTACGTCGGTGGGGAAGACGAGGCCGTGAGCGCTTCAACATGCCATCCTTCGACTCCAGGATTTCATTCACCACCTCAACGCTTAAGTTCTTGGCTCTGCTGCAGGTCAATTCGTCTGTTTCCATGAAGTTTCATCCTCCTCTGGTCCGCTCTGGCTGCCCTCCTGAAGCAAAGCTTCCCAGCTCTCGCACTCCGTTGGGCAAACACTGTCATTTTTATTGTTTTTTGGAGTTCCTTCCCGGTTATCACCATTCACACAGTCCTTTCTGCCCCTTGCATATTGGAAACTCATCTTAGCCTTCTTTGCCTATCACCTTACATCCTTCTCTTGCCACTCAAAGCTTTTCTCCCCGCTCGCAAAATTCTGGTGGGACGATGCCTAGACTTAGGCATAGACTCAGGTGTCGCAGAGGCAGCACCCGAGCTAGGCCCTCCAATCGTCATCGCTCACCTCCCCTGAATTCTTCGACCTCCGCCTCTGATAGCTCTCATGGCCAAACTCCTGACATGAGTAGCAGGCGTAGGCACGGGCGTGGGCACGATAGGAATCTCCCCTCCCCTTCGCGTGGCGACCATGTCCCTCTGTCTTCACCCTGCCTCCGCATTGCAGACTCTGCTCATCTTGTCAACCCTTCCACAGCTCTGTTTCATTTACAATGTCTTACCTCTCAGCCTCTAGTGGTCGCAACTGTCTCTGTCACTTTCAAAGAAATCCCGCAAGCTGGCTCTGACCCTTTGCCTCCTGTGCACCCTTCCAACCAGAAAAGCCCCTCTGGAATTGCTCAGGTCACTCAAACTGGCGATCGGGAAACTTTTCAGAAAGCTGGCAGTGGCAGCTCTTACAACACTCTGAAAGCAGGTGCCGACAGCTCTTGTCCACAAAAAGTCAAAGACATGCAAACAGATCATGGCGAGGCGGGCGTAGCAACAATTCCAAAAGAAATGGCAGCAAGAAATGATCCCGCTCCGGATGATGATGAAGGCTACTAGTGCAGAATCAAAGAAGAGCCTCCCTCTGGCGACTGTGGTCTCTAAGGCAGGCAACTCCAATCTAGTCCTTTTGTTCAGAATTTTTGTTTTGTTGATGTTTTCAAAAGTCATGGTCATTTGGTATGTTAAACTACAGTCACAGTCTTATGATTTTGTTCAAAGCTGGTTTCCTCATTCGAGCCAGCTCTCATACTTTCTTCAAGCTGGTTTCCCCTTGTGGGCAGCCCATTTTTGCTATTTTGCTGAACTCTTGACACCTCTGAAGGCAGTATGTTGTATGTACCATATGTTCCAGTAATCGAATTTAGACTTACTTAGAAAAAAAAAAAAATTATTCATATTACTATATATATAATTTTTTTTTTTTTAAAATTCAAGGATGCAGAGGAGGAATTATTTTCACTAACAAACTTTAGACCAAATTTTTCAGAGAGATGTTTAATGAATGAATCCTTATAATTTGGGCGATGATACAGTCTCATACGATGTCCATTCACTATCAAGGAAGCATGTGTATCATGAATTGTGACAAGTCTGACTGTTCCATTTTCAAAAACTGTGTCC
The DNA here is from genome assembly GCA_034641835.2 of Pinus albicaulis. Lineage (NCBI taxonomy): Eukaryota > Viridiplantae > Streptophyta > Pinopsida > Pinales > Pinaceae > Pinus > Pinus albicaulis. Next base: position 733,523,017 of record CM076571.1, on the reverse strand, counting down.
ACTTCATAAGGTCCCATCCAATGAGAGAAAATATTTCCCTTGAAATCCTTAAAACGAGAATCATAGAGTAATTCCCAATCTCCTCTCTAAAACACCTTATGTTTAATAAATTTATCATTCCATTTTGTTATCTTTTGTTGAATCGCAACAGTCTTCTGGACAACCATCGAACGTATTACATCTAATTTAGTTATCTATTCCAGTCGGTGTTTCTAGGCATCAGACAGATCGAGGCCTACCTCAAGAGCTGTTTTGAGTGTACTAATCTCAAATTGTATTGGAAACAATGGGGATTTCCCATAAACTAACTCAAATGGTGAAAACCCTGTTGTGTTCCTCCATTTTTTCTGTATGCCTAGAGAGCATCAGGATCCTTTTCAGCCCAATCCTGATGATGTCTTGCTAAAGTCTTTGTCAAGATATTTTCCAACACCTTGCTCATGCTTTCCACTTGACCATTCACCTGGGGGTGATACAAAGATGTGACTATTTTTTATTCCATATTTCTGTATAAGCCTCTCTATCATGTGTGATGTGAATTTCACTCCTCCATCTAAAAAATCTCTCTCAGAGCACCATAACGAGTAAAAATATCTTCAAATAGGAAATCTGAAACAACCTGTTATGTTGCTTTCACAACGGCCTTGGCTTCCACCCACTTAGTCACATAGTCTGTGCAAACCAGAATGTGGAGCTTCTGATGTGAAGGTGGGTTAAATGGACCAACAACATCGATAGCCCACTTTTTGAAAGGTTCAATGACTACCTGGGGCTGCAGTGGAATTTGATAATCGACCAAGTTGACCCATTCGTTGGCAATTGTCAAATGCACGGAAATATTATCAAACATCCTCGAAGATAGAGGGAAAATGTCCCATCAGTAATACCTTATGTCTTGTCCTCTTATCTGCAAAATTCCCTCCGCAAGGGCCATCATGAGAAACCTTCAGTACTTCATAGATGTCATCCTTAGATGTAGAGTGGCAGACTTGCTAATCGACCCCTGTATGAAAGATATATCCTACTATCTAGGAGTATCAGGCACTATGATGAATGATCTTTTGATGTTCCCTATATGAAAATTGACAAGGAACCTTTCTTGTAACAAGATAGTTAGAAATATCTGAATACCACGAAGGATTAGTAGAAATTGCAAAAAGATGTTCATATGGAAAAATGTCCTCTATGGGTGTACCTTCATCATTATTATCCAATCTAGATATAAAATCAACAACTACATTACCCTTCCCTAGTTTATCTAATATTATAATATGAAATTATTGAAGCAATAGCAACCATCTTGTAATGCGACCAGGGGTGATAGGTTTATTCATCAAATACTTGATAGTTGCATGATCAGTATGTATGAAAGTAGGATGCCCAGTAATATAGTGTTGAAATTTGTTGATGGCATAGATAATGATAATGAATTCCTTTCAGTTACCGTGTTTTTTAGTTCAGTAGGAGTCAAATTCTTGCTGACATAGTAAACTGTATATGGTTTCTTATCTTCCTGTTGTCTTAGAACTGCCCCAACTATTGTTTGAGAGGCATCGGTGTGGATGAGAACTAGAATTGCCAAATCTGGTCCTCACAGGATCGGAGTTGCACAAACAAGTTCCTTGATTTTTCTTAAAGCTGCTTCACAATTATTTGTCCACAAAAATTCTGCATCTTTAGTTAGCAGCTGAAAAAGTGGGGATGCTATTTTAGAAAAAAAATCTATAAAAGGCCTATAATAGCCAGCACAACTAATAAAACTACGTACCTATGTGGGTGCTTTAGGTATAGGAAAATGCAAAATTACCTCTACCTTGGTTGGATCAACTCGAATTCGAGCAGCTGAGAGCAGGTGTCCCAAAACTATTCCCTCCTCCCTCATCATGTGAAATTTAACTGTACTTAGAGAGACATGGGTCTACTTTCACATTTCGAGCAATTTTTCTAAATTTTCGAATCCTTATTCAAATGAATCGATGTATGGAGTAAATTCATCCATATAAATCTCAGCGCTATCGTTGACTAAATCAGAAAAAATCACTAATATTTCCCTCTGGAATGTTTTAGGCGCATTACCAAGACCTAATGCCAGGACTTGGTATGTAAAGGTTCCCCAGGGGCATGTGAAGGTGGTTTTATCTTGGTCCTCAAGGGCTCTATGTATATGATTATACCCGCTAAACCCGCCCGAGAAGGATAAAAACTTATTCCTAGCCAAGGTATCCAAGACTTGGTCAATGAACGACAAAGGGAAATCGTCTTTCTGAGTTGCTTTGTGCAATTCCCTATAGTCAATGCAAATTCTCCATTTTCCATTCTTCTTGGGAATAATAAGCAGCGAATAAACCCACTAGTTGTCCAAGATGGGGTAAATGAATCCTACATCTAGTAACTTCTGAATCTCGTCTTTGAAAATGTTCTTGAACGCGGGTTTCATTCTTCTTTGCGGTTGTCTTATAGGATGACAATATTCTTTGATGTATATATGATGAGTACATAAATTAGTAGGAACCGCCCATGTCTGTGTAATATTTGGTGAAGTCTTCCTTATGGTTTCAAAAAACTTTTAGTTCTTTTTTCTGGGATTCTAAAAGATTCAAGTTGATGTTCAATTTTTTTCCCAACTTAATTTCAATGGGAATACTATCATGGGATGAAGTCATAGGCATGTTCTCCATTTCATCTTCTAGTTTAATATTTTCCTATGTTTCACAACTCATGGTAGATTCCCGAATATGACAAGTTGAATCAGAAATAGAACAGAAATCATTAACAAAAGTGTTAATAGTATCATCCTCTGTTTCTGTTTTGAATTGAAAGGCCTGCCCAATGGTAAGTATTAGTCTAATTTATTCATTTTTAGATTGAGATCCTTCCATTGGTAGAGGTTTTTGTTTTATTGATGGTTTTTTTGATGGGCTTGTTTTTGCGGGAGGATAAAGAGTGAGGTTCTTCGTGACCGTCCCATTAGATATAACCATATTTCTAGACCGACACCCAATATAGGCATCTTCGGTTGCAAGCCAAGGTCTTCCCAAATTAAGGGATGGCCAGTAGCTGGGGACTGTGTTTGTAATACCATGAGATACACGAGATAGTGCCATGAGTCTATTGAAATCGTAATGTCTTCCAACTTCTCTACTGGTTTGACTATAGATCTATCTACCAATTCCAAAATAATAGGATTCGTTTTAAGGTTTCTAAGACCCAATGCATGCATAGTTCTAGAAGTAATGTTGTTTATGGAAGCACCCAAATCTACCAATACATTTGGGATTTCAACCCCATTAATCTATACCGTCAGAACTAGATTCCTTGGGTCCCCATATTTTACATGCATAAATTTTCCAAGCATGATGTGAAACAATTTCCCCATCACATGGATGGTAAGTGTGTCCCTTGATTTCTTTCCAGACTTTTTAGAACAATATTATTTGAGTGCTTTCGCATATATTGGTACATCCCTCATATCTTCAAGTAGGGTAATTTTAAAAAAATATATTTGTAATTCCCCTAGAAAATCAAATTCTTCTTGAGGGACATGTTTACTTAGGGCCAATCTTTCAGGATAGGGTGGATTGGCTTGGTGTCCCTGGTTAATAGTAGGTTGGGGATGTGTCTGATTTTCAATGCCTTGGTTTTTTTTATCCCCAACTGTTTTTGGTTTTGGTTCCATGAACTCATCATCAACTTGTTCAATGATAATGGGTGAAGTTGGAGCATTCACTACCCGCATAGATCGTAAATTTATTCCATTAAATTCTACAATAGAGATGTTGTATGAAGGAAGGTCAGCTTGCTGAACTCCCTTATTATTAGGATTTGGATTGGGTTGTATGGGAAGATGAGGTTGAAGGGATGGATTACTATGAGGAATATTGGAAGGCAACTGAAGTTGCTATTGTGGCATAGATTGGGGGAATTTTCCAAGAGGAGAAGGTCCATGCTAGTTCTGGGTCCATGAAGGGTTCGAACTAGTTTGAGGGAACCGTGGTTTTCAAGGTGTATATTAACAATACCGGGGCCATGCTAGTGAAAAAGGTATAGTCTAGGGACCAATATTAAAATTACTTAAATACTGAGGCGGGTCTTGAGGCATACCTTGATTCATATTCAGTGGTCATAGCTACCATGGCTTCTTCGATCCCATGAAATACAGTTGATCCATCGCGCCCTCTTCACTCGATCCTTGAATACTACCTTCAATCTTGGTAAGGAAGGGCATGAGCTGGTTGCATGGCTCTGTTTGCAAACTACACATGCTTCAACTGTGTTCAATGGACATTCCTTCAGCAGATGTTTCTTTTTGCACTGAGGGTAGAATATGGCCATGGTTCTCTCCAATTCCATCTTCTTCTACTTCACTTGCAACATGTCCATATGGGTAGATAGTGTACTAAAGATATAAGTTCTTAGGTTATCCAGGATATTCCCAATTTTTTCCTTTGTGACCCCTCCACTAGACGTTTTTGATGACTAAATCCCTTGCCTATTTCTTGCAACCCCTCGCAAACATTGGATGCACAACACACAGATAATATCAAAATATTAATTTGATATATCCCCTTTTACTACTATGTTTAAAATCTCCAGAGATTATTCCCTTAATGCTCGGAGAAGGATGATCTTCAGAATATCTTTGTCTAGGTTACTATGGGATGACATGTTTAACGTATATTTAAATCGCTCTAGACAATCTTCCATATTCTCATCTTCTTTCTGTATAAACCTGAAAATTTCTTCCTTGATATCATGGGACTTACAGTAATCCTGGTAATTCTCCAGAAAAATGGTTTTCATGTCATCCCACGAGGAGATAATTTTACCCCCCAAACCCATGAACCATCGCAGGGTTGTTCCCTTCAATGTAGCAGGGAATATCTTTAATTTCTGAGCATTAGCAATATAGTCATACTCCCGAAAGACCATATAAAATTCAAAGAGGAATGTATCGGGGTCTTTAAAGGAAAGCCCATGAAAATTAGGTAAATTTTTTAAAGGGATGGGTTTCATTGGTGCATCACCTCTGATGTCCCCAATTGGGAAATCAATAGAGGAAGTTGTAGGTGCCATAAATATCCTCCAATACTCACCCAATATTTCGACTGGTTCTGCAACTGATGATTGAGGAGATTCAATCACAGGAGGTTTCACAGCACTTCCTCGGTCTCGTGATGATGCCAACTCCTTTAGAATTTATTCTTCCCCACTGAAATTTCTTAATTCCTTAGATTCCCTGCTTGTAATTTCCTCTCCTTCTACCGACAACAGGGGTGTTTCTTCTACTGATACTATGTTTACTTATTCTTCGATCATTGAAAGGGTCTTATTTGGTACCGTGGATAGCACTGGTTGTATGACAGACTACCCCTCAGATTTCTTCTAAGTCCTTACCCTGACAACGGCCCGTGAAGATGCTTCTAATTCAACCTTCATGATAAGTTCCTGGATATATGTGATCCTTCCCAAATTGTTTCTTCCTTTTTTGGGGGTCCTCCTCTACCCCTTCTATTCAGTTCTTTGTTCATATAATTGATGAGGAGAAAAAAATTTAAATAAAAATTACTATGCTCGGGACCTGGTGCAGGGTAAGATCAATTCTCTCCCCAAGATGAGAGATTGGTTTTTTAACAAAAATAAAAGAAATGAAGAAAAAAAATGAAATATTAAGCTCGGGACCTGGAGCAAGGTAGCATTTCCCTCCCCAAGACGAGAGATTGGGCCCCAAGAAATCAACAGAAAGAAAAGCAAAGAAAAACGACTATTGCTAAAGACCTAGAGCAGGGTAGCATTTCCCTCCCTAGGATGAGAGATTGGTTCCTAAGAAATCAATCAAAAAGAAAAACAGAACAACTACGCTCAGGATCTAGAGAAGGGTAGCGTTTCCCTCCCTAGGACAAGAGATTGATCCTTAGATCAATATGAATCATGTTCTTGCACCTTTGTCATCCTCCCCAGAAACAATGTCAAAATGTTGGTGTCAAAGTGTGAATGATTATTCATACACTTTCCCACAATAATTATCAATCCAAGTGTGTTTTTTATTCCAAGGCTAACATGCAAAATATATGTAGATACAATAGCACAATTCTATATCAATCGTGGATTCGATAAATTGAACAAAGCAACAATCACTGTAAAATAAAATAAAGAAATATAAATAATAAATCGTAAAGCTTTCAATGCATTAACAACAATAATATTATAAAAAATTACTTCTAATTTCACAAAAATTACAAAATATACAAAATGGGAAATAGAATTAACAACACAAAGAAAGCATGCAATACCTGATCAGGAGAGTGGGCCCATCTCTCTAATCAGGGTTACGATGTACTCATGAACTTACAAAAGTAACAAGAAGATAACTTGCATTAACTTGATAATAATTTTCTGTTACAAAAATCAATTCCTTACATCGCCAACCCCCAACTGGCAGCTTCAGAGCCCTTCTTATACAAATGTTTACAATGTATGTTCCTGAAATCCCGACAGCTAGTGCCTACAATTATACAACATTATAATAGAGAAAATAAATGCTAAAGAAGGAAGAGAAAGGATATGGAGTCGTTGCGTTGTTGCAGCGCTACCCGAAATAGCGCTGCCAACTCAGAGTTGTCCCAGGAATTGTGGATATGGTCATCCGACCACCGAATATGCGAAAATAGTGAAATTAGTAAATCGCTTTAGGTAATAATCGTGACTTTACTTCATTGACTAAATATTCCAATAAGACATATAGAGGGGTTAACCTGTGCACTTTAGAACATGACTTGAATGTTAATGATGCAAATGGGTAAAGAAAGTGGGTAAAAATGGAAGGAAAATATGTACAGGTTTGGCTCCCAACACCACACATCTATATTAGGAATTTGATTCAAAAAACTTGGTATATTGCAAAAATCAAGTGGAGAAAATTGATTAGAAATATAATTCATATAAAAATTCGTTAAGAAACCAAGTTGTCGCCAAGTGAAAAATAAGAAAAAGAAATAGATACTTGAAAATATTTAAGTCACTTGTAGTTGTGACCCTATCCACCAATAGGTAACAAAATTAACCAATTAACCTAGTTACCGGGAAAATGAAAGTCTAACAATGCACGTCCCCAGAAATCGTGTGCGAAGAATGCTAGTTCTCAGATTTCCCTGGTAACTGGAAAAAACCCGAGAATATATTCACTAAGGATCAAAGATACTCTCGCTTTAGGTGACAAGAGCCAGCCTCCCTCTCACCACAACGGGTATTCCCTGGTAATAATGTAAATTAAATAGCTTTTATAATTCCATAATGAATATGGCCAAGTTATTGATATGGAGAAAATGGGTGTAAAGTGTGAAGATCTAGGTGGGAGAGACCTATTGAACATATAGTGAATTATATCAAATTGTAACCTTAATTATGGAACATGAAAATAATATTCCACAAGAACTAAAATAATGAAAAAGAAATGGTTAAAGATAAAAGAAAAACAATTAATGTTAGCTATGCTTATATTCCATTTAAGGTAACTCATCATAGTGCCAAATGTGATAAAATATAATATAATGTATTATTATTGTTCATTCACCCAACAAAATAAGAGTATCAAGAATAATATTATCATCCAATATTGTGTATATTAGACAATAAATCGATCCTACATGGGTTGCAACTAGAAAACCACAATCAAGTCACTACATTATCTAGTTAATAGATTTGAGATATAAGCATATGAAATACAAATTAAAAAATGAAGGGTGTATACAAAACATATAACTGATAAAATTAATTTTACATAGATTTTTGTAACAAAATAACAATGTCATTTATAAGGAAATTGTATTAATAACAAAAATCTAATTATTTTAATCTTCGTGCCTCTAACAATATGTATATCAAAGAGGAGGTAATATTAAATAATGAAATCAATTCAAATATCGATCATGTCAATAATTTAAACTCCAATATTAATAGAAATATACTACATGGGAAATTAAAAAGAAAAATTTCAGAATATCATATTCAAACTGCAAAACTAAAAGTTACAAAATATCATATCTAGCATGTGCATCATGGTTAGTTTTCAATGGCTATTTACTGAGCAATGATGCATCCTCACTATTTATTCATTAATATCAATCATATTTTCACCTTGTCCTCATGATGAATGACATTAAATGATTTGAAATGTCCACCAAATACTAGTGATGTGATTAATCCGAAAGACATTTATCTAAATTATGGATCACAAAAGACTTAGATCTAATAATACATAATCTTTTTAAAATGATATATAATGTATACATAATTGAAATTAAAATATTTTACATAACATGTAAATCAAGATATGAAATTAAAATAGTTTTTATTATTAACATATATTTAAATAGATGTTAATATTAATTTGTATTAAAATATTTTATCAATAATCAAATTATAATATTTAAACATCTTACTCACATTTTTTTACTTCTAGGATTGACAAACTTACACATTACTTGATACTTGGTTGTATAATGAGCCTCTCAACTCAACACATATTCTTTTTCAATTTGAAATTCAATAGAAATTATATCACCAAGATATATCTTGGTTTGAGGAAGGTAGTGGAATTTACAATAAAGCAGATGTTGTTGGTTTTGTTCATCTATATGGTCTTACAATTAGAGTTCAAGCTATGCTACAAAGTGGATTATGATACCATTAAGCATTACAGAAAATGTTATTCAAATTTCCATTTTGATTAATATTACCCCACAAATGTCCACTCGGAGCGGCCCTCCCAAGCATCTACACAAGTATCCATAGAAGCAGGCTACTGGTTACAAAAAGAATGACATAATTTTTACAGTGAAAACTCATCTAGGCATTTATTGAGTCCTAGCGACTATGCTCTTGGTTTTCATTTCTATGGTGCAAATAATAATTAAATGGAGTTAGATAAATACAAATGGTTTGATCTGGAAATATGTGGTTTTGGTGAAGAAAATTTACAAAGAGAAGCACCAGAAGAAGCGAGGAAGCCTTGGCCTTCGAAGATTAAGACATTTCCCACTCACTGGATTCAATTAGTCAATGGATATGATCACAGTAGTGATTCGATGAATTCTCTGGAATAATCCTGTGCATTCCAGCGATATAGTTTGGACACCCTAAGTTTATAATATTTTATTTTGTCAAGCACCATGAGTAACATCTGATTCATATGTCTCATATCTATAATCTACATCCTGAATTGTTGAAGTGACCCAAAGCCAATAATCTGACATAATTTCTCAATAGTTGGTACAAATATGGCTTATTATATATTGGTGTATCATTGGTTCCTATCCTCCATGTGCTATGGGAATTCCTAGAAAACTCACAATGTTTTGTGTTTATGGGTGTAAATATCATTAATTTAACTCTAAGCATGGATCACTAGTATAAAACAAAAATCAGAAGGCTCCGAGTTTTGTTGAGTTCAAGAAAGGATCAATTGATAATAAGAATATCAAGAGTGTGCCTAGTCTCACTTCCTTTTTCTATTTTATCTAAAGAAAAAAATAAAAATGAAAGCTCAATTTACAATAATGCCGAGGAGTGGTTGTACAATGTGATTTGAATCTGTAATAATTATATTTGTTTATTGGTAGATCACTAATACTATGCATATCAAAATTTGAAGGAGTATTTAAATTGATGCCTTTGGGTTATGTTGAAGAACTATGGAAAAATTATTATGTAATGGCTTTTAGAATAATCGAGATCATATCCATATTTTATATCAAAGTATGAAAAATGGTGCAGATTTGCCTATATGATGACTAGTTTGTTGTAGAATCTAATACAAATATAATTGATCTAAGTATAAAGAGTATATAGGTATGGTTGAAGAGAAAATCTTCATGTGCTCTTTGTAGTAACTTCTCCTTAAGCTTGGAAACTCTAGATAAGAAGATCCTACCATGATAATAGATGACTTCATCTTGGACTAAATAGCCCTCCTCTTGAAGTTGGTCATCAATTATCATGCATGTAAAAAGATCCATGGAATAATCCACCAACAGCTAGGATTTCCAATATGGATCTATCATCCATAGTGATAGCGCCGATGATCTATCACAAAGAACATCTGTCCTATGGTTTCCCTTCTCTTTGACATCTCCCATGCCAAAGATACATATTGGAAGTTTTTTATCCTTCCCATGCTACTCCTCCCACAGTGAATAATATGAAATGAGAGTGGGTAATGATGATGTTGGGAGAATATCTCCCTCCTCCTTGAGTTTACCCAAGACTCTCAGCATTGTATCATAGTCCTCCAATGCTCTCATTCCTCTTACATCAATGAATGGTGAATGGTGCATCATGATGTGAGACATGCCTCACCAAATCTAGATTAGGTGGCCTCCCAGGTGGTTTGCCATAAAATAGTGATGTCTCATGAGTCAACCTCATATGCATAATAGATGGGACTACCATTACCTTGCTTCCACTGTGCAAATATAAATTTATTTTCTGTGTGGAAGTTTCGTAATAATGGGGTACCACTCTCATTGATGCAAGAGTCCCTGTAATTGGAGAAATTTCCCCATCCTCACCTCCAGGTGGTGGTGGATCATCTCTTGTTACTCTAGTGTTGTGACCCCTTTCTGTTTCTTCTTCTTCTTCCTCCTCATCATCTAAGAAGACCTCTATATAGTGTGCCTTTCCTGCTATACATCTATGTCCGGGTGCCCATGACTTTTGGAAAGTGAAGCAAAGCTTCCTTCTCCTCAAATCTCTTCAGACATCATCACTAAGAGGTTTTTTATTTTAGCTTTATTTTTAGAAAGGAGCCTTCTCATCTTTTTCTTTTGATGGAAAAGAAGGCTTTTGTTGAAATGTTTCCTTTGCTTTTGGCAAGGCATCTTGTAGATCTCTAGCCCTTTCAATGGCATCTTGAAGGGTAGTGGGATTGGTAGACTTGACCAACCCATGAAGAGGTTCTTCTAACCCATCAACAAACATATAGACCCTTCTTGTTGCAGATAAATCAGGAACCATAACAAAAAAATTAAAAAACTCAGAAATATATGTTTCTGGATTACCTGATTATTTGAGCTTTTCTAGCCCCATGAATGGTGCCTCAGGATCTCTTCTATAAAATCTCTCCACAAACCTTGTGAACTCTGAATATGCAGTCACATTGGCATGACCCAATGTAGACAATCCATGGAACTACCAATCATGTGCTTCACCCTCAAAGTGCAACACTGCTATCTTAATGGCCTCCATCTCTGGTACTTTGTTTAGTTGGAAGTAGATTTCAAGGTTCTGTACCCAAGATTTGGCAGTGCATTTTGATGACCCATCAAAGTTGGGTAAGAAAAATATGCCCATAGTGTGGTGTAGATCATGATTCTGAATGAATCCTCCACCTTTATTATTATGCCTAGGTCTCCTATTGTCCTTGATATGACAAAATTCTTGAAAACTCAAGTGGTCCTTGAATCTACAAGATTGAGACTCATACTCCATGAAATAGTATTCAAGATTTTCTTGTTCTTGAAACCCTTCATTTCCCACTGCTAAGAATGTAGGCATTGTAGAGCATTGGGAAACTTGTTGTTGCTTCACTAGTTGATCACTCCAGTGATGAGAAATGCCGGAGGCTTCACCACGTAAAAATACTTTAGGGGTTTACTTGTATCTATCCATCCTCATCTCCTTTCTTTCTCTAGTAATGTCTTGCATATTTCTAAGAAGGATCTTAAGGAACTCCTTCTCTTCAACTTCTCCCAATAAAGGGGTCTTACCCTTGTCTTCTATATCATTCGTATAGTCAAACTTCCGGCTCATTCTTCTGAGATGCCTTTTGTCTATATCTGTGAGAGGATCTCCTTCTTCAGATGACATATTGGCTTTTCAAGATGCATGAGTTGTTCCAAGATTATGCTCTGATAGCACTGTAATATTCCCAAATGGGAAAAGCAGGAATATAGTGCAAAATGTTGGAATAGTAGTGTATAACATCAAATAAAATCAAGAGGCCAATATGGAGACTTTATAATCACTATAAAAACATCAAAATATGCATAATAAATGGGCCATAAAATGTACAACAAGATATAACAAGCCTCCAATGGAAAAAACCCTCAAAAGAGGTGCTGCTACTATATATCAAAATGTTGGAAGACTACAACAGTGCAGTCATAAAGTGTACTACTACATAAAATGAACATACAAATATTATGGGCTGATATATGCCTCAAAATATAAAACAAGTACATATCTAAGCACTATACAACCTCCAATGAAGAACCCCCAAAGGGTTTTCGACAATACACCAATGTACAAGATCTGAATCAAAGCCCTAGGGCTGAAGATTCATTGCAACAATATATTTGGAAATTTGTGGCTGATATGATGTCGCAAGAAAGATAGCCTCCTCTAATAGATCCTATAGATGAAAGGATGGTCCCTTCACTAGAAAACCTCCTCCCCAAATGGTGTGTTGAAACCACCCTGCAACTCCTCCCTCAAAATAACGCAGTCCAAGACAACAACTGCATTGTAGGGGAAAATAAATAAGTGGTTTGCTGCCAAGATATGAAAATATGCTCAAGGGCCTTCCTTACTGTCCTCGCAATGGAAAGGAACCCTTCTCCACTAAAAAGAAGCACTGAAGTGACCCAAATATGTTCTCCATTGCTGCAACCTGTAATACAACTCAACCCTCAACATGATCTATGTTGTAGATGAAAGATGAATCTTGGCCTAAAGCATGAACATGGAGGTGAAGTAGAATTCTCTTCCAAGAGGCATCTCAAGGAAAGAGGTGGAATTCCCGATCAGGAACACCATCTGCTAAACAACACTTGCAATCTTAGCTAAACAACCAAAGAAATCTATATGTCTAAACAGACCATATATTTAGAAATATCATATATTCAACCTTATGAAATATGGCTGCCATCCTCTTCCTTATATAAGAAATGAGCTTTCTAACCCTAAGCCCCATCCATTAATGACACTACTTCCATGCAATGTGTCTCCATCTAAAACTATGTTGTCCCTCATTGAATGCCACTACTCCCTGACAACGCTATTGATTTGGTCTAAGTTGACCCAAACAAGGTGTTACAGCCCCTTTTCACACCTAAGGGTGCTCAATTAAGCTGCCAATATGTCTTCTTTTCACATTTGCATTGATTTTATTCATTATTAAGGAGATTTATGGATGTCCATTATCCTCTTATTCATTAAACATAAAGAAAAAGAAAAATTTAATATTCCAACTAGCTCATGGATAATTGGGAATATTACATATATAGTCTATTGTATAAATTTACTTGTGTTGGGTGTAGTACACATATCATTTAGTATCTTTTTTTGATTGAGATCAATGTAGCTATTGGGTTACTCATGTTGAGCAGGTTTGAGAGCCGAGTTTGAAAATGCATGAAACATGGTTTGGATGGAGTAGTTGAGGGCATTGGGGCTCATAGTATACAATGTATATATAAGGTGGGGGCCTTCTAACAGACAGATAAATACAAGAAGCAGATTTCTCTAGAGTCCAATATTTTGGGGTGAGGATCATTGGTCGTGGTGGTTTCCAATGAATACTTGTTTATAGAGTCATAAGGGAAGAGTATTTCTAACTGATGATTGCTATCAGATTGTCTTAGTATTCGAGTCTTCCAACTAGTGGGTGCTCACTCCTCTATGTAAAAATTTGTTCAACAGAATAGAATATTTGAGTAGCAACGATAGTGGGTGGTTTTTATCCCTAGAGATGGTTTTCCACCAGAAAAATTTTGTATCCTTTTGTGTGCATGTTTTGATGATGTTCATGATGTATAAAATCCACATAGATTCAAATTGATATTTGTAATATGCTAAAAAAAAAAATACTTGAAGCTACTATACAAATTGTGGAAACCAATTATGTTCGCACAATCACTTGAACAATAAAGAGAAAGAATTTCAATTGTGCAACAAAAAGATTTATCTGGGGAAAGCCTCAGCTAAAAACCTCGATATCTGTATATTGCATTAAGTCAAGAATATGAAATAATACAATGCTTCTCTAAGGTTTGAGAGCTCTTTTCACTATCTTTAACCGTCTCACACTACCAACTTTTGCACAAGCTTCTCTTGGCACACCTTTCTCTCACAAGATCCATGCACAAACTTGTGCTTCTATTGCTTGGTCTCACCAAATCATGCTCACCAAAACAATGATTAAAATTATGCCTTAATTCCTCCTTTTAAAGGAATTGGAATGATTAAAATTAGTGAGTTATCTAATTAAGGAATGATTTATTTTAGGCCTTCTTCTTACTGCATGCACCACCTGTACAATTTGGATGATTATACAACTGATAGTACAGTTCCCTTTAACTCCAATCTCAACTGAGTCTTTCTCAAAAATGCATGCATGAGTTATTTATGAGTTAATTATTAGTTATCTCATTGATCACTTCATTTGAATTAAATCAAATTTAATTCATTGGGCTTCTCACTAGTTCCTCCATTAGTTAGAGCTAGTTAAATTGATTTTAACTCAAATTAATTAATTAAATTAATTACAACTCACAATAAACTATAATTGGGTCCCCTAAAACTTAGAGAACACACTCCATGCCTCCCACTAGAATTTCAACTCGAATTAATTGAGCTAACTAAGTCTTCCTGACTTAGTTAACTTGTACAGGTTGTCATGTGATGTGGAATTTGTAAAAATTATACCAATGGATTCAATCTAACCATGCAATGTACTAAAAAAAGATATTGAATCCTTCTACAATATTTGCGGAATATAAAACATGATCGCTCAATCACATGCAAGTAAGAGAAAGAAGTAAATAAATCGCACAAAAAAATATTTTCCTGGGGAAAGCAACTGCTCAAAACCCTTCTATCTCTATTATATAATTAGCCAAGGAATCATGACACAATACAATGCATTCTTGCTCACAAGAATCTCATGCACTCTACCAATAATATCACACTGATCTAGGAAAAATTGTACAAACACATAGCCAAATTCCTACCCTCCTTCAGCCTGCCTTTCTCACACAATTCCTAGGCAAATAAATCCCTATTAAATAGGAATTCCAACCTTCCTTGACTGCGCAATATTTCATGGGCATCATGTGGCTTTATAACTACACCTGGGAAGTTTGCTAATAATACAATTGATAGTTATCTTCCCTTTAACCTTTGTATCAACTAGGCCTTCATCAGAATTGACATGCATGCAACTAATAATAGTGAATCATCAATTATTTGATTGACCACTACTTGTGAATTAAATCTATTTTAATTCACTGGACCTCTCACTAGCTCATCATTCAATTAGAACTAGTTAAACTGATTTAGACTCAATTAATTTGAGTTAACTAATTACACTCATGCCATAATAGTGCATTAACTGCAACTGCACCCCCAAAATAATAAAATCACTCTACATGCCTCACCTTTGACCCTTAACTTGAAATTATTGAGCTAACTCAGTATTTCTGACTTATTTAACTGATACAAGTTGTTATGAGATAAGATTACAATTTATTGTCTAATGTATTTAAGGGAAAAATAAATTAGACGCTCACATTTAGCACTAATGTGTAACTGAATTCCTCACCAATGTGTGACTGGAATCCCACACTAGTGTGTGTGCATTTTTTGTCCTTTCTGGTTGCAAAATTCACTATTTCTTATTACAAATTTCAACTCTCCCTCTCAACAAGAAAGGAATTCAATCTATCTCGATCTGGTTCCTTTGGAATGTTCTACATGAAACAAATCTCTACTGTTGTTTTCACCTGAAACTCTTGAAACTGAATAGCCTCTGAACAACTAAATCAGTATGATGCATCTATCATTAGAGTCTCTGACTACTACTAGTTACTGCACTGTCTATTGAAATCTCTGCGCTGCTGCTAACATCTGCATCCATGCCCTCTGCACTGTTGCCAACTCTGATCTATGCTCTAGTATCTGACATATGTCACTCTGATTTCTATCTTTCTGACATTTTACTGCATCAATCTAACTGATCCTTCCTGCTACTGTTGTACTATGGGCTTCTCATAGCCAAGTTCGATATATGAGACACACCATCTCAGTGGACCCTACCCAAATTTCTTCTAGGGATTATATCTACACATCGACCCACCTCACACCTATAGGTATAGCTGCATGTACTCCCTCTTCCCATTGGCTTTAAATTTCCCCCTCCTAGATGTCTCTGCTTAAGTGGAATCTTCCACTCGGTCTCCTCTCTGCTTCTCCAATTATGGCTGCTCCACAAACTTCCGAGACTACTTCTAATACTGCATGTTGTGAGGCTCCCTCTCAACCACCAAGTAACTAAACATTTATTTTCTCCTCAAACATTTTCATGCATCTTTTACCTCAAGTGCATGTAGGTTTTTGACTCGTGCACATTGTAATTGTCCCGCCATCACAAAATTTTCTTAAAAAAGAGATGATTTTAAATCGATGATTTCTCCCTCATCCGAGCTTCGATTCGACCGATTGTTTTTTCAATTTGGGTATTATTTCAGAAGTAATCCAAATATGCTAATTTTTTTGAAAAAATTGCATCAAAATTCTCAAATATTCTCTACAAACACGCCACCCAAAAAAATCCTGCTCTGATACCATGTAGAAAATATATAGAAGATTCGATACCATGTAGAAATTATATAAAAGATCTATACCATGTGGAAATTATACCAATGGATTCAATCCAATCATGCAATGTACTAAAAAAAGAGACAGAATCCTTCTACAATATTTGCATAATATAAAACACGACCGCTCAATCACATGAAAGTAAGAGAAAGAATTAAATAAATCACACAACACAAGATTTTCCTGGGGAAAGAAACTGCTCAAAACCCCTCTATCTCTTTTGTGTAATAATACAAGGAATCATGAAACAATACAATGCATTCTTGCTCACAAGAATCTCATGAACTCTACCAATTGTCTCACACTGATCTAGGAAAAATTGGACAGACACAACCAATTTCCTTCCAACCTTTAGCCTGTCTTGCTCATGCAATTCCTAGGCAAATAAATCCCTATTAAATAGGAATTCCAACCTTCCTTGACTGTGAAATCCTTCATGGGCATATTGTGGCTTTATAATTGCACATGATCAGTTTTCCAATAATACAACTAATAGTTATCTTCCCTTTGACCTTTTGTCTAAACTAGTTATTCTTCAGAATTGACATGCATGCAACTAATAATAGCAAATCATCAATTATCTGACTGACCACTACTTGTGAATTAAATCTATTTTAACTCACTGGACCTCTCACTAGCTCATCATTTAATTAGAACTAGTTAAATTGATTTTAACTCAATTAATTTGAGTTAAATAATTACACTCACACCACACTAGTGCATTAACTGCAACTAGACCCCCCAAATAATAGAATCATTCTACATGCCTCACCTTTGACAGTCAACTTGAAATTCTTGAGCTAACTCAATCTTTCTGACTTAATTAATTGATACAATTTTTTATGAGATAAGATTACAATTTATTGTCCAACTTATTTAAGGGGAAAATAAATTAGACACCTACATTTAGCACTAATATGTAACTGAATTCCTCACCAATGTGCGATTGTAATCCCACACCAATGTGTGTGCATTTTTTGTCCTTTCTGGTGGCCAATTTCATTACTTCTTGTTGAAAATTTCAACAGAATTACAATTTACTTCTAATTTAATTAAGGGAAATTAAATTAGAAGCCTCTTCTTGTTTCCATTTTCAATATTTTTTGTTGCAAATTTCAACACTCCCTCTGAAGAAGAAAGGAATTCAACTCTATCCCAATCTGGTATCTTTGGAATGTTCTTCATGCAACACTTCTCTCTCTGAAAATGAAAAACATCCAAACCGAATCAATTTTGATCAGTATGATTCATCTGTCACCAGAATCTCCCATTGCTACTAGATACTTCACTGTCTACCAATAAATCTATGTTGCTACCGACTCTCCATTAGGGGAATTTTGAGTTCTAAAATGGGCCTCCTAAGAAAATTATTAAATAATAGTGGAAATAATAAAATAAGATTTGTTGACATCATTAAATTGTAGAGGGAAAAAAATAAAAAAACCCCTTTTTCAACCCATATTTTCAACTTATCTCCCAATGTTTCTACACAAATTTCAAGTAGGAGTATTTGTTGAATGAAAAATTTAATTCCTCATCCAAGGAGTACCCATGTTGCATACTTTTGATGGGCCCTGCTACACGAAAAATGAAAAATACATGAAAAACATGATTGCAATCATGTTTTTATTGTATTTCTCATTTCTCTCGTAGTAGGGTCCATCGAAAGTATGCAACATGGGTATTCCTTGGATGAGGAATTCAATTTTGCATCCAATGAGTACTCCAGCTAGAAATTTGAGTAAAACATTTAGGAGATAAGTTGAAAATACGAGTTGAAAAAGTAGTTTATTATTTTATTATTTTTTAATATTTTTACCCTTTTACTTAAAAAATGGTGAATCATCCCCCATGGTTGACATCATGATCTTGAATCCTATTGGTTCTTATAAAGTTTATTTTGGTTGTACATTTTTGTTAGGAGGCCCAATTTAGACCTCAAAATTCCCCTAATGATTATGCCATCTGCACTACTGCCAACTCTACTTTGCACTCCCCAATATCTGACTTCTTCTAGTCTCTACATCTGTCACTCTGACATTTGACTGCATTAACCACCACTAGTCCATCCTGATATTGTGTAATGTGGACCCTCATAGCAAGGTAATGATCCATGATACAAGACATCTCAATGGCCCCTTCCCAAAGTTCTACACTCTTTCAACTATTACTTCACATCGCACCACCTGTCACCTGGAGGTATGGTTGTATGTGCTCCCTCTACACACTTGGCTCAAAATTTCCCTCTACTGGAGGTCTCTGCTTGAGTAGATGCCTCCACTTGGTCTCCTCTTTGATTCTATAATTGTGATTTCTCCACAACTTTCTGAGGCTTCTTCTAAGGCTACATGTTGAGAGGTAATTTATGCTCCCTCTAAACCACCAAGTCTTTAACCTTTTCCTTATTGCTAAAAGCTTTGCATCCATCTTCGATCTCGAGTGCATACAGGTTCTTGACTTGCACACAGATCTATTTCATCTGTCCCATGGTGTTTTTTCTAAGGAAAACCTTCCCTTTGCTAAATATCACATATTCTAGGCACTCTTGAAACTCATATCTACGTTGTAATTGTCCTGCCATCACCAAATTTTCTGAAAAAAAAAAACATCTGATATTAAATCGGCGATATCTCCCTCATCCAAAACTCTGATTCAATGGATTTTTTTTTTGAATTTGGGTATTTTTTCACAAGGAATCTAGATATTCTATTTGTTTTTGAAAAAATTTCATAAAAAGTTTCAAATATTCTCTGCAAAATTGCTGCCAAAAACATTCATGATCTTATACCATGTAGAAAATGCACATAGATTCAAACTGATATTTTTAATATGCTAAAAAAAACTTGAATCTACTCTACAAATTGCGGAAATAAATAATAATCGCACAATCACATGAAAAATAGAGAGAAACAATTTCAATCGCACAACACAAAGATTTATCTTGGGAAAGCCTCAGCGAAAAACATCACTATCTGTATATTGCATTAAGTTAAGAATATGAAACAATACAATGTTTCTCTCAGGGTTGAGAGCTCTCTGCACTATCTATGACCATATCACGCTACCAACCTATGCACAAGATTCTCTTGGCACGCCTTTCTCTCACAAGCTCCATGCAAAAAATTGTGCTTCTTGCTGCTCGGTCTCACTAACTCGTGCTCACCAAAACAATGATTAAACTTGTGCCTTCATTCCTCATTTTAAAGGCAATTCGAATGGTTAAAATTAGTGAGTTCTCTAATTAAGTAATGATTTATTTTATGCCTTCTTGTGACTGCATGCACCACCTGTACGATTTCGATGATTATACAACTGATAGTACACTTCCCTTGAACTCCAATCTTAATTGGGTCTTTCTCATAAATTACATGCATGAGTTATTTATAAGTGAATTATTAGTTATCTGATTGATCATTGCATGTGAATTAAATCAAATTTAATTTAGTGGACTTCTCACTAGTTCCTCCATTAGTTAGAACTAGTTAAAATAATTTTAACTCAAATTAATTAAGTTAATTAATTACAACTCACAACAAATTGTAATTGGGCTCCCTAAAACTTAGAGAACACTCTACATGCCTCCCATTAGACTCTCAACTCGAATTAAGTGAGCTAACTAAGTCTTCCTGACTTAGTTAACTTGTACAAGTTGTCATGAGATGTGCTGTTACAATTTAATTTTAATTTAATTAAGGGAAAATTAAATTAGAAGCCTCTTCTTATTTCCATTTTAAATATTTATTGTTGCAAATTTCAACACATGATATTCTTATAGGTTGATTGTTTTCTAGTTTCAAGTGTTAGCTGATGGGTTACTGATCTTGATTTATTTTGGTCCAAATATTTAAAAATCAAATAAACCCTCACAGTATTGATTAAACCACCCCCCGCCCCCCCCCCCCCCCCCTTTACCCCTCTTAGTAGTGAACTCATCTCCAACATTAAGTAAAGTTAATGGAAAGATAAATTCAAGGAGAATGATCTGGACCAATTCATGAGTGTATGAACAAATATTTTTTGAGCTCAATACTCCTTTGTAATTATTTTTTTAATCACTTCGAGAAATTATATATTGGAGCTTTCTTTGAGGAGTGATGGTTGGTTGTGTTGTTGTTTGAGTGAGTGTGAGAGAGGAAAAGTGTGTGCAAGCTATGAGAGACATAACAAAAATATTATAAAGCAGTTTACAGGTTTTGGAAAAGGAAACAAAAACATGTTTTAACTAGAATTTTATGCAGAGAGAGAGAGAAGATGGTGTCTGGGATGATTAAGGATCATTTGGTGCTTGGTTACTATTTATGCATTCTTCAGATTATTATTTTTGTGTAACATTTGTTTTTGAACATATTTATCTATTACAAAGAGAATTTTTATTGATGTGTCTATAAAATTATGTTATGAAATTTTTTTATTGATCATTTTGTAGAGAGGACTGAAATGTATTTTTTGAGTTAAGAATTTATCCTTGGAGTCTAGTTTGATGGATTAAAGAGTTTGAGGAGGTGGTGGCCTCCATTCAGTACTAGATGAAAAAGATAGGATTGGTGGCTCCTTTCTGGTGGTGGATGACAAAATATTATATTAGAAGTAGCATATCCATCCAGTAGTGGCTATATAGTGTAGTGGTGGTTGGGCGAGGCTTATTAGGAGTGGTGGATTTCAATAAGTGGTGGCCTACAAAGTCGTGTGAGTAGAGACTTCCTAACTGGTGGTGGATAGAAATAATGTTCACAAGGGTAGAAAATCCTAGCTGGCAGTGGCTAGTTGAAATATGTAAAAGATTTTATTATATAATAATAAGAGAACAAGAAGCAACACAACAATAGTGGGTGGTTTTTCTCCACTTGAGGGTTTCCACCAGAAATACTTATGTCTCCTTATGCATGTTTGTGTTGATGTTTGTCATGGATGTCATGTGTTTATTTTATGATGCATTTGACTACTAATGTTATGATATGTATGGTTTTTTAGTGACTCGGAAAAAAATGTTGAAAATTAATAAGTGTCATCACTACTAATTCAACCACCTCCCCCCCCCTCTAGTAATGATATAAATTTCTAACAATTGGTATCAGAGTTGGTTCTCTATAGTGAATATTGAATGCTCTAAGAGTAGATTGTTCACCATGGAAAAGAATAAGAATATGCCTCAAAATAATAAGAGCATCAAAAAATACAAGAAGGTGTCATTTTCAAAAGAACCCCTCTTTTTCCTACTCATGAATGGTGAAGAATTACCAAGCTCCTCTTGCACATGCATTGATGATGATATTATTGAAATAAATGGGATAGAAGGTGATAATCAATCAATTGAAATTGATCCTTATGATAGAAGTGGATATAATCCTTTTGGTGAAAAAATAGTAGTGATAATGGAGAAATGGAGAAACTAGTTGAAGATCGATGTCAGCTTATCTCAACATTGGGTGTAATACAATGGCTATCAGTCGAAAATAGATATTTGAGGAAATTGGTTCAAATAATTGAAGGAAGAAGTAAAATTTTCAAGGAGGAAAAGTTAGATTTGAAAACCCAACAACATGAGGTAGACTAACAAACTCCCCAAACTAGTAAGTCTAGGAAAATCATAAATATTAGTTAGGTTTGATGTAAAACTTTCAGATATTGGTTCACTATATTTTCTGAGATATGGTCCAAAGAATTTAGGGTTTATGCATGCTCTAGAATTCAGTCTCAGACAGGTGACCTAAGGAAAATCGTCATAAATTCCTCTTTGTGCATCAAATTTAATTTTTTTAAAAAGTGACCAAAATTGAATGAATTTTGGTTTCTCGTGTATCATTTTCAAGGCCGAATTCTGAAATGGTGACATGTGGCATCCCATGCAACTTTGTTCTACTGAACTAGTCCATAATCAGGTCATTGTGGGAGATTTTTCATAACTTTACCTTCAAGAATCCAATATTGGTCTGACTTGTGGCCTTGGAAATAATACTCAAAGAGCTACCATTGGACGTAATTTTATACCCTACAAGGCCAAACTTACTAAGATAGAACTGTTTCAAGATTGAGTTCCTAAAAGAAAGAAAAAGTTGTGTATTCTTTAAAATTTTGCATAACATTTTTTTGAAAAATTAGTTTGAATTGATTCAAATGGCATAGTGAAGCATAGATATCATTGATTGATTCCAAAATTTCTTGAAACATAAAAATTGATAAACCTAGTAAGCAACTAGAAATTTATACTATGACACATGAAGAAGAGGAAGAAATGTACAATGATATATCAAAATAACGAGACCAAGTGCAACAAATTTCACTTCCACAAAGAGTAACAAAAAATGAATTGGAAGCTAATATGGATGGTTTAAAATTAGACATGGGAGTTTTTTAGGTAGACATGGATATGATGAATGTCAAGTTAGAAGGGCTGGAAAATTTGTTTCAAGAAAGGCTTCCCAATAGTGACAAGGTAGTCCATGAAAATCATGATGAGGAAAAAATGAATATGAATTATGATTTTAGAGACTCCAATGTTAGGTTTAAGACCCACCAAATTCCAAAGATAGATATGAGGGAGTTTTATGGTAAGGATTTGGTAACATGGATAATACATATGGAGCAATTCATTGATCTACCTGAATTGCCACACACACAAAAGCTATGCATTTCATCTTTGTATTTAGAACAAATTCAGTTTTTATGGTATCAATAGCTTTGTTGTCATAAATCAATTGTCACTTGGACATTTTTTGTGGAAAATTTGGTAGCAAATTATGAGGATACATAAAGAAATGCCTTCTTTAGCCAATTGATAAGTCTCAAACAAAAGGGTTCAATGGAAGAGCACATTGAGGACTTCCAAAGATTGAATATTAGGGTAAATTATATTCCATAGGAGGATATGATTGATGCTCTAATAGGGACTTTAAAGGATAACATCCAAAATGAGTTTTGCCTTTTGGAAACTAATTCATTTGAGACAGCATTCAAGGTGGAAAGAAAAGTTGAAAGAAAAATTATGGCAATAAGGAAGTCTGCTATTCACAACTATAAATATGTAAGTGTTATTACTCCTATCCTTGCAACACCTACAAGGTTGACACCACAACAAATGGAGTAAAAAATATCAAAAGGAATTTGTTACACTTGTGATATAAAATATACTAAGGGTCATAACTGTGCTAAGAAGAAATTATTTTAAAAAGAGGAATAAAATGAAAAATAAACATCAAAAGAAGAGGATATACACTAGGAACCAACCCAAGAGAAACAATAAATGCATCTGACCATATCTTGTAATGCATTGGAAGGAATTACCACTTCTCAAACTCCTAATATAAAAGGATATATCAAGAAAGAAATGTAATAGTGTTGATTGATTTTGGTATTGCCTATTATAGGCCATTTTGTCTCATCTGTTCAATTGGTTTAGAAACTAGATCAATCCACATCCATGAACATGTTTTCATTATACCTACACAAATCCCTAAGCATGAACTTTACAAATAACTTATCTTATGGGTCTAACTGCAAAAAATTAGTGATTTTAAGTCCTAACACACCCTACCCCTTTAGAGACCTACGTTCAGCAGTAGGTTTCTCCATTTTTCACCAGTGTTGATCAACAACACCTTATCCCTTGCTGAGGATATGCTGATTCTAGAAATTCAAGAAAATTAGAAGGATCCCAAAGATTCCTCTTCCAAAAGCTTCGAGGAGTTTTTTAACCATTTAACTTGGATAAGAAGTTCCAATCATATATGATCATACCTTGGATACTTCCCCTATTATCCTTTGAGCTCATCATCCCCTCTTAAGTGGATCTCAAGCCTAGATTGGTAAATTGGTCAAAATTCTTAAACAACCATCCCTCTCCTATAAATTTACTTCCATCTACCACATCAGGGTTGGCATTTGGAGAATGATTGTATGCTCATGTTACTTCCTTAAATCTAAGAGAGTCATCATCTTCATGCATTAGGGTGAAATTCAGGTGTGCTTTGTGACAAGGAAGGACAAGTAAACTTGGGGAGATCTCTACTTGATCAAATAATATTCTTAGTTGTAAACTCTCCCATATTCATATTAATACAAAGAGTACATTTTTTTCCTATATGTGTTATGCTATTTTTACATTCATATATTTCAATGTCGTAGATATTTAGCTTGTATTGATTTTATGTACAGGTTATAATTATAGAAATCAGAGCTACGATTGGAGCTTACAAGATGAGAGGAGAGAATAACTTGTGACCGATTCCAAGTATGCCTATTTTCATTATTCAATTTCTCTAAGGGAAACTTTATATTCTTTTTTTTTTGTTGTTCTAGACTAGTCCACTAGGTCTAGGGAAGATACTTTTGTTCACAACCATAACTTACACATAACAATGCCCATAATTTTACTCATTTTAAGGTAGCCAAGGAATTTAATTTCTTTCTATATCTAATACCACAGTGTCAAGTGATGATTGAAAATTGAGGAACTACAAATTTCTCAGGGAAGTTTCATAATATCAATCTAACCATGGGGGAATGTGTATTGAATATTCGAATGGGTGGTGTTGATGTTGTATTAGGAGTCCAGTGGTTACAATCATTGGAGATGATAGCTTTTAATTTTCAAGAATTTTTCTTGAAATTTTCCTCATAAGGAAAGGAAATTGAATTAATGGGAATTGCAGAAAAACTATGGAAGATAATCATCTCTAATGGCATGACAAATTTTTTTAAGAAAGAACAATGAGGCATAATTGAAAAAGTATGCTCACTAGATGTTCAAACATCAAAATCATATGTTTCTCAATATCTCCAAAAAATATTGGACAATCATTCTGAGGTATTTGAGACTCCCAAAGGCCTCACACCAATTTGTGATCATGATCATGCTATTCATTTGATTCTCGGAAGTGTTCCTCCAAACATAAGAACTTATAAATATCCCTATGCCCAAAATATTGAAATTGAACATATGGTTGCAGAAATGATAGAAGCAGGTAATTCAACCTAGCCAAAGTTATTTGTCTGCTCCAATAGTATTGTTACATAAGAAGGATGGATCGTGGCGTATTTTTCTAGATTATAGGGATCTCAACAAGCTCACTATTAAAGATAAGTTCACCATTCCTACCATTGATGAATTGTTGAATGAATTACATGGATCAATTTACTTCACCAAGTTAGATCTTCACTCAGGATATCATTAAATTAGAATGAATATTATAGGTTTTAACACTGTACAGAAATTATTTGCAAACAAATCTTAAAAAATAGAAAATAAACAATAGCGAGAGCATAAAACACAAAACAGATATACCCAAAGATTTTCCCCTGGATCCCAAATCAGGACGACCAGCTTGATTTTTCATTATATTCCTTTTAGTGTTACAACACATATATATACATGCCGAAGCATAGATAAACCCCAATCCATTAACCCTAGATTAGAACATAACCGTAGTTTCCTTGACCGGATCTACAAAATACTAGGGGTCGAAAACCATCATGCCCTAAAAGCATGTGCAAACCCATGCACAAAACCATGGGCGAGTCTGCCCACAAAAAAATAAGGTCCAATTTTTTTTTCCCGGGGCATTACTACCCCCCCATATGACCCCCCTTCTATGTCTGGCGCAACGTACAGGAGGTTCTTTCGCCCCTCAGCGCTTGACTAGTCATGGAAAGAATATAACACATACCGAACATTCTCCCACTTGTTGTTTTCTTTCCGCAGGGGGCCACAGGGGAGATTATTCATTAGCCCAGCACTACAACACCCATTGTTTATCTACACCAAGAGAACTTCTGAGTGCTCACAAACTTTGTCAATGCATTTGCAACATTATTCAAGGTGTCCACCTTTACCAGAAAAACCCTTTTAACCTCAACCATATCTCTCACAAATTTATATTGAACATCAATGTGCTTTGTCTTTGAATGGTAAGCAGGGTTGTTAGCCAAGAAAATTTCACTTTGGCTATCACAGTCTATCCTTATAGCTTGCTGCACCAACCCCATACTTGAACACAATCTCTACAACCAAACTGCTTCTTTTCTTGCATGAGTGGCTGCTATGTATTCTGCCTCTGTAGTTGAAATAGCCACTACAGACTGTCTTTTACTCATCCAACTAACTGCACCTCTAAATAGGCTAAACACATACCCACTTGTAGATCTTATTTGGTCCAGATCTCCAGCCCAATATGGATCAACAAAACCACGAATTTCCAACACTCTTTCCAATCCTGGTCTTCCCTGGTAGCATAAACCATAATCACTAGTGCCACACAAATATCTGAAAACCCGCTTCACTGTTGTCCAATGCTCCTTCCCTGGGTTTGACATAAACCTGCTCAATACTCTCACTGCATGTGCAATGTCTAGTCTAGTACAGACCATTGCATACATTAGGCTACCCACTACACTTGCATATGGAACACGAGACATATCCTCCTCTTCTTCTTGTGTCTTGGGACACTGTTCAGCAGATAGCTTTGTAGCTACAGGAATCGGAACATTCACCGGTTTACTATCCTACATATTGAACCTCTGCAATACAGTCTCGACATACTTCATTTAGTTTAACCAGAGCTTCCTTGTTGCTTGATCTGTCTTAATTTCCATGCCCAAAATATAGTTTGCAGCACCAAGATCCTTCATGTCGAATTTGAAGAAAATTTGGGTCTTCAAATCTTGGATAATTTCTTTGTCATTTCCAATTAACAACATATCATCCACATACAAGACCAAATAAATAGCACAGTCACCAATTAACTTAAAATAAACATAGTGATCCTCCTTGCTTCTAGTGAATCCAAGTCCCCATATATAGGTATCAAATTTCTGATACCACATTCTTGGTGACTGTTTTAACACATACAGAGACTTCTTTAACTTGCAGACTAGTTCTTTCTTTCCCTTCACCATAAAGCCTTCAGGTTGTTTCATGTAGATCTCCTCTTCCAGATCCCCATGAATAAATGTTGTCTTCACATCCATCTATTCTACCACAAAATCAAATGTAGCAGCAATAGATAAAAGTAATCTAATAGAAGTAACTTTGGCAATAGGAGAAAAAATATCACCAAAATCAATTCCTGGCACCTGGGAATAACCTTTTTCTACCAACCTAGCTTTGTATTTCTCCACCTTGACTTCTACATTCATCTTCTTCTTAAACACCCATTTGCTCCCGATGGGCTTCCTTCCAGCCGGCAACTTCACCAGATCCCATGCCTCATTTTTATGCAAGGATGCCATTTCATCAACCATAACCTCCTTCTAGAGTTTCTCATCTTCTTAATATACTACTTCCCTGATGGTTCTAGGATCATCATTAGTTATAGTTAAAGAAAAATTTGAACAGAAATTAGATGGACTATACCTTTCTGGTTGTCTTCTTTCTCGAACTAATCTTCTCACAGCTGGAGTTTGTGGCTCTTCCTCTTCTGAGTCTTCTTCTGTTGTAAATTCTGATTCATCCTCCTTTAGCTCACACTCTATCTTCTCGGGTTCCTTTGGTAGGACTTCAGGTTTAACAACATCTTTCACCTCTCTAAACACCACATCTCGATTGTACAAAACCTTCCTTGTTTCTGAGTTCCAAAGCTTGTAACCCTTTAAACCATCCTTATACCCAATAAAGATGAACCTTTTAGATTTATTATCCAACTTGCTCCTTTTCTCCTTTGGAACATGTACATATGCATCGCATCCAAATACCCTTAGATGTGAAAGAGAGGGTTTCTTACCAGTCCATACCTCATGTGGAGTCTTATCCTCCAACGCTGATGAAGGTGGTCTGTTAACAAAGTAACATGCAATCTCCACTGCCTCTACCCAGAATTCTTCTCATAACTTGGTACCAATGAACATGCTTCTTACCTTTTCCATTAGCGTTCTGTTCATTTTTTTGCTACTCCATTTTTCTGAGGTGTGTATGGAGTATTATTCTGCCGTGCTATACCACACTTCTTACAGAAATCTTCAAATTCCTTCTTGCAGAACTCCCCACCATTATCTATCCTCATCACCTTTATCTTCTTCTCTGTCTAGTTTTACACCAGAGCCTTAAATTCTTTAAATCTTTCAAAGACTTCAGATTTATTACTCATGAAATATATCAATGTATTCCTTGAGAATTCATCTATGAATGAAACATAGTACACAGACTTACCCAGTGATGGAACCGACACAGGTCCAAACACATCACTGTGCACAAGCTCTAATATCTTGTTTGCCCTCTTAGCACCAGAAGGAAAACTCACCCGATTCTGCTTCCCATATACACAATGTTCACAGAAATCAAAATCCAGAGAGCCCTAGATATACCTTCTACCATACCATTTCCATGTAGTATCCGAAGGCCCTTCTCTCCAATATTTCCAAGCCTTTGATGCCATAGCATGGTCTTTTCTCCAGAGACCGCTAGGCTTTCTGCTCCACTTTTGGGAACCATAGAACTATTGCACCCATCAATAAAAAATTTTCCCTGAAGCTTGTACAGAGTTCCAATCTGATCTCCCTGCATTAATACCAATGCTCCCCAAACTATCTTATAGGTATCTTTCTCGAACACTATTTTTACACCTGCATCATCCATCTTGCTTACAGAAATCAGATTTCTGGCCAATGCAGGAATGTGCAAAACAGCAGGAAGTGTTCTAATCCTTCCACCTTGCAGATTCAACTTGACTTTTCCACGTCCGATGATTCTAACCTTCCTATCATCACCTAAGAAGACATCACCGCCATCATATTTCCCATACTCGCAGAACCACTCCCAATGGGCAGTGAAGTGAAAGGATGCACTCGAGTCAATCAACCATGACTCATGATCTACATGTGTATTTGAAGAAGAAGCCAAATACACATCCCCACCTTCATCCGAGGTGGTTTTTTCCTATGCAGAAGGAGCATCATCAGATCCCTTTCCTTTCTCATGAGCTTTATATTTGTAGTCCTTTTTGTAGTGCCCTTCGTTTCTGAATTTCCAGCACACCTTTACAAACTTTCCAGGAGATTTAGATCTCTCGCTCGAAACCTTATTCTTGTTTTTGTTCTGGGACCTTCCTTGTACAAATAAGGCATCTCCATTCTAACCCTCCATATTTCTCCATCTCATTTCCTCCGACAGCAAGGCTGAGACAATGTCATCAAAATTCAAGGTAGTTGTATTACTACCTATTGCAATAACCAGACTATCCCACGAGTCTGGTAGAGAACACAACAAACTGATGCACTTATATTCATCTGAGATTTTAATATCAAAAAATTACAATTGACTTACCATAGTATTGAAGGCGTTCAGATGCTCTGTCACCGAGTGTCCATCCTTCATCCTCAAGTTATACAGCTTTTTCCACAGGAACAATTTATTCACCAAAGACTTAGATTGGTACAAAGTCCCAAGTTTGTCCCACAAATTATTTGTCGTAGCTTCCCCAGATACATTCAACAATACCGAATCTGAGACACACAACCGTATTTTTCTCTTCGCTTTCCAATCCAACTTATTCCAGTCTTCATCTAACATTGCCTTTGGTTTAGTACTTGGATCTACCGCGATCCACTGGTATTTATCCACCAACAGATCCTCCATCTTGAGCTTCCAAAACTCAAAACTATGACCATTAAATTTCTCAATCTCTATCTTTCCACTTCTTTCCATCTTCTTTCACTGCAAGAATCGATCCCGCAGATCTCCCACTGAACAAGGTCTACCACAGGCCTGATAAAAAAACCCTCAGCAGCAAAGGCGTCCCATTGAAGCCAAAACAACTTTGATACCAAATGTAGGTTTTAACACTATACAAAAATTATCTGCAAACGAATCTTAAAAAACAGAAAATAAACAATAGCGGGAGCATAAAACATAAAACATATATACACAGATATTTTCCCCTGGATCCCAAATCGGGACAACCAGCTTGATTTTTCATTATATTCCTTTTAGTGTTACAACCCAATCCATTAAACCTAGATTAGAACATAACCATAATTTCCTTGAACGGATATACAAAATACCAAGGGCCAAAAACTATCATGCCCCAAAACCATGTGCAACCTCATGCACAAAACCATGGGTGGATCTGCCCACCGAAAAATAAGGTCCAAAAAATTTTTCCCGGGGCACTGCTCCGAACCCCAAACAGGGGGAGTTTTCACCCCCCCTATTGTGCCCGGTGCAACATACAGGGGAGGCTATCGTGTGCGACTAGTCGTGGAAAGAATATAACACATACCCAAAAAATACAAAAGACATTATGAAAATAACATTCATAACACTTGAAGGTCATTATGAATTTTTGGTCATGCCTTTTGGTCTTACTAATGACCCTTCCTCTTTTCAAGGTTTGATGAATTCCATTTTCAAACCCTTTCTTAGAAAATATGTGTTAGTATTTTTTTATGATATACCAATATACAAGGGTACTCAAACTATTGGACGATCATGTTCAACATGTTGACAGGGTACTCAAAATATTGGAGGGGAAACAATTGTATACAAAAACCTCCAAATGCTTTTTTGGGTTACAAGAGGTGGAATATTCAGGTCATATTGTATCTCATGAGGCTATTAAGGTAGATACTAACGAAATTAAATCCATCAAGGAATGGAAAATACCCACAAGCCTAAATCATATTTAAGGATCTCTCGGGTTGACAGGGTATTATCACAAGTTAGTTAACAATTATGGGAAAATAACAACACCTCTAACATCATTACTGAATAAAGTTTCATTTTTTTAGACTCCAAAAGGAAATAATTCATTTGAACATCTTAAATAGGAAATGTACCAAGCTCCATACTTCACAAAAACATTGATGGTAGAATGTGATGCCTCGAGAAATGGAATTTGTGTTGTTTTAATGCAATAAGTTAGACCCATTTCTTTTGAATTTTTTCCAATCAATGGAAAGCATTTACACAAACCTATTTATGAGAAGGAAATGTTGGAAATACTGCATGTGCTGAAGAAATGGCGCCCTTACCTAATGGGAAGACACTTCAAGGTAAAAAAAATATCATGATAGTCTTAAATACTTTTTGGAACAAAGATTATCTTCAGAAGAGTAGAAAAAATAGGTCAATAAGATGTTGGTTTATGACTTTGAAATCATCTACAAAAAAGGGAAGAAAAATGTTGTTACATATGCACTCTCAAGAAGGGATGAGGATGCAAAAAAAATTCTCTGTTCCATTTATATTTTTCAACCTTTCTAGATAACTGAAGCACGAGAGGAATGAAAGAATGATGAAGACGTGTGGACACTCAATAAAAATTTTCAGCAAGATACCCATACATATGATACATTTATCAGGAAAAATGACTCATTATGTTACAAAGATCACTTATATCTATGTAAGAATTCACAACTCAAAAAAAAATATTATTTTGGAATTGCACACCTCTTCTTTAGGAGGGAAATTAGGATTTTTAAAAACATACCACAGGGTCAAGAAGAACTTTTTTTGGGATGACCTTAAATATGATATTCATAATTTTGTGGCAGAATATTTGGTTTTACAACAAAATAAAGTTGAGAAAATTAAGACCCCATGTCTATTACAACCTTTAGCCATTCCAAGTTAGTTTTTGGAGTAGGTCTTAATGTATTTAATCATAGGTTTACCCAAGTCTGAAGGAAAGAGTGTCATCATGGTGGTAGTTTATAGAATTACCAAGTATGCACATTTTTTTGCATTATCTCATCCTTTTAAATCCATTACAATTGTAACTGCATATATGGAAAAAATTCAAAAGCTACATGGAGCCCCAAATATTATTGTAAGTGACAGAGTGCCATTTTCACTAGAAATTTTTGGACAAAATTATTTTACTGTTTGGGTACTAAATTAGGTCATAGCTCATCTTTGCATCCTCAATCTGATGGGAAAATTGATATAAAGAACAATTTATTGGAAGGATATCTTCATTTCTTTGTATTTGATAAAGAAACATAATGGGTAAATTGGTTAACTCTGGTTGAATTGTGGTATAACACTTCTTTCTATTTTGTAGAAAAAATGACCCCATCTATGGCACTTTATGGATATCATCCACCATCCATCACATCATATTTAAGAGAAAATTATAAGGTTCAAGAAGTGGAAGATAACATCGAGAATTAACAACAAGTTCTCCAACTCTTAAAGGATAACCTCACTTTAGCACAAAATTGAATGAAACAATAGGTAGATCAACATTGCAATGAAAGAAGTTTTGATGTAGGTGACTCTGTATTTTTATAACTACAAACATACAAAAAATTTCCCTGAAGCAAGCTAACAAGGATAATAAATTATCACCCAAGTAAAATGGTCCTTACAAGGTGTTGCAAAAGATTGGTACTATGGCATACAAATTGGAGTTTCCTGCATATTATAGAGTACACCCAAGTTTCTGTGTTTCATACATAGGTTATTGGTGAGAAACTCTTATTTCAAGAAATATTTCGAAAACTTAACGAGGAAGGAAAAACCATATTGGAGCTGGAAGCCATCATGGAAACAAGAACCTGACAACTATGGAATTGATCAATTTCATAGAATGTGATCAAGTGGAAGAACTTACTTTCTAAGGATTTCATATGGGAGGATGAGAATTTTATACAAAAGCATCTAGAACTACTCAATCTTTGAGGAAAACACATTTTTTTTAAGGATAGGGGCATGTTAGGTCCCTATAATACTAGTGTATCCCCCTTCCTGTTATTGTTAGTGTAGCCCCCTTATTGTTATTGTTGTTCCCATGTAGCCCCATATTGTATTGTTGCACCCCATAGAAGCCTAATATTTTTATTATTGTGCCCTTACATTATTTTTTATGTAGGATCTGATTATATTGTGACCCCATAGAATCCTATATATACCAAGGAATTATTGTCATTAGTATCATCCAATAATGAGTCATTTATGTGATGTAAAGGAGGTTCCCTCTCGAAGAGGCTAATTTTCAAGTCATTGATCTATTATTTCTTTTGTTTTGTGATATGGTTACATAACAAGGGTTAAAACCTACATATGGTATTAGAGTGGTTTCAAGTTCAAGATTATTCCTTTGTTGCTTAGGGGTTTCACTTGGGCCTATGGTAGAGCATGCTATAATGGGGATCTGCAAGATTGATCCTTGTGGTGAAAGAAGATGGAAAATAGTGGAAAGATAAAGATCGATAAATTCAATGGATAAAGTTTTCAATTGTGGAAACTTAATATAGATGATCTGTTGGTCGATAGAGATAAGTGGATCATTATAGATCTAGGTATAACACCAATAGGAATTTCAGCAAAATACTAGAAAATCTATATCATAAGGAAAATAGCACAATACGATTGTCTCTCATATTTAGTATTGTTGAATGTATTAGAGGAAGCTATTGGAAAATGATTTATGGAACAAGTTAGGGATGTTGTATCAATCTAAGATTCTAGTGAATAAATTGTTCCTATGGAAAAATTTGTATAGCCCGAGGATGAAGGATGGAGACTCAGCAACAGAGAATTTAAATGCCTATAATACTTTGGTAAGTCAGTTATTTATTTGTTGATATTAAAATTTCAGACAAAAATAAGTACATCAATCTATTTTGTTATGTACCAGAATTGTGGGTTATTCTAGTTATTTCTATTGGTAGTAATACCACTACCTTGAAGTTCGATGAAATAGTCTCATCCTTGTTGTCGGACGAGATGATATGAAAAAATATTGAGAGCCAAAATGACGATGCATTTTCTGTAATAGGATGGTCCCATAATAGATATAGAAATAATTCCTAAATTAGGAGATCAAAATCTAGATGGAGATCTAAATATCCACAAAAATTTGTAAATGTATGCTAGATATGTGGGAAAAAAGGGCACTACAACAAGGATTGTATATCTAAATATCCTGAGAAAGGAAAGGGATCTGATGATGCTCCTTCTACATATGTGAAAACTAGCTTACGTGAAAGTGGGGATGTGTACTTGACTTCTTATTTATGTTGGAATTATGGATAATGCGTTGTCCTTTATGGAAACTTACTTGAAAAAGATGAACTTGATGTCAACATTGTGATAATATGATGATTGTGGAACTCATGCAAATTGGTATAGATTCTACAAAGGATATAAGCAAAGAAATGGTTTCTATATTGCAGATTGATCATAGATGTGAGGTTTGAGAAATTATATGTGGATCCTATGAATAAGGGTTGCCTACATACGTAGGTCTTGTGATTTAAAATCTCATACATAATCCAAACCATGGTAATCTAGATACCAGGGGTCACTACCATAGTATTGGCCCATAGTAATGGGAGTGACAATTTTTATTTGATCCCTCCAATAATACTAACAACATTACCAAGGGATTTACCTAAGGTATTGGATAAAAATATATAGGAATATGGATATCAAGGTGTTAAGTGTGCAATAAATGGGTTATTCATATGTAATTTGATCTAGAGCAGGTCTGCACTGAGGGAACAAGGAGACATTTCAGATCTGATAGATCTGAAAGTATAATGAAGACTAATTAATACACTTGTTTTATTTTTTTATGCTTATAGCTAACAATGATATATTTGTAGTTACAATTATGCTATTATATTAATGTGTGGAAATAAAGGTTATGGGATGTGAGTTTTGGTTTCAATGGGTATGTTTCGGTGATTTAAGATACGTATGCTAGTTTTCTTATGAATGGTTGTGCACATGGTCATATATATATTCTAATATGTGGTTTTTAATATGTTGAGATATGTATGTGGGTGTTATGCACAGTAGCCACGTACATACACTGATATATTTCATGGATGTCACATATATGTTCTAGGGTTTGTAGTGTGATTTGATTATGACATTTGATGAGTTATACTTTGTTTTCTCTTGTTTTTAAATGATGTCTCTATCTTGATGATATGTGTCTAATAGTGTTTATTGGGTTGAATGTGGAAAGGATTATTGATTGGTAATAATGCTATAATGTGGTGATTTTTGATTGTTTCAGTGATCTATGATTGGTTCAATGATCTATGTATGGTTCAATGGTTGATTCAATGATATAGTGATTCAATTATTTGGTGTTTAGTAATCTGAGATCTGTAAGAAGGTGTGATACATAGGTAGCGCGTATATACATGGTTTTTATTCTAAACAATAACGTATACAATTTGGTCAGGATTTGCAGGGCTACTCATTGATGACAGTTGATGATTTATGTGTATTTTCTATGTTGTCTGGATTTAGATGGTTTATACGTATTATGGATTGGTTTGATATAGTTGTAATGGTTGATTGAGATTCAATTAAATAATCGGTTTGTTGATGTTTCAGTGATTCAATTTCATATTCCGTATTCGGTTTCAGAGATGTTACTTGGTATTGAGAATAATGTTGGGTGTGGGTCCAGTTTGAAAATATGATGAAAGGTGACATACATATTTTGATTTTTTGAGTCAGGTGGATCTAGTAAGAAATATTATGAAACGTGGTCCATGAGAGGTTCTTAGGGTTAGAGCCTTTATTAAGGGAATCTTAGCTTCCTTCCAATCGTATCTGGTAAATTTGTTCAGGGAGTAGGCGATCCCTTTAGGTAGGATCTGGTAAAAAATATAATGAGGTTGTATCTCCCTTCCAATCGGTGTCAGAGAATGAGTGTATTTTGCAGCCTCCTACAGATAGGTTCATATGTGTTTTTGAGAGTCTACACTAGTACAATATGCAATGAAGTTTTATTAATAATAAAATAAGAAGACAAATATAATGACAATGATGGTTTTCTCCCACATT
Organism: Pinus albicaulis; assembly: GCA_034641835.2. Lineage (NCBI taxonomy): Eukaryota > Viridiplantae > Streptophyta > Pinopsida > Pinales > Pinaceae > Pinus > Pinus albicaulis. Next base: position 733,486,629 of record CM076571.1, on the reverse strand, counting down.
GGGTTTCCACCTAAAATCTTGGTGTTCATATATGTTGTTATTTATCTACTCTTTACTACATACTAAATGTATGATTAAATTAATAATGCATTGGTTAAAGATAAACAACTGATGGAAGTTATGATAAATTAAGTAATCTATATATACATTGTTTAGATTCACTAGAGTCACGTACATATATTGGCTGCATGAAGAAAAATAGTGTGAAAATTTCAAAATAAGAAAATGAAAAGTTAACGTGAATAAAAAATATTTATTGGCCACCACCCCCCCCCCCCCCCAACCCACCTCTTAGTATTTTTCCTAAAAATTGGTATCAGAGCAGGTCTCTCCAACAAAAGCTTAACCACTTGAGAGTGGATCAGGGATAATGGGAAAGAATAGAAAGAAAAGGGCAGCTTAAAGGAAGAAGTTAGTTCAAGAAAATTGTGGTAGTGAGAGTGATATATCATATTCAGTTACGGTTATAGATGTCAACAAATATTCAACTATTGGCACACCCTTATTTCCATTGATCAAGAATGAAGAAGATAATAAAGAATTATAAGGTACTGATTCTTGTTGTAATGGTGGTCCATTTCCCTGTCTATGTAATAATGATAGTGAAGATGAAAGTGAATCAACATAAATTTCTCTCATGGGTATAAAGGAAAGTAATCATTCTAATGAGAAAACATAAATGGAAAATAAAGGTATGCTTATACTTGGTGATACTAACTATCAAAAATGGAATGAAAATATGAATTCTAAGTTAATGAACCTTGAATCTAATGTTTGGAATTTAGTATATAATGGTTGCACTAAAACTTCCCCATCAAGTGAAGAATTTCAAAATAATAGACAACAATAAAAGTAATATTTTGTGGCTTATATAATTCAGTATTAGAGTAATTCATGCATTATGAAACAAAGAAGGAAGTATGGGATAATATGTAGTTCATTCAGAAATGTGAAGGAAATAATATAAAGGAATATTTATCATCAGATAAATAAAAAAATAATCATATTTCTGAAAGAAATAATGACATGTAAAAAGATGAGTATGATATGTCATATGGAGTTACTGATTCAGAAGACAACATGTTAGAAACAGTTCTTAATCTTAGAATAAGACTTGTTTTTTCTTTGAAAATGATTAAAAGTCTTAAGAATAATTTTCAAGCATATGTTGTGTAACCAGCTCCAAAAAGAGAAGAAAAGAGATATAAATGCCTTATAAATGAGCCAATTCGAGGGGGCAACCTCCAATACATTACATAAATGAACAATTTTTGGATGATACAATTTACAAAACCTCCTTTCTATATATAGGAGTCCATGGGGCCATAATGTAATCCTAGTGGGCCACAATGTAATCCTAGCCAACCTAACAATAATTATTTAAGGGCACAATAATAACAAAATGGGGGTTACAAGGGTACAATAATAACAATAAGGGGGTTACACTAACAACAATAAGGGACTATACTAGTAATATAGGGACCTAACATGCCCCTCTCATTCAAAAAAAGTGTTGTCCTCAGCGCTTGAGTAGCTCTGGGTGCTTTTGTATAAAATTCTCATCCTCCCATGTAGAATCTTCAGTGGGTAAGTTCTTCCACTTGATGAGATACTCTGAAATTGATCGATTCCGTAGTTGTCGAGTTCTTGTTTCCATGACCGCTTCTAGTTCCAATATGATTTTTCCTTCCTCATCAAGTTCTGGCAATATTGTTTGAACTGGAAGATTTTCACCTATAACCTTCTTTAAGCATGAAACATGGAAAACTGGATGTACTCGCGAAGAAGCAGGAAGCTCCAATTTGTATGCCATAGTACCAATCTTTTGCAACACCTTGTAAGGACCATAGTACTTTGGCCATAATTTATTATCCTTCTTAGCTTGCTTGAGGGACATTTGTTTATATGGTTGTAGTCGTAAAAATACCCAATATCCTATATCAAAACTTCTCTCGCTGCGATGTTGATCTGCCTGTTGTTTCATTCGATTTTGTGCCAAATTCAGGTTATCCTTTAAGAGTTGGAGAACTTCTTGCTAATGCTCGACGTGATCTTCCACTGCTTGAACCTTCGAATTTTCCCTTAAAGATGATGTGATAGATGGTGGATGATATCCATAAAGTGCCATAAATGGGGTCATATTTTCTGCAGTATGGAAGGAAGTGTTATACCACCATTCAGCGAGAGGTAACCACTTGACCCATTGTGTTTGTTTATCAGATACAAAACAACGAAGATATCCTTCCAAACATTTATTTACTATCTGAGTTTGACCATCAGATTGAGGATGATAAGATGAGCTATGAGCTAATTGAGTACCCAAACAAGAAAATAACTCCGTCCAAAAATTTCCAGTAAAAATGGGATCTCTGTCGCTCACAATAACCCTTGGGCTTCCATGTAGCTTTTGAATTCTGTCCATAAATGTAGTAGCAACTGTACTTGCTTTAAATGGATGAGATAGTGCACAAAAGTGTGCATACTTGGTAAGTCTATCAACTACCACCATGATGACATTCTTTCCTTCGGACTTAGGTAAACCTGTGATAAAATCCATTGAAATCTCCTCCCAACGTTGACTTGGAATGGATAAAGGTTGTAGAAGTCTCAGGTTCTTAATTGTCTCCACGTTATTCTGCTGGCAAACCAAAAATTCCGCCACAAACTTTTGAATATCAGATTTAAGGCCATCCCAAAAAAAAAATTTCTTCACCCTTTGGTAAGTTTTTAAAAATCCTGAGTGTCCTCCTAAAGGAGAAGTGTGCAATTCCAGAAGAATCTTTTGTTTTAGTTGGGAATTCTTAAAAATATATAAGCGATCTTTGTACCATAAGGAATCATTTTTCCAACTAAATGTATCATATGTACTAGGATCTTGTTGCAAATTTTGAATGAGTGTCCATACATCTTTGTCCTTCTTCCATTCATCTCTTGCTTCGGTTATCCAATCTGGTTAGATAATAGAAATGGCACAAAGCAATGCTTCCACCTCTTCATTCTTTCTTGAGAGTGCATCTGCAACAACATTAAACTTTCCTTTTTTGTAGATTATTTCAAAGTCATAACCCAACATCTTTGTGACCCATTTTTTCTGCTCTTCTGAAGATAGTCTTTGTTCCAAAAAAGTGTTTAAGACTATCATGATCAGTTTTTACCTTGAAGTGTCTTCCCATTAGGTAAGTTCGCCATTTCTTTAGTGCATGTAGTATTGCTAACATTTCCTTCTCATAAATAGGTTTCTGTAAATACTTTCCTTTGATTGGGCGACTTTCAAAAGCAATGGGTCTTCCTTCCTGCATTAAAACTGCACCAATTCCATTTCCTGAGGCATCACATTCCACAATAAAGGTTTTTGTGAAGTCTGGTGTAGCTAAGACCGGTGCTAGGCACATTGCCTCTTTAAGACGTTCAAAGGCCTTAGTTGCTTGAGGAGTCCATGAAAATGCATCTTTCTTCAATAATGTTGTTAGAGGTGCTGCTATTCTCCCATAATTCTTAACAAACTTGCGATAATACCCTGTTAACTTGAGAAATCCTCGCAACTGCTTTATGGTTGTGGGGACTTTCCATTCCTTAATGGCTTTAATTTTGTTAGGGTCTACCTTAACACCCTCGTGAGATACAATATGACCCAGATATTCCACCTCTTGTACTCCAAAGAAACATTTGGATGTTTTTGCATATAATTTGTTTCTCCTGCAATAGTTTGAGCACCCTGTCAACATGTTCAACATGATCCTTCCAAGACCTGCTGTAGATTAGTATATCATCAAAAAATACTAGCACAAATTTTCTAAGGAAGGGTTTGAAAATGGAATTCATCAACCCTTGAAATGTATAAGGTGCATTGGTAGGGCCAAAAGGCATGACCAAAAATTCATAATGACCCTCATGAGTTCGAAATGCTGTTTTTGGAATATCTTCAGTCTTCATTCTAATTTGATGATATCCTGAACGAAGATTCAACTTGGTAAAATAAATTGCTCCATGTAATTCATCCAATAATTCATCAATCACAGGAATGGGAAATTTGTCTTTAATGGTGAGCTTATTGAGCTCCCTATAATCAGGACACATTCGCCATGATCCATCCTTCTTGTGTACCAACACTACAGGAGCAGAGAAAGAACTTTGACTGGGTTGAATTATACCCGCCTCTAACATTTCTGCAATCATACGTTCAATTTGGCTCTTTTGGAAGTAAGGATATCTATAAGGACTGATGTTTGGAGGAACACTTCCTGGAATCAAATGAATAGCATGATCATGATCACGAATAGGTGGGAGTCCTTTGGGAGTTTCAAACACCTTGGAATGATTGTCCAAGACTTGTTGGAGATCTGCAGAACTAGATGATTTTGATGTTGGAACTTCTAGTGAGCATAATTGTGCAATTACGCCTCGTTGTTCTTTCTTTAGAAGCTTTGTCATGACATTAGAGCTTATTATCCTTCCCGGCTTCCTTTCAATACCCCGTAATTCGACTTCCTTTCCTTCTGAAAAAAATTTCAAGAAAAGTTCTTGAAAATTAAAAGCTACCGTCCCCAAAGATTGTAACCATTGTACTCCTAGTACAACATCAGCACCTCCCATAGGAATGGAAAGCATTGGACTAGTCAACACATATTCTCCCATGGTTAGCTTGATATTATGGCATTTTCCAGAGCAATTTATAGTTCCTCCATTTGCAACCATCACTTGACATTCTGGTGCTGGGTATAGAAAACAATTTAATTCCTTGGCTACCTTATAATGAATAAAATTATGGGTGCTACCTGAATCAATCAACACTATTACCCTTTTCTTCTTTATATGTCCTTCTATCTTGAGAGTTTGAGGAGTGGTAATTCCTGCCAGTGCATTACACGATATGGTCGGATTCATTTCTTCCTCTTCTAGGGGTGGTTCCTGGTGTATATCCTCTTCTTGTTCATTTTTTTCTTCTTCTTCACAATCTATGTAAAATAATTTCTTCTCAGCACACTTATGACCTTTAGTGTATTTTCTATCACAACTGTAGCAAAGCCCTTTTGCTCTTTTTTCTTCCAATTGTTGTGGTGTCAGCCTTGTAGGTTGTGGAAATCTAGGAGTAGCAACACTTCCCTCTTTATAGAAGTGAGTGGTAGGCTTCCTTGTCACCATAATTTTACATTCAATTTTTCTTGCCAACCTGAATGCCTTCTCCAATGAATCAGGTTCCAAAAAACGAACTTCATGTTGGATGTTATCCTTTAAAGTACCTATGAAGAGATCAATCCTGTGTTCCTCTGGAATATCAGTTACCCTTATATTCAATTTTTGGAAGTCCTCAATGTGCTGCCCCACTAAGCCCTTTTGTTTGAGATTTATCAATTGGCTAAAGAAGGTGTTGCTCTTTGTATCCTCATAATGTGCTATCATTTCCTCCGTAAAAATTGACCAAGTGACAATTTTTTTACGAGAACAAAGCCATCGATACCATACAAATGTATTTTGTTCTAAATGTAAAGTTGCAATGCGTACCTTTTGTGTGTTTTGCACGTTATGGAGATCAAAATATTGCTCCATCTGTAGTATCCATGTTACAGGATCCTTTCCATCAAACTTCCTCATATCCATTTTGGAATATGGTGGTTCTTCCCACCAACATTCGAGTTTATGAAATCACGATTAACATTTATTTTGTTCTCATCATGAGGTTCTTCTCCTATATTTCCGCCATTTGGAATCATTTCTGGTTTTAAGCTTGTCATCAAGCCTTCCATGTATGCTTTTAGATCATTCTTCATGTTTTCCATGTTGTCTTTCATGTCATCCATCTTAGCTTCGATGCCCACTTCCATGCCATCCATCTTAGCTTCCACGCCTTTCTTCAAACCGTCCATCTTCACTTCCACGCCATCCATATTAGCTTCCATGCCTTTCTTCAAACCGTCCATCTTCACTTCCCCGCCTTTCTTCAAAACTTCCATTTCATTTTTTGTTGCTCTTTGCGAGAGTGAAATTTGTTGCACTTGCTCTTGTAATTTTGATAGATCATGTTGCAATTCTTCATCTTCATGAGTCATGGTAGAGCCTTCTGAAGGCTTAATGGGTGTTGAATTCTTTTTAGGCGCCATTTTGGAATCAAATATTGATACCTATTCTACAATAGGCCCTTGCAATCAATTCAACTTGATTCTTCAAACAAGACTTATGCAATTCGGAAAAAAATACACACATTTTACTTGCTTTGAGGAGCTCGATATTGAAATTGTATTATCTCTATGATTGCAGATCTTCAATATCTAAAATTCAGCACTGAAGTAGCCCTCTGAATTCTCTTTTGAATGCCATAGGTCTGACCTGATTTGGATTCTCCAAGACAAAGATTGTATTAATCTGCACAATGACCTAATTGTAGATTTGGTTCGATGTGACGAGAACATGCATTGCCACGTGTCTTTATTTCATCCTTTGTCTCTGAAATTGTTCTTCAAGAAACTAGGTTTATTGTACTTGCAACCACTTTTTACGGCACTCCAATCTGATTCCCATAGAGAGATTTAGTGAACGTTTCCCATGATCACCTCTTTGAGATGAAATTCAGGAGCCTGAAAAAGCACTACCTTCCACAGATCATATCTCCAAAAATATTGCGAACCAAGCTCTGAAATTTTTTGACGAATTTCCTCAGGATTTCAGATTCGCACCATATGAATTTCAGACTCTGAAACTTCGTACAAAAAAATTTATAGCGCAATTTCCACGATGACCTGTTTATGAGCCTGAAAAAATACCTAACTTCCACAGATGATATCTCCTCAAATATTGCGAACCAAGATCTGAAATTTTTAGAAAACCTTCCTCAAGATTTCAGCTTCGTACCCTAAAAATTTCAGCTTCTGAAGCTTCGTAGAAAAAAAGTTATAGCGAAAATTCCACGATGACCTGTTTGGAGCAGCGAAACCCTAGAATCCAAAGCTCTGATACCAAATGTTGTGTAACCAGCTCCAAAAATAGAAGAAAAGAGATATCAACGCCTTAGAAATAGGCCACTTCGAGGGGGAAACCTCCAATACATTACATAAATGAACAATTCTTGGATGATACAATTTACAAAACCTCCTTTCTATATATAGGAGTCCATGTGGCCATAATGTAATCCTAGTGGGCCGCAATGTAATCCTAGCCGACCTAACAATAATAATTTAAGGGCACAATAATAACAAAATGGGGGTTACAAGGGTACAATAATAACAATAAGGGGGTTACACTAACAAAAGTAAGGGACTATACTAGTAATATAGGGACCTAACAGCATATGTGAATAGGGGTCTGTTGGGAAAAATACTAAGAGAGGGGGGGTGGGGGTGAATCAGTATTTAGTGCAGACTGAATTTTTTTTTAATTTTTCTTTCTCTAAAACCCATATGCTAATTTACTGAACCCAAGTCGTGTATACACGCGGATATCCTTAATGAAACTTGCGTATTACCAGAGACCTCATTATGCAGATAATTCTTTACTTAGATCATTGCATCATTCATTCATTAGATGTTTAGTAAGCAGTAAATATGTGCAGTAAGAACAGAATAAATCATCACACATAATCATCACACATGAACACCAGGATTTAAGGTGGAAACCCAATTCGGGAGAAAACCACCACTGTCGTCGTCTCAGTCTTCAATATTTATTATAAAGAAAACATCTTACAACCATGTACTGGCACAGACTCATACCAACACGTAGGTACCCACCTGCAGAAGGCTACAACCTTCTCTCATTTACCAGCCTCTCCTGGAAGGGAGCTACAACCCCCTGCACTCGTTTACCAACCTCTCTTGGAAGGGAGCTACTACCCCCTGCTCTCGTTTACCAGCTACCACTGGAAGGGAGCTACAACCCCCTCACTGAAGGCTTTGATCCTCAGCACCTCTGCAGACCACATTTCATCAATTTTCACACTGGATCCAACAGCTTCAACACAACCCTTCACTTATCAACAAACATACTCTACCAAATACTTCAAACAGAACAATGTGACCACTGTAACCAGAATATCAGAGATAACCCAAACTTCAGAATAGATATGCAGATGTAAACTCAACCCTGAACATTCATTGAATCAAATATCATACGCTACTTTTCTTTACTGAAGCCGCGTACATACGCGCTTTCCTGCACACCAACCCGCGTATACTTCTATGTATTTTATTCTTCAGAAAACCCTATATGCGCCTTTCATCAATAGAGACCGTGTATACACGCACTTTTTTAGAGACAAACTAGCGTATAGATCTGTAAATGGTAAACTTTACAAAATAGATCAGATCTATAAACTTACCCAGATTTCTTCATTATCTTCAGCAAAATTTGCGCCAGATCTTCACCATTTCTTCTGCTGTAGATCATCCTAGAGATGTATCATCATCAGATCTAGAGAACTTGAACCATCCTCAGATCCATGGGTGCATCATAGATTCAGATCTATCAATTAAGAACAAAGTTCATTCATGCGGATAATCCTTAGAGATATTTATTAATCAACAACCCTTACTCATGCACACCCTTGCATAATGATCTTCTTCTCCTTATATAGATTTAGCTTTTATCAATACCATGAGTCAAAACCACACAACTTCTGATGGTATTCCTGGACGGGATCAAATAGATAATCCAACGGTCAATACAGTGGACCAATACCATGGTAATGCCCCTAGGTATCATAGTTTTTAGAGCGCAAAAGGTATACATGACTTTGAGCGTGCGTATCCGCATGTATACGCCACTTCACCTCATAAAAACTGCGTATATGCTAACCCTGAATGTATACGCGGGTTCCCTTCACAAAATTAGAGTATATATGTGGGTTGCCTTCACAAAAGTAGCGTATACATTGTGACATATTATATTTATCATTTTTCTGGCACTTACTGGAATTGTTTTCTCTGTCACATCTGAACTGATCTGTAGATACATCATTCTTACATCTTTAGCACATAGGTTTCTTATCATAGGAAACTCATCAAGTAGGTTTCCATCAAGGCCAACTTCATCAAGTAGGTTGCCATCAAATACAACACATTGCATCATATTGCCAACAGGGTCATGATAATTTGGTCAATATTGCAGCATAATCTAATCAATATTGTGAATGACTTGAACCTGAGATTGACTCTCTAAATCCAAATCTTGAAAAGTAAAACAAATGAAATGAAGAGCTACTTCAATTATTTGAGGATCAAGACAATGGGATAAAGGAATATATTATCTATTTAAGAAATCAATTAGAAGAAGGAATAAAGGTTGAAGAAGGAATGATGAAGAAGTAACTATAAAAGGAAGAAGAGTACCAAAGACTAGAGGTTGAGGTCAAAATTCTAAAAGGAAAATTAGAAGAAAAATATAAACATTTGAGACTTTAAGATAGTACCAATATTTTGGATAACATTCTTAGTTTTCAAAGGTCTCCCTCCATTATATCTGGTCTTGGTTTTCATGAAATTGTAAAAGGAGAATCTAGTTCACAGACTTGTGTAAGAAACTTGAAGGATAACAATGCAAAAAATGAACTTTTTATAAATAGATAAGAATACAACTTGAGCAACACCCAAGGAAAATTATTTTTCAAAAGAAATCATTTAATACCAATAAAATAACATTAATTGATTCTCTCCTCTGATCAATGATGTTGAATTTTTTATATGTCATAACTATGGACATATTGTAGCAAATTGCAGAAGCTAATTATTTTGATCTCAAGCAAATAGCCACTTCATAGGAATATCATTAACTCCCGGGTACTCAAGTTTCTTTAAGGGATTTTTTTTTTTCTTGCAACATATTTTGTTAGAAAGCTATTGGTTTCAATTGGAGGAATATGAAACAAAAATATTATGATTCCTATGCTCCCTTTTCTGGTCATGTAAGATGTTATACTTGTAAAATGTTTGGGCATGTAGCAAACAAATGCAGGAAAAATTCAATGGATCTCCATAGGAAATATGGAAAGAAACTAGACAAGAGTATTGTTACCAAAAAACCAGAGAAATATGAATCCACCAACACTTCTCATATTAAGCAAAAAGAAGAAGAAAAAATTAAGTGTGACCTTTCTCTGTGCTCATTTGAAGATGAAGATGAATGGTACATAAACAATGGATTCTCTCATCACTTGTATAGAGATAATTACAGGTTTGAGTCTCTCAAGAAAAACAAATATTATAAGGTTATTCTTGGAAATAGTGCTCCAACAAAATTTCTGGGAAAAGTAGATCCAAACTTGATAAGTATACAAAAGTAGATGATGCATTGTTAGTTCAAGGGCTAACAAAAAATATTCTAAGTGTAGGTAAAATGGCTGAAAAAGAACATATACTTGTATTTACATCAACTAAATGCAAATTTATAGAAGAAGAAACTGGAAAGTTTATAGAAAGAGGATACAAAAATCTAGACAGATTGTATGTGCTAGTAAAGAAGAATTCAGGCATAAATAAGAGGTATGGTTCCTCTTCTTCAGATTCAGAGTAAAATAATATGGCCCCCACTATAGTCTATTTTTCTTAAACCATGATTTCATAAGTGAATGATAGGTACATAACCTCATGAATAGCAGGTGATGATTATCATGTCCACATGATCAATATTGTATGATCTTAGGAAGAGCTATTCATGATTATCTTGGTGATGATTCTCAATTTTGTTTTGATATTACTTTGTTGATGTGTATATTACTAAAATTGCATTTGATGAAGTAAAAATGAATAGGAATAGACATGAAAGGTTCAGGGGGAGCTGAGGAATTAACTGTTTACTTTCTGTGTGCAGATTTTATAAAATACAATCATGTGTATACACGAGTTTTGATCTATACAATCGCGCATGTCTCTCAGTAATGAACAAGGAATGACACAAATTGAGGGGGAGATTCTCATATTCTTCCATCACTTATTACTGGAATTTCAGTTCTGATGTTGATTTGTTGAAAATGGTTAATGATGCTCTACCTAGAAATGATGATTGCTTCATGATAAGGTTAAAAAATGACCTTATATTGTTGTTTTTGAAATGGTTCTTTGGTGCATTTGTTGTTTGATGAGATGGATGTGATCAAAGTTGATGGTGAAAAGTTGGCATAGGATTAGGGGGGGCATATCCTATGCTTCTAACAGCTCATTGTTGGCATTATGGTTTCTTATGCATTTCTTGTTGCATTATGGTTTATGATGAGTACATATCATTAACATATGGATATTACTATTGTTACTACTGAAGATACATCTGTTTTTTTCATTCTATCTTTAGTTATCAATGATGCATGTATTTTATTAGGTGAATTCATGGATGATGCATATACGTTTCTTGAGTTGCACTTGGTGAAATTTTTAATGGCATTTTAATATTACTTGATACAATTGATGAGGAGGATGTTTATGCTATGGTCATTGTTGATGTTGGTTAATGGCTTGTGATGTTGGAATTACTCTTGTTTTCTGATATGTTATTGATGCATGAACATGTTTCCTATGGTGTTTTATATTTATTCTTAAGGATTGTGGTTCTTCATACATGTGGAGAAAGTGTGTTCACCTTGATGATATGAGGTCAAAGGGATGATTTGATGATATAGATTTATTACACAATCTTATGCTTCAACTTAAATTTCTAGATGATTCTTGGAAGCATTACGTATTTGATCACATAATAATTATTTTTTTCATATCTTACATTACTTCTCAATGATAAGGAGGTTCATGTTGTTGACATTATGAAATTTATGTTGCTAATATCATATGTTGATGTTGTGCATTCCTATAAGGTGCATGATGTTTTCCGGTTACTATCATAGTTATGCTACCTCATTATTCAGGTCCATGGTTTTGGTTACAAGTTTCCTATATGGATCTTGATGTAAAGTTCACGAAAAGAACCATGTTGTAAATCACTCTAAAATTCAGTCACGTATGTGCTATTGGGATCAAGTCATGTCATGTATGTATTCCCATTATGTTGGGATATTTATGTAAAATTTGGCTCCAATATGTAAACCCAATATGTTGGGTGATTGATGTAATCATGGGAGAATAGATTCATTGGTCATAGGATAGGCCATATTTGGTTGAGTCGTAAAGTATTGAATATCTTTAGAATGTTCAACATATACTCAGGAAAAGCATGGTCTATATGCAGATTTCATGATTCATATTCAACAGATAAAACCTACAAACATCAAAATTACATGGGAAGTACTTCATTCAACCTAGTTCAACCCTTTTCCCTTGATGTCAAAGGGGTAGAGAAGCTTGGTGTTTGGAAAGAGGTGTTTGAAGAGAAGACTTGATGTTTGTAGGTATTTGCAGGTGGTGTCCAAAGACCAAAGTGGTTGCCATCAAGTCCAAAGAGGGAGATTGTAGGCATTATGGCTAATGTGTTGTCCTTGATGGAAACATAATTGATAAAGATTCACTTGATGTCAAAATTGTGATAATATGATGACTGTGGAACTCATGCATATTGTTGCAGATGCTACAAAGGATATATACAGAGAAATGGATGTTATATTATAGATTGATGATAAATCTGAAGTTTAAGAAAGTATACCTGGATCCTATGAAGAAGGGTCACGTACATACGTAGATCTTGTGAGTTAGTGTTGAAAAAATAGTCTGATCCATGGTAATCTGGATACCAGGGGTCATTACCATAATATTGGGCCATAGCAATTGGAGCAAAAAAATTTATTTGATCTTGTAAAGATTATTAATGAAATTTCCAAGGGATTTATCTAAGGTATTGGCTAAGGATAAAACTATGTAAGAAGATGGATATCAAGATGTTTGGTGTGCAAGAAATGGGTTATTCATATTTTATTTGATCTAGAATAGGTGTGCACTAGGGAGCAAGGAGATGGCTCAGATCTAATAGATATGAAAGTATAGTGAATACTAATGAATGCACTTGCTGATTTGTTTACACTTGTATATAACAATGTTATATATGTAGTTGTAATTATTCTATGATATGAATGTGTGACAATAAAGTTTACACCATGTAAGTTGTGGTTGCAGTGAAGGTATGTTTTAGTGATTTAAGATCTATACACCGGTTTGCTTCTAAATGGTCACATACATATGTATATCTGTCTCTATAGGGTCATGTATATCTTCTAAGATATGGTTTTCAATATGTTGAGATATGTGTATGGGTGTTATGCATGGTATCCGCGTAAATACACTGATATGTTTCATGGATGTCGTGTATATGTTATAGGGTTTATAGTGCAACTTAATGATGACATTTGAGGATTTCTCCTTTATTTTTTGTTATCTTTTAATGATGTCTCTATGTTATTTATGATCTGTGTCTGAAAATGTTGATTGGATTGAATGTGGAATGGAATATGGATTGGTAATGATGCTACATTGTGGTGATATGTGATTGGTTCAATGATTTGTGTATACTTCATTGGTTGACTCAGTGAAAATTTAAAGTGAATTAAGAATACATATTCACCCACACCCCCCCCCCTTCATAGTATTTTTAACACTTCAAGTACACACATATATAATGAGGCATTTTTTATTAACTCATGTGCATCCTTTCATATGAATCCCCATAGGGAGTGGTTCTGCAAGTATTAGAAATATGATGGTAGTTATGTATTCCTAGGAGATGACAAGAAGACCAAAATCCTAGGACACGGAAAATTCAAGATGAAGTTACATGGTGGAAAATTTATAAAACTTCTGGGTGTTCTGAACATTCCTGGATTGGCCAGAAATCTAATTTTTGTAAGCAAGATGGATGTTACGAATATAAAAATAGAGTATGAGAAATATACCTACAAGATGGTTTTGGGAGCACTCATATTTACGAGGGGATTTATGATCATAACTCTATAAAAACTTCTGGGTAGCACTATTATTAATGGGTGCAATAGTGTAATGTTCCAAAATTTTCATTAAGTTAATTGGAACATTAATTTTTCTTTCCTATTAATAAAAATAATGAAATGGGTAAGGGGGCCCATGAAGAAGCATAATAAACACTACTAATATGCAAAGGAGTCACCTAAGTGGCTTATTTGTCATCTTCTAGTGTGAAAAGGGGAAAATACAAGAAGACTAGGTCAAGTTTGACCAAGTCAACAGCGCTGCCTAAAGGGGTGTAGCTTGCATGAGAAGACAATGCAATTTTGATAGGAGGGATATCATTGGATGAGAGAAACCCTAATGGGTGGGATCCATGGAAAGGAAGCCTCCTTTTGGCATTAAAGGGGGGAAGGGGAGCCATTGCTCATTATGTTTGAGATTTCGATTTAGTCTGCTCTCTCCAGTTGTTCAACTGAAATAGTTGTGCTGCTTAGCACAAGGGAGATTCCTATTTGTAAATTTCCTCTCCTTCATTGGGAAGATTTGGAGGACCTGTTCTTAATTCTCCTCACATCTAGGCTTGAGGCCAAGGTAACCATCTTTAGCTACTGTTGAGTCCCGAATTTGCCTCTTTTCCATACACTTTTCCATATCTCTTTCACTCACCTAAACCTCCAAAATTGTCAATATCATGTGCAAAAGGGTATCTAACATGGTTTTTAATTATGTTTGTGTGTTTTCTATTTGATTTAGATTTTTTTCATACAGCTGCGGAAACTTGTCACTTTCCGCAGCCGCTGCAACTTTCCGCAGCTATTTTGTGAAAATCAATGTTACAGGTGTCAACGAAGGAAACGAGCCACATGGGCAGGCTAGGAATGACAAGGACATGGTTCGTGTCCTATTGGTTCAAGTAAATTCGTCAAGGAAAGCCACGGTCAAAGCCATCCACTTGGAAGTCAACTGTGGAGTTCTATGTCGGCTGGACTCTGTTTCGTGGCATAGAAACATCCATACGGCCGTTTCCAAGCTTGCGGAGGTTAATTGACATCTGTGCAAAGTTCTGGAGTTGAATTTAAGCGCCCACCTTCCATAGATCCATTTTTCAACATGGCCATACTCCTATATCCGTGGCCTTAGTGGTCTACGTGCTGGCTGCTATCATAAACTTCAGGAGACAGTTACATTTTGTTGCTTTATAAAGAGCGTTTGCATACGCACGTAGAGTTAGTGAATGTGAGTTGATAGTTGTTAGTTGATATAGCTGTTGAGTTGATGTGCGTACTCTGTTATGTGGTGATTACGCCGCCTTGAGCCGTAATACCACCAGTCTGTAATGACTTGCTTTTTAATGTGAAAAACTCTGTTTTCATAACTTAATTTGTGTTGAGGATCGTTACCAAAGCTGCGTTGAGGGCCCCTGCTCAGCCGAGGTTCTGTGTATTAATGTTTATATTTTTCATTTCATTTCTTTAAGCAGTCATTGTATCATAACCCATTACATGTTCATATTTCATAGTTGTTTCATTTCTGTTCATACATTTCTGTAATTTCCATTGCATTCCCGTCTTTTATGTTTTTATGATTGTTAAAACACTGATCAGTTTTCTTGTGCAGGTTTTAGGTAGACAGCCCGGGGCATTTTCATAGTATTTTGGCTAATGATATGAAACTGACATTATTCTGCTGCTAGTTTTCTTTCCACAGCTTTTGTTTAACCTCCCGCCCTTGTCTTTGTGCTCCTTGTGCACTTCAGCTTTGCTTATCCGATTCAAGAATTGCACTAGACATATTAAGCATCTTAAGCCACCATAGTGTCTTCTTCTTTACCTCCAAAAGCCACAAAGTCACGTCATTTGAGGGCCGATGATGAAATGCAAAATGTGTAGTTTAGTATTAGTTTCCTTTCTGTAAAATTAGATATATTAAGCTGCTCTTAGCGTCTTCGGTTACCTCCGAAAGCCACAGCTGGACTGATGGTGAGGGGCTGCATGATGAAATGTGTAGTTTAGTATTAGTTTCTTTTCGTGTAAAATTAGATATATTAAGTCGCTTCTTAGCGTCTTCGGTTACTCCTCCGAAAGCCACAAATCGGGACCGATGGTGAGGGGCCGCATGATGAAATGTGTAGTTTAGTATTAGTTTCTTTTCTGCAAATTAAATAATCAGTTACACAAGTTGTTTATGATTACTTCCGCAAGTCATAGCTGGTCTAATGATGAAGGGTCAGAAAATGAATTGATGTAATCTGATTTAGATTTCTTTCATTGCAATTTTGAATTTCCATAAGCGTAGTTTCTTTTGTGTTCAGTTGGAAGCAAGAATAGTTTAGTTTTCATATTCACTAGTTTCTTGTTTTGATTCATTAGATTAACAACACTTTCCATTTCAGCAGTTTACTTTCTTTTGTCATTGTAATTTCAATTTGCTTTTAAAGTTTCGAGATTGGTAAATCATTATAGGGGATATCACTTCCTTGAACAAATATAACCAAGCTTGCTTTTCACTTTAGAATTTCCATTTCACCTTAGAAAGACCATAAACGACAAAAGTTAAGAAAGAGGTTATCTTGCACATATAGTGCACCGCACTTCATCAGCTTACGATTCCCGGATTGACAATTAAATGCAGCAATTTAGGACACACTAAATTGACCAAACATTTTGGCGCCGTTGCCGGGGAAGCGTAACTAGGTAGCCAATTTCTTAAAAAAAAACATAAAATCATAAAAGAAGGGAAAACTTGATAACTTCTTGAAGTATGCTCTCCTCTTGCACCTAGTGTGATCTGGAGGATCATAAAAGAGAGTTATTGGTTTAGTAATTTCTTAAGTATGCTCTCTTCTTGCACCTAGTGTGATCTGGAAGATCAGAAAGAGAATTATTAGCCCAACTTTTGTTAAAAAATATATAAAAAAATGACATGCATAGAGCAAGAGATTCTAGGGGAAGGTTTATAGCTAAAGCCAAGAGTTCGATTTTCATAACTCCATCTTCTTCAAGGCATAGACCAGATTCACCGTCATCTACCCCTAGCCTTAAGATTTTTGGAAGTCAAGGAACAACTGAATTAGAGGATTCTCCTACACCACCTACTAAAACCCACTTAGTCAACAAAGAGACTTTCTCTCATCCTTCCTTGGTAGAAGAACTAGAGGACTATAAGGACTCTAAAGAAGCTATCATGGCAGAGGAAGTAATAAATAGAGGTGGAGGTAGAGGAGGAGGAGAAAATGAAGATAACAATGGTGAAGGAAATAACGGTAGAAATAGGGACGATTTTTTTGGATTCCCTATAGTTGATGAGGAAACTCATGCAACAATGAAAAATATTTCACCATCTGTTCTCCCTAACTTTTATGGATTACGAAGTGAGGATCCTGAAACATTTCTGTTGGAGTTTGAAGTAGTGTGCCGAACTTATGACTATATGGAAGATTCTCAAAAACTCAAACTATTTCCTTCAACTTTGAAGGGATCTGCTTTGAAATGGTTCATGGGATTAGCCACTCAATCTATCAGGACTTGGAATGATATGAAAAAAACATTTTTGGATAGATAATTGGACTATTGTATGCCCACCAATCACAAGGATGAGGTATTCAAAATGATGCAAAAAGAAGATGAAAATTTGGAAGACTTAATTGAAAGATTTCAATACAACTTGAAAAGAGCAAAGATGAGCAACTTAGATAATGAAACCTTAAAAGCCCTCCTATTAAAAGCCATTAGAGATGAATGGATAGACATTTTAAACATGATGGGTAAAGGAGACATTTCTCAACTCCCATTTCATGATATAACATAACTATGTATCCAATTCTCAAGGGGAAGATCTAAAACTGGAAAAGGGCCTAGGGATTCTTCTCTTATTAGGGCTAACAAATCTGCAACTGGATCAGTAAGTAGGGCAGAGATTGGTAATATGCTTGATGATTTTAAAACTGATATCTTAGGGGGTCTTAGTGAACAACTAGACACCCTTAAAATCCAAAACAAGCAGAAAGCAGAAACAGATGCTTTAGCCATCTTTTGTTCGAAATGTAGAAAGAAACATGCTTTAAGGGAATGTCCCTTGGATGCAAAAGTTGTAGAAACATGTATGATTTGCTCAGAAAATCATGAGATCAAGGATTGTCCTTCAATCCCTGGACTCAAATCCGTTTTTCAAGAAGATCCAAATTCAATAGAATCTCTCTGTTTTGTCGCAAGGAGACCTTGGCAGGGACAACAATCTCAAGGGTTTAATAACCCTATGAATCTTCAAACCCCACCAAATTGGACTCTTTGGCAACAACCTTGGCCCCAACATCAAAATTCATATCAGCCATGGGTACAAGGGATGCAAAATCCTTATGGGATATTTGCTCAATTTTATCAATATCCTCCATCTTTTCAAAACCAACAAGCTCCACAATTTCCAAGCCAAAATCCACAACAACTTTCATTGCCATTTCCACAACATCAACCTTCTCAACAAAATACAAATCCTCAACTCATGCTCCCATACCAACAGAAGACAAACCAACTTCCAGCTCAGCCATTGCCAAATCCTAACAATAAGAATCCTCAAAATACTTATATGGTAGAAGGACAACAATTTCCTACCTATATGATTGTTCCTCTCAACGATGTACAACTCAGATCTGGTAGAGTTTTAGAAAAAACTTCTATAGACATTCAAGAGCAAGATACCTCTGAGGAGGACTCTCTTCAATTCAATAAGGGTTCTGAGGAAGAATCTCTTCAAAATTCAAAAATTCAAAAAGAAAAAGAAAAGCTAGCATCCACAACTCCTATAGTTGAGCAACCTGTATCTTCATCTACACCTCCTTTTCCCGAAAGACTACAAATTGATAAGGGGGTGGAAAAACAAATTTTGTTGCCTAACTATGACTTTCTAGATGAATTGAAGAATGTTTGTATCAAGATTCCATTGCTACAAGCCATTCGAGAAATTCCTATTCTAGAAAAAACCATAAAGGAGTTGAGTTTCAAAAGACCAGGAAGAAAGCTAAAGGACACAAGAAGAATCCACCTGGTAGGAAAGATTGCAGACATTATGATGGGAAAAATTGCCATGCAGAAATATGTAGATCCAGGAAGTCCAATTGTCAAGACACATATAAATGGGATAGAAATTCCAAACACATTGATTGACTTAGGGGCTGCTATCAACATTATGAGTAGACAAACTATGGAACAGTTAAAACTTCCTAACCTTGTTTTTACACCTACCTTATTGCAACTTGCCAATCGATCGGTTATTAAACCAGATGGTGTATTAGAAGATATTTCAGTCTCCTTAGATTCTTGGGAATATCCAGTAGAATTTATGATTTTGACTCCCAAAAGTAATCTAGGAGGACATCCAATTATCTTAGGAAGACCTTGGCTGGCCACAGCTGATGCTTTTATTAGTTGTAGATCTAGAGACATGTACATTTCTAATGGTAATTCGACAAAGAAATTCAATTTGTATCCTCCTGCAAGAGCAATTACAGAAATAGGAGAAAATGAATGGGTCGATGATGAGAACACTATACAACCTGTCTTTACCATTTCTGAAATTAGTGAGGATAGTCAAATTCTGAACACATTAGAAAATTTTGAGATAACTTCATAATATGACCCCACACAATTTCAGTTGGAATCTGACATAGAATATTTATCATCAAGACAAATGTCTCTTTACTCTATGGAAGAATTTGGTAATTCTGCTATTGAGATTTTTCCAGAAAAGACATTGAATATCAATAAACATCCGGAGAAGTCACAACAAGAAGAACTAACTAGAATCTTGCAAAAACATTCTACTGCATTTTCATGGGAGTATACTGACATGAAGGGTATTGATCCTAAGACTTGCATCCATCATATCTATATTGAGGAAAACAGTAGACCAATCATACAACCTCAAAGAAGGATGAATCCAAATCTTAGGGAGATAGTGAAAGAAGAGC
This sequence comes from Pinus albicaulis, assembly GCA_034641835.2. Lineage (NCBI taxonomy): Eukaryota > Viridiplantae > Streptophyta > Pinopsida > Pinales > Pinaceae > Pinus > Pinus albicaulis. Next base: position 733,466,829 of record CM076571.1, on the reverse strand, counting down.
TCCAAAAACTACTCAATGTAAACTTCATTTATCCAATTTCAGATAGCCGATGGGTTTCTCCTTTGGTTATAGTACCTAAAAAAAATGGTAAATGGAGGGTATGCATTGATTACAGGGAATTGAACAAAGCAACTTTGAAGGATCACTTTCCTTTGCCTTTTATCGATCAGGTATTAGATACATTAGCATGTAAAAAGTACTTTTCATTTTTGGATGGTTTTAGTGGCTATAATCAAATTCAGGTAGCACCTGAAGATCAAGATAAGACCACATTTACTTGTCCATGGGGAACTTTTGCCTACCGAGTGCTTCCTTTTTGGTTATGTAATGCACCAGCAACATTCCAAAGAGCAGTACTAGGAATTTTTTCTGATCTAATCCATGATTGTGTAGAGGTTTATATGGATGATTTTACAGCTTATGGTAATTCATTTGAAGAGGCATTAGAAAATTTGGAAAAAGTTCTCATAAGATGTAAAGAAACAAACCTTTCATTAAGCCATGAAAAATGCTTTATGATGTTTACCGAAGGGATTGTTTTAGGACATCATATTTCAGGAGATGGGATTAAGGTTGATAGATCAAAAGTTGAAGTCATCTCCAAGTTGCCTATTCCAAATTGTCAAAGAGATGCTAGAAGTTTTCTAGGATTTACTGGTTACTATAGAAGATTTATAGAAAACTTCACTAAAATAGCATCTCCACTCTTCAAGTTGCTTACAAAAGACCGTGAATTTAAATGGGATCCTGATTGTCAATCCGCTTTTGAAACTTTGAAAACAAGAATATCTGAAGCACCTATCTTGAGAGGACCAAATTGGAAACTTCCTTTCCATATTTTTACAGATGCTTCAGATACAGCTCTTGGAGCTGTGTTGGGTCAAAAAGATTTAATTCCTTATGCCATTTATTACACCAGTAAAAATTTGACTCCCACAGAGTTGAACTATACTGTGACTGAAAAAGAGTTTTTAGCTGTTGTTCATGCAATTAATAAATTTAGACATTACATAACAGGCTATGAAACTTTTATTCATACCGACCATTCTGCAATTAGATATTTAATGAACAAACCTGTTACTAATGGCAGAGTGACAAGATGGCTTTTACTTTTGCAAGAATTCAATATTACCGTGTTGGATAGACCAGGAAAACAGAATACAGTAGCTGATTTCTTGTCTAGGATTCAGAATACTAAAGAAGATTCTCCTGTAGAAGATAAATTTCCTGATGAATACTTGTTTGCAGTAACTATTAAGACCCCTTGGTATGCAGATATTGCTAACTATTTGGTTACAGGGAAACTACCTTCATATTTATTTCCAAGAGAAAAACGAAAGATTATTCAGGAGAGTTCAAAATATTCATGGATTTCTAACGAATTGTTTAAAACAGGGCCAGATCTTGTGATCAGAAGATGTGTCAGGGAAGATGAAATGCCCGATATTCTTAAGGCATGTCATGATGAACCATGCGGCGGACACTTTGCGGACAAAAGGACGGCCTATAAAATCCTTTCCTTGGGATATTATTGGCCTTCCCTCTTCAAAGATGCAAAACAATATGTCAAAAGGTGTGATAGTTGCCAAAGAGTAGGGAAACCTACCCTTTCAAATGAAATGCCATTGCAAACACAGGTACTCATTGAACCCTTTGAAAAATGGGCTTTAGATTTCATTGGACCAATTAATCCACCATCGAAGCAAAAGAAGTATATATTGGTTTGCACCGATTATGTTACTAAATGGGTAGAAGCTAAACCATTAGTATCTGCTACTGAAAATTCAGTTGTTCATTTTCTTTATGAGGATATTTTTACTCGCTTTGGTGTTCCAAGAGAAATTGTAACAGATCAGGGGAGCCAATTCACATCAAATTTGGTGGAGAAGTTGATGGAAGAATACAAAATCAAGCACAAAAAATCTACTCCTTACCATCCACAAGCAAATGGTCAAGTGGAGTCCACAAACAAAGTTCTTGAAAGTATCATTACCAAAACTGTTCATCTACATAGAAGAGATTGGGCAGAAAGGCTTCCAGAAGCCTTGTGGGCCTACAGAACTACATGGAGGAATACAACATGACATTCTCCCTATGAACTTGTTTATGGGAAAGAAGTCTTGTTCCCTATTGAGTTCCAAGTCAAGACCTTCAAGATAGCAGTTCAGTTGGGAATGGACTTATCAGAAGCTCAAAAGCATAGAATGGAGCAATTGAATGAGCTAGATGAGATCAGATAAGAAGCAATTCTAAGAACCGATCTAGTTCAATATCAAAGAACTAAGTGGCATGACAAATATATCAAAGAGAAGAAGTTTCAAGAAGGAGATTGGGCATTGTTATTTGACTCAAAGTTTAAAGACTTTCAAGGGAAATTTCAGACTCATTGGCTTGGGCCATATGAGATTGACAAGGTCTTTAACAATGGAGCTGTAAGAATCAAGACCATTGATGAGTTTCAAACTCCTCTTTTAGTGAATGGCCATAGATTGAAAGTTTATCATAAGCCACTCTCTAAAGAGGATTTTTTCAAGTTGTTTCAAGAAAATTCTGCAATCAGGCTGGTACAGAAGAATCCTTCTTCTCTACCAAGCTAGTTTTTGTTTTTCAAGTTTAAAAAAAAAAAAAAAAAAAAAAAAAAAAGAGAAAAAAAAAGAGAAAAAAAAATGGTATAAGCCTGAAAACCAATCATTGATTGGCAGTCTTATACAGAAAATATGGAGTGAAAATCAGGGATACCTGACACTCTATATTTTCCAAAAAAAAATTCTGTCTTTTATTTCATTTCATCTCACCACCCACTCCATTTCATTCCACTTCATTTCATTTCATTTCATTTCACTTCATTCCACTTCATCTCATCCATTCCATCAATAAAAATATTTTTATGACCATTTCCACCTGGTCATTTGTCATTTGTTCATTTCTATTTCAGCCAAGTAATAGCTGTGTCAGTTTCCGCAGCTGATTCCAGTTTCCGCAGCCAGAAGCAGATTCCGCAGCTGCTACTACTCTGTTTTCAAAAAGAATGTACATTTAGTTGTTGTTTTCATAAAATCATGAAATAAAATGCAGGAGAGGATCAATGGAACATTCAAGACACTAATGAAGATCAATCAGTTGAAGACCAAGGGAAAAAGCAAGGATTCCAAAGGTATGAATAAAGTTTATTTCAAATAGTATAAAAAAACACATTTTTATGTAATTTTAAACTATGAGCTCTACCCATAATGCGCAATGATTATATTGATAGTCCGTAACCTTCCACGATCTCTATGTTATCCTCTTGCATTTATTCACAAACGGTTTCATTATTGAAATTCCGACTCTTACTCATGTTCAAATAGCCCACTGTAGATAATGATACGTATTTGAGTTGACAAAGGACTCTTACAAGCCACATAACTTCATAATCATTGATTGAAACGTGTTCATATTTATGACACAGCCACCAAAAATTCAAAATGCGGCCGAATGCATTATGCTTTGTTAACCTCTTTGTCGTGTCTCTGTCGTGTTTACAAAACCTCACTCTACTCATTCTCATTCTCTGTTTCACTCCATTCCGTTCCTTTTGTTCACTCTCATTCCCGTATATTCACCCACAGTCTTATTCCATTCTGTGTATGGTGCTCATTTCCGTTTTGTGATAACGTCCCCACAACATTGTGCTCGACTCCGTGTATTCCATCGTTCCATTTCCGCTTAAAACCCTCACAGAGGCAAGCCGTGAAGCACAGAGAAGTAAAATGGGAAAATTATTAAGGGCAGAGCCGGAAGGACCGAAGTTCATAGAGGGATTTCCACAAGAAAAAGAGATGTTGAGAAAAGCTAAATGGCTGCGTTTTATTCAGAAATTCCGGGGTTACCACAGAGAAGTTACCAAAGCGTTTGCAAGATCATTTGATGGCTCGGAAGCAGAAGTGGGAGACCTCAAGTTTTTGGTTAATGAAGCATCAATAGCAGCAACCACAGAGCTTCTTCAAGAAGGAGAACGTTGGTTCAAAAACAAAAGTATCAGTGATGAGGCATGGAGAACAATCCTCCGAAATCAAGGTATGGATATCACTGTTTTCAAAAGAGGAATCCCTGTGCATGCAATAAAAGATGAATGGGCCACTTTATTACTCATTGTTCGGAAATTTATCACATGTGAAGGCCGCTTTGGCTCTATGTACATGTATCATACTAGGATATTGATGAATTTCCTTGAAAACCAAACTCTCAATCTTCCTTATTTCCTATTCAATAGCTTGAAGAAAATGGTTGTGACTGTGAAAAAACACCTAGGAGATGTAGAGCCTCATTTATATCATCATGGGCTTATAAAAATTTTGATTGAAAAGGAGCTAAAAGAAAGAAAAGATACATGGGAACAATTCTTAGTAAGAAATTTCTTTGAAGAACCTCAGGAAATTCCTGAAGGTAATCCAATTAGAAGGAGTAGAAGAAAGAAAATGGATGTTGAAACCCAAGATGCTCCTACACAGGAAGTTCCCGCAGCTAGCACAGCAAAAAGAAGTAGAAGGAAAAGAACAGTAGATGAAATCCAAGATACTTCTACTATTATTATGAAGAAAATGATAGAGAAGAGAGATTGGTAAAAAGGAAGAAGAAGGAAATCAAAACTAAGAAGCCAAAAATATCAAAAGGGAAAGAAATTGTTGAGGCTGTCCATAAAACTTCTTCTGAAGAAGAAGAAGATCACCAAATTCTATCTGAGAGATTAATTTTTCTTCAAAAACAGTCATCTCTATCCAAAAAGGCAAAAACAGGAAAACAAGAACAAAAGGGTAGAGTACCACAGCATGTGAGGAGAAGCAGCAGGCTTAAGGGAAAACTGAGAAAAACACAAGTTAGAGGTCCTCATTTCATTGATTTGGGTGAAGAGACATCTGAACAGTCTCCAACTGACCATAGTCCATTTCAGTCAGTTAGTGAACCTGACTCCTTTCACTCCCAATCAGACAATGAGCGTACTCCATCTTATTTTCAGCAAAATATTGATGAAAGTTCTCCTTAGCCAAATTTTGAACATAATTCTCCCTTGCAGCATTTTGAGGACAGTCCAATGAAAAAGACACCGGAAGTAGACCCCAAACAGCAGGAGGTCTATGATTATATAGAATCCTTGGAGAAGGCAGCCACAGGCCCAAGTACCTCTTCTATTCAGCCTCATACATTACAGGATGAGTCCCGAATTTGCCTCTTTTCCATACACTTTTCCATATCTCTTTCACTCACCTAAACCTCCAAAATTGTCAATATCATGTGCAAAAGGGTATCTAACATGGTTTTTAATTATGTTTGTGTGTTTTCTATTTGATTTAGATTTTGTTCATACAACTGCGGAAACTTGTCACTTTCCGTAGCTGCTGCAACTTTCCGCAAGCCTATTTTGTGGAAATCAATGTTGCTGTGTCAACGAAGGAAACGAGCCACATGGGCAAAGTTAGGAATGACAAGGACATGGTTCGTGTCCTATTGGTTCAAGTAAATTCGTCAAGGAAAGCCGCGTCAAAGCCATCCACGTGGAAGTCAACTGTGGAGTTCTATGTCGGCTGGACTCTGTTTCGTGGCATAGAAACATCCATACGGCCGTTTCCAAGCTTGCGGAGGTTAATTGACATTTGTGCAAAGTTCTGGAGTTGAATTTAAGCGCCCACCTTCCATAGATCCGTTTTCCAACATGGCCATACTCCTATATCCGTGGCCTTAGTGGTCTACGTGCTGGCTGCTATCATAAACTTCAGGAGACAGTTACATTTTGTTGCTTTATAAAGAGCGTTTGCACACGCACGTAGAGTTAGTGAATGTGAGTTGATAGTTGTTAGTTGATATAGCTGTTGAGTTGATGTGCGTACTCTGTTATGTGGTGATTACGCTGCCTTGAGCCGTAATACCACCAATCTGTAATGACTTGCTTTTTAATGTGAAAAACTCTGTTTTCATAACTTAATTTGTGTTGAGGATCGTTACCAAAGTTGCGTAGAGGGCCCCTGCTCAGCCGAGGTTCTGTGTATTAATGTTTATATTTTTCATTTCATTTCTTTAAGCAGTCATTGTATCATAACCCATTACATGTTCATATTTCATAGTTGTTTCATTTCTGTTCATACATTTCTGTAATTTCCATTGCATTCCTGTCTTTTATGTTTTTATGATTGTTAAAACACTGATCAATTTTCTTGTGCAGGTTTTAGGTAGACAGCCCGGGGCATTTTCATAGTATTTTTGCTAATGATATGAAACTGACATTATTCTGCTGCTAGTTTTCTTTCCACAGTCTTTGTCTAACTTCAGTCTTGTCTTGTGCACTTCAGTTTTGCTTATCTGATTCAGTGGTTAAAATTAGACATATTAAGCTACTCATAGTGTCTTCAGCTACCTCCGAAAGCCACAGCTGGACTGATGGTGAGGGGCTGCATGATGAAATGTGTAGTTTAGTATTAGTTTCTTCGTGTACCAGATATATTAAGTCAGCTTCTTAGCGTCTTCTGCCATTCTCCGAAAGCCACACTGACCGATGGTGAGGGGCCGATGATGAAATGTAGTTTAGTATTAGTTTTCTCTCGCAAAATTAGATATATTAAGCTTCTCTAGCGTCTTCTTTGCCATTCTCCGAGTTACAACTGGATCGATGGTGAGGGGCCGCATGATGAAATGTGTAGTTTAGTATTAGTTTCTTTTCCGCAAATTAAATAATCGCTATACAAGTTGTTTATGATTACTTCCGCAAGTCATAGCTGGTCTAATGATGAAGGGTCGAAAAATGAATTGATGTAATCTGATTTAGATTTATTTTGTTGCAATTTTGAATTTCCATAAGCGTAGTTTCTTTTGTGGTCAGTTGGCAGCAAGAATAGTTTGGTTTTCATGTTCACTAGTTTCCTGTTTTGATTCATTAGATTAGCAGCACCTTTTCATTTCAGCAGTACACTTTTACTTTCTTTCAAGTCTTGTCATTGTAATTTCAATTTGCTTTTAAAGTTTCGAGATTGGTAAATCATTATAGGGGATATCACTTCCTTGAACAATTATAACCAATCTTGTTTTTCACTTTAGAATTTCCATTTTACCTTAGAAAGACCATAAACGACAAAAAGTTAAGAAAGAGGTTATCTTGCACATATAGTGCGCCGCACTTCATCAGCTTACGATTCCCGGATTGACAATTAAATGCAACAATTTAGGACACACTAAATTCGACCAAATGAAATTACAACATTTTTCTAGTTGCGTAAATGTCTAGTTGTCGTGGTTGCAGTGAGGATTCATTACCACCCACTTCCGGAGCTAGTTTTGCAGAGGAGGAGCTCTTCTTTCTTGGGGAGATTAGTGAGGAATATCCCAGAGCTTCATTGCAGATTTTTGCATTGGGCCATATGTTTCATCTCATTCCCAGCGCAGTCTCTTCCCCATGTTGCGTTATTTTTAGAGGGAATTTGCAGGAGGGGTTCACACTGTGGATCGAAGGGTGTAATCTTCAGTGAAGGGAGAAACCTTTAACTTTGAGGATCATTGGAGGAGGTCTCTTCATCATTTGCAGCATTTCCATCCTTCTCCATTTTTGTATTGTTATTGAGTTGCTTCTACTACCCAGCAACTCCGGCATTTTGCCATTTTGTACATTTTATTCAATCCCTTGGAGGATTGTTGCACTATTGTTTTCCGGGGTTGAGATCATGCTCCCCCACTTTATTTGAGCCTGCTATTGCCATATCATTGTATACATATCAGTTTCCAACCATTTCCCAATATGGATTGCGCAGTCATAGCTTGTTGTTGGGTTATGTAGCATTGCATTTTCACCTTTGCATGTACATCTGTCTTGAGGCTGATCTGGCCTATCTTGAGAGGTATTTTCCTCAAGTTCTTGTATATATATTTGCAGTTGCACATAATATCATGGCTATTCTCTCTTCTTGCACCATATGTGTTGATGTTTCACTGCTGCTACTTGTTGGAGTTCATGTATTGCTGTAGCTCACCCTTTTTAGCATTGTTTGAGATACCTAGGAGTGGGAGATCTGAATAACCCAACTAGGCTTATTTCTCTGAGCTAATATTCTGGAAGTGAAATGTATGAATGGTAAAAAAAGGGATCCAAGTCCCCTTTCAGCTTATTTTTGCATTGGCTTCCTTATACAGCGTCCTTTTGGACCATATTGCATAAATCCCCGAAAAAGGAATATTACAGTGGTATCAGAGCTTCAAACTTGGCTCAGACTGTGAAGTTCGAATCAAAAAGACAGAAGAGGTCAAGATGATGTAGAGGATGAGATTTGTCTCATCATTTTTTAGATCCGGCAAAGACCTCTCCAAGGAGGTTGAGAAGACTGAAAAAGGAGAAGAGGAAGGACCATGCACTTCGTACTCCCGCCAAGGAGGAAAAATGGAGCATGAAAAACACTTGGAATTCAAGATTCTAAGTGATTATCTTACTGAATACCGAGAAAACCCTAGAGCCTTCCAAGGGACTCTATATTTTCCACAATGTATTCAGCAGAAAGAAGAGAAAATACCCCACAACTATGGGATGATGAGAGGCAATAGATTTCTATTGTCCACATTCGATGGATCGCTCACATGTACATCAGAGGTTTGGGTGAAGAAGCTAGAGGCTTTCTTCCTGCTACATCCTGTAGTAGACAAAGAGGCTGTAGAAGTTGCAGCAATGCACCTTGAGGGTGAAGCAAAGACTTGGTGGTTCAGCCATTGGAGTCATGCAAGGGTTTCTACTCTTGCTTATTTTTCTCAAAGATTGATTAGAAGATTTGGTCAAAAGAGGGAGGAGCCCTCACCACCAGTTGAAGAGGCACATACCAGCGCTGTCATAGTGATGGAGAAGCAACCTTCATCTCCAGTAATTGAGGCAGCCAGCACTATTTAGGAATAAACTCTTGCAGCAACACAAGGTTCTTCCAAATCTCTCCAAGGTATGCCTAAGTTTTTATCTCTCATAGAGGATTGTACATATTTACATGCTGATTGTCTAGAGCAGGAAAATTTCACTGCGTTGTGCCATCATCTTCATACACCATTGATGTGTTGTGCACCACTGTTGAGGTTGGGGTTTGAAAACTTTGTCATGGAAGAGATTACATTTCAATGTCCCATGAAATGCAAAGGCCAAAATATGTTTTGGGAAGATGGTAGCCCTTGTTGGGAGAATACCAAGATGCGGGATGAAGGGAGACATCCACAAGGAGTTGAGTGGATGTGAATGGGAGGCAAGAGGATGATGAGCCTCTTGCAAATCTATGACACAGGGCAGCAAGAGGCAATGCTGCGTTGGCTACTCTTGAGAGAGTTTGGCCAGCATAGGACCTATTTCTTTTCACGGGATGTGAAGAAGGAGGAGGACTGGCACGATACTTACACCATGGGGCAGAAAAGAGCATGGGTGCATTATGATGAGATGGAATTCTTCTTACCACTCATTATGTCACCATCACATATTTGGTATGGTGGGAGTATGGAGGATCAGCAAACATTCTTGTTGCTCAGATTGTATTTGGATGTTGCAGGAGCAGGAGGAGGCACTAGCATAGTGCAAGGGGGCTGCTCCTTGGCCTTAGATGCCCAAGAAATACCTTCTTCATGGGAGGGACTCTATATGTGCAGCAACATGATGAGTAGAGTCTTTGACAATATCCTTGTCAAAGAGTTGAGCTTTGAGATGACAGTGGCCCTACTCCATAGGCCAGCAGTTAAGAGTTGGGATTACTTGTTGAAGTGTTCCCAAGACCACTTCACAAGTGATGGACCTTGGAGGCATGTAGGAGATGAGGATGAGGGAGTAATGGATGGAAGCATCCCTTACTATATTTTGATTTGCTTGGCTTGGGTTCACAAGCACAAGGGGAGATACCTACATGCAGCATTTATGGATTCTCCTTTCATGCATTCTTATGCATACTATTTATTGATGGAGGAGTCCACTTGGGAGGGCATCCTAATGGATGTATATCAGCATATGGACATATGCACAGCCTGAGAGATGATGAGATGGTTGGCACAACCACTTCCTACTCTGTTGCATTAAGGAAAAATTTTCACTTGATCCATTTCAGCTCAAAGACCGTAGTACATGATGAGGGAGGTAACTATTTGCTTTATGTTTTTCACTCTCTTATCTTTATGAGTAGCATATCATATCAAGGAGGATCTTTCCTTCTTGCACATTATGTTTTGTTGTACTTATGGTCAATTGCAGCAATTATGATGGCCATCTTATTGGTGGACTATGGGGGAAAGCCACAGGATTTTTGGTGTGCACCATTGGCACCAAGTTATGTTTTCATGATCTCATCTTGCAGGATGAATGTGGCAACAAAAAAGTGGTTGAAAGGACACTTGTTGCACTATATATTGAGGCAGGCCAATGATGCCTTGCATTGGTTCCATGTGTGGAGCTATGTTTCACCTCCTTGCTCTCACGGATTTATGCTTCCATACTCTACTAGTAGAACGTTGGACATGGGAAGCACCATTGGAGGAGTGGCACAAGAGTTGAGGATGCCCATAGGGAGTATGGTTCTCCATACTTCTCACGCTGCATGTTTCAGAAAAACAAGTGGGCCAGCCTTGATTTTCATGTTACACTTCTTGCTTTCAAATGGGAGGAGCCATTTGGAGAGCTTGAGCTCTTTGGGGAGGCACCCCATGGGTGTTGGATTTGATGGGATGGCTTGGGTCTCTCTTGAGGACCATTATGTTTCAGCCATGTATCAGCAGCAGCCCCATATGTATCATAAGGAGGGAGAGACACATTGGGAGGATGTACCCTTGGGGGAAGAAGACCTCCATACTCTTTGCAACACATGCTCTAAGGGGAGTATGGAAGAGGATATGGTCACCATGACAAGATATTTGTTTCTCCATGAGGTGAACCATATGATTGATTGGATACCATATGATGATGACTTCCAACTCATCACATATGAGATGATTTGGGCCAGCTTGATTTACAGCATTGGAGGAGGGATCCTTGGGGATCTAGACTTCATCTCGCCACTTGAGGGCAACACTATTGCAGCCCCTTACCATGTTCAGATTTCCAACCCACCTATTTTACATGAGCCCAAGGTGGAGGATGATTTCTAGGAGTTGCCTAGTTGGAAGGTGACTCATCTTGTATGGTTGATTGCTTGGGGATGGAGGGTCCACATGGGGAGAATGTCTCCCAACACATTTCAGACTCCATGCCTTGGAAGGACCTCTAGACATCACTTTTCCACTCTCTTGAGCACCTCACCTTTTCATGATGATAGCTTGATAGCTAATTTACATGCTGAGGAGAAGCAATGTGGGAGCTTTATTGATGAGATAGCATCCTATTTCTTGGAGGGAATTGTTGAGTCTCAATTCCCGCATCTTTTCCATACACTTTTCTATGCCTTTTTCACTCACCTGAACCTCCCAAGTTGTCAAATATCATTGTATATCAATTGCAAAAGAGCATCTAACATGGTTTTTAATTATATTTTTTTGTTTGCTATTTGATTTATATTTTGTTCATCTAGCTGCGGAATCCTGCCACTTTCCGCAGCTATTTTGTGAAACTCTATGTTATAGGTGTCTACAGGAAAAACGAGCCACATGGGCAAGTCAAGAATGATGTGGACATGGTTCGTATCCTATTGGTTCGAGCAAACTCATCTAAAGAAGCCGCGGTCAAAGGCGTCCACATGGAAGTCAACCATAGAGTCTTACAGCGACAGGACTCTGTTCCGTGTCACGTAAAGGTTCATATGGTTGTTTCGGAGCTTGCGGAGGACAAGTCGACATTTGTACATGGCTCCATAGTCGAATTCAACCATCCACTTCTCATAGATTTATTTTCAACACGGCCATGATCCTAGATCCGTGGACGTAATGGTCTACGTGTTCTACACCAGCATAAACTTTAGGAGACAGTTATATTTCTTTTGTTATATATAACGCATTTGCATACGCATATAGAGTTAATTCCGATTAGTCTCTGTTAATTTTATTAAGTCTGCTCTGTAATGTAATTACGCTGCCTTTGAGCCGTAATACTATCATACTGTTATGACTGCATTTTAATATAAGAAGACTCTATTTTCCAACTTAATTCGTACTTGAAGATCATTGCCAAGGCTGGTGTAGAGGGCCCCTGCTCAGCTAAGGTTTTGTGAATTAGTGTATAGTTCTTATTTCATTTCTTTAAAGTTCATTGTGCCATAATCCATTCACATGTTTATACATTTCGTTTTTTTTTCATTTCTGTTTATAAACTTTCTTGCTTTCCATTTCACTTCTGTCTTTCATGCTTTATTTTGTTAATCACTAATCAGTGTTCTTGTTTCAGGTTATAGATAGGCAGCCCGGGCATTTTCATAGATTTTTGACTAATGACATGGAATTAACATTGTTCTGCTGCTAATGTGTTTTTTCTTAGTTTTGCTTTCATTTCGTATTGCTTTTTTTAACTCAAGCTTTGCTTAATTGTTTCCGTAGTTAAATTTAGATATATTAAACTCGCTCATAGCATATTCGCTTTTTCCGGAAGCCACACTGGACCGATGGTGAGGATTGTATTATGAAATGTGTAATTTATACTAGTTTCTTCGCAAATTAGATATATTAAATCCGTTCACAAGATCTTCGCTTTCTCCGAAAGCCACAGCTAGACTGATGGTGAGGGATTGTATTATGAAATGTGTAGTTTAGTATTAGTTTTCCTTCTGAAAATTTAAATATATTAAACTGCTCATAACGTCTTCAGTTGCCTCCGAAAGCCACAGCTGGACTGATGGTGAGGGATTGTATTATGAGAAGTGTAGTTTAGTATTAGTTTCCTTTCTGCAAGTTAGAAATGTTAAATTGTGCATGACATCTTCAGTTACCTCCGAAAGCCACAGCTGGACCGATGGTGAGGGATTGAATTATGAATGTATGGTTTGATATTAGTTTACTTTCTGCAAGTTAGATATCAGTTACTCAAGTTGTTTATGGTTACTTCCGAAAATCATAGCTGGACTAATGATGAAGGATCAGAAGATAAATTGATGTAACCTGATTTAGATTTACTTTGTTGCAATTTTGAATTTCTTTAAGCATAGTTTATTTTTGTTTAGACAGTAGCAAGAATAATTTAGTTTCATGCTCACTAGTTCACTGTTTTTGATTTATTAGACTTACAACATCTTTTCATTTCAGCAGTACATTTTCATTTCCTTTCAAGTTTTGTCATTGAAAATTTCAAATTCCTTTTTAAGTTTCAAGTTGTTAAATCATTATAGGGGATACCATTTCCTTGAACAAATATAACCATACTTGTTTTCATTTTAGAATTTCTATTTCACCTTAGAAAACCAAAAACGACAAAAAGTTAAGAAATAGGTTATCTTGCACATATAGTGCGCCGCACTTCATATGCTTACGAATCCCGGATTGACAAATTAAATGCAGCAATTTAGGATACACTAAATTGACCAAACATTTTGGCACCGTTGCCGGGGAAGTGTAACTAGGTAGCCAATTTCTTAAAAAAAAAACACAAAATCATAAAAGAAGGGAAAACTTGATAACTTCTTGAAGTATGCTCTCCTCTTGCACCTAGTGTGATCTGGAGGATCAGAAAAGAGAGTTATTGGTTTAGTAATTTCTTAAGTATGCTCTCTTCTTGCACCTAGTGTGATCTGGAAGATCAGAAAGAGGATTATTAGCCCAACTTTTTGAAAAATAATAATAAAATAATAAAATAAAATAAAATAAAATAAAAAAATGACATACATAGAGCAAGAGATTCTAGGGGAAGGTTTATAGCTAAAGCCAAGAGTTCGATTTTCACAACTCCATCTTCTTCAAGGCATAGACCAGATTCACCACCATCTACCCCTAGCCTTAAGATTTTTGGAAGTCAAGGAACAACTAAATTAGAGGATTCTCCTATACCACCTACTCAATCCCATTTAGAAAACAAAGAGACTTTCTCTCATTCTCCCTTGGTAGAAAAACTAGAGGACTTTAAGGACTCTAAAGAAACTATCATGGCAGAGGAAGTAATAGATGGAGGTAGAGGTAGAGGTAGAAGAGGAGGAAACAATGGAGACAACAATGGTGAAGGAAATAATGATAGAAATAGGGAAGGAGACAACTTGTTTGGATTCCCTATAGTTGATGAGGAAACTCATACAACGATGAAAAATATCTCACCATCTGTCCTCCCTAACTTTTATGGATTGCGAAGTGAGGACCCTGAAACATTTCTGTTTGAGTTTGAAGTTGTGTGCCGAACCTATGACTATATGGAAGATTCTCAAAAAATCAAACTGTTTCCTTCAACTTTGAAAGGATCTGCTTTGAAATGGTTCATGGGATTAGCCACTCAATCTATTAGGACTTGGAATGATATGAAACAAAAAATTTTGGATAGATACTTGGACTATTGTATGCCCACCAATCACAAGGATGAGGTGTTCAAGATGATGCAAAAAGAAGATGAAAATTTGGAAGACTTACTTGAAAGATTTCAATACAACTTGAAAAGAGCAAAGATGAGCAACTTAGATGATGAAACCTTGAAAGCCCTCATATTAAAAGCCATTAAAGATGAATGGATAGATATTTTAAACATGATGGGGAAAGGAGATATTTCTCAACTCCCACTTCGTGACATAACAGAACTATGTGTCCATCTCTCAAGAGGAAAATCTAAAACAGGAAAAGGGCCTAGGGATCCTTATCTTATTAGGGCTAACAAATTTGAAACTGGATCAGTAAGTAGGGCAGAGATTGGTAATATGCTTGATGAGTTCAAAACTGATATCTTAGGGAGCCTTAGTGAACAACTAGACACCCTTAAAATCCAACACAAGCAGAAAGCAGAAACAGATGCTTTAGCCATCTTTTGTCCGAAATGTAGGAAGAAACATGCTTTAAGGGAATGTCCCTTGGATGAAAAAGTTATAGAAACATGTATGATTTGCTCAGAGAATCATGAGATCAAGGATTGTCCTTCAATTCCTGGACTCAAAGCTGTTTTTCAAGAAGACCCAAATTCAGTAGAATCTCTCTGTTTTGTCGCAAGGAGACCTTGGCAGGGACAACAAACTCAAGGGTTTAACAACCCTATGAATTTTCAAACCCCACCAAATTATAATCCTTGGCAACAACCTTGGCCCCAACATCAAAACTCATATCAGCCATGGGTACAAGGGATGCAAAATCCTTATGGGAGATTTGCTCAATTTTATCAATATCCTCCATCTTTTCAAAATCAACAAGCTCCACAACTTCCAAACCCAAATCCACAACTTTCATTGCTATTTCCACAACAACAACCTTCTCAACAAAATCCAAATCCTTAACTCATGCTCCCATATCAACAAAAGACAAATCAACTTCCAGCTCAGCCATTGCCAAATCCTAACAATAAAAATCCTCAGAATACTTACATGGTAGAAGGACAACAATTTCCTACCTATATGATTGTTCCTCTCAACGATGTACAACTCAGATCTGGTAGAGTTTTAGAAAAACCTTCTATAGATATCCAAGAGCAAGATACCTCCGAGGAGGATTCTCTTGAAGTCAATAAAGGTTCTGAGGAAGAATCTCTTCAAAATCCAAGCATGCAAAAAGAAAAATAAAAGTTAACACCCACAACTCCTATAGTTGAGCAACCTGCATCTTCATCTACACCTCCTTTTCCTGAAAGACTACAAATTGACAAGGGGGTGGAAAAACAAATCTTGTTGCCTAACTATTACTTTCTAGATGAATTGAAGAATGTTTGTATCAATATTCCCTTGCTACAAGCCATTCGAGAGACTCCTATTCTAGCGAAAACAATAAAGGAGTTGAGTTTCAAAAGACTAGGAAGGAAACTAAAAGACACAAGAAGAATCCACCTGGTAGGAAAGATTGCAGATATTATGATGGGAAAAATTACCATGCAGAAGTATGTAGATCCAGGAATTCCAATTGTCAATACACATATAAATGGGATAGAAATTCCAAACACATTGATTGACTTAGGGGCTGCTATCAACATTATGAGTAGACAGACTATGGAACAACTAAAACTTCCTAACCTTCTTTTTACACCTACTTTACTGCAACTTGCAGATCGATCAGTTATTAAACCAAATGGTGTATTAGAATATATTTCAGTCTCCTTAGATTCTTGGGAATATCCAGTAGATTTTATGATTTTGACTCCCAAGAGTAATCTAGGAGGGCACCCACTTATTTTAGGAAGACCTTGGCTAGCCACAGCTGATGCTTTTATTAGTTGTAGATATGGGGACATGTACATTTCTAATGGTAATTCGACAAAGAAATTCAATTTGTATCCTCCAGCAAAAGCAATCACAGAAGTAGGAGACAATGAATGGGTCGATGATGAGGACATCATACAACCTGTCTTTACCATTTCTGAAATCAGTGAGGATAGTCAAATTCTGAACACATTAGAAAATTTTGAGACATCTTCAGAATATGACCCCACACAATTTCAGTTGGAATCCGACATAGAATATTTATCATCAAGACAAATGTCTCTTTACTCTATGGAAGAGTTTGGTAGTTCTACTATTGAGATTTTTCCAGGAAAAACATTGAATATCAACAAACATATGGAAAAATCACAACAAGAAGAACTAACCAAAATCTTGCAAAAACATTCTACTGCATTTGCATGGGAGTATACTGACATGAAGGGTATTGATCCTATGACTTGCATCCATCACATCTATATTGAGGAAAACAGTAGACCAATCAGACAACCTCAAATAAGGATGAATCCAAATCTTAGGGAGATAGTGAAAGAAGAGCTCCAAAAACTACTCAATGTAAACTTCATTTATCCAATTTCAGATAGCCGATGGGTTTCTCCTTTGGTTATAGTACCTAGAAAGAATGGTAAATGGACGGTATGCATTGATTACAGGGAATTGAACAAAGCAAATTTAAAGGATCACTTTCCTTTGCCTTTTATTGATCAGGTATTAGATACATTAGCAGGTAAAAAGTACTTTTCATTTTTGGACGGTTTTAGTGGCTATAATCAAATTTAGGTAGCACCTGGAGATCAAGATAAGACCACATTTACTTGTCCATGGGGAACTTTTGCCTACCGAGTGCTTCCTTTTGGGTTATGTAATGCACCCGCAACATTCCAAAGAGCAGTACTAGGAATTTTTTTTGATCTAATCCATGATTGTGTAGAGGTTTATATGGATGATTTTACAGTTTATGGTAATTCATTTGAAGAGGCATTAGAAAATTTGGAAAAATTTCTTATAAGATGTAAAGAAACAAACCTTTCATTAAGCCATGAAAAATGCTTTATGATGTTTACTGAAGGGATTGTTTTAGGACATCATATTTCAGGAGATGGGATTAAGGTTGATATATCAAAAGTTGAAGTCATTTCCAAGTTGCCTATTCCAAATTGTCAAAGAGATGTTAGAAGTTTTCTAGGATTTACTGGTTACTATAGAATATTTATAGAAAACTTCACTAAAATAGCATCTCCACTCTTCAAATTGCTTACAAAAGATTGTGAATTCAAATGGGATCCTGATTGTCAATCAGCTTTTGAAACTTTGAAAACAAGAATATCCGAAGCACCTATCTTGAGAGGACCAAATTGGAAACTCCCTTTCCATATTTCTACGGATGCTTCAGATACAGCTCTAGGAGCTGTGTTGGGTCAAAAAGATTTAGTTCTTTATGCCATTTATTATACCAGTAAAAATTTGACTCCCACAGAGTTGAACTATACTGTGACTGAAAAAGAGTTTTTAGCTGTTGTTCATGCAATTAATAAGTTTAGACATTACATAACAGGCTATGAAAATTTTATTCATACTGACCATTCTGCAATTAGATATTTGATGAACAAACCTGTTACTAATGGCAAAGTGACAAGATGGCTTTTACTTTTGCAAGAATTCAATATTACTGTGTTGGATAGACCAGGAAAACAAAATACAGTAGCTGATTTCTTGTCTAGGATTCAGAATACTAAAGAAGATTCTCCTGTAGAGGATAAGTTTCCCGATGAATACTTATTTGCAGTAACTATTAAGACACCTTGGTATGCAGATATTGCTAACTATTTGGTTACAGGGAAACTACCTTCACATTTATTTCCAAGTGAAAAACGAAAAATTATTTAGGAGAGTTCAAAATATTCATGGATTTCTAATGAATTGTTTAAAACAGGGCCAGATCTTGTGATCAGAAGATGTGTCAGGGAAGATGAAATGCCTAATATTCTTAAGGCATGTCATGATGAACCATGCGGTGGACACTTTGCAGACAAAAGGACGGCCTATAAAATCCTCTCTTTAGGATATTATTGGCCTCCCCTCTTCAAAGATGCAAAACAATATGTCAAAAGGTGTGACAGCTGCCAAAGAGTAGGGAAACCTACCCTTTCAAATGAAATGCCATTACAACCACAGGTACTCATTGAACCCTTTGAAAAATGGGCTTTAGATTTCATTGGACCTATTAATCCACCATCTAAGCAGAAGAAGTATATATTGGTTTGTATTGATTATGTTACTAAATGGGTAGAAGCCAAAGCATTAGTATCTGCTACTGAAAATTCAGTTATTCATTTTCTTTATGAGGATATTTTTACTCGCTTTGGTGTTCCAAGAGAAATTGTGATAGATCAGGGGAGCCAATTCACATCTAATTTGGTGGAGAAGTTGATGGAAGAATACAAAATCAAGCACAGAAGATCTACTCCTTACCATCCACAAGCAAATGGTCAAGTGGAGTCCACAAACAAAGTTCTTGAAAGTATCATCACCAAAACCGTTCATCTACATAGAAGAGATTGGGCAGAAAGGCTTCCAGAAGCCTTGTGGGCCTACAGAACTACATGGAGGAATACAACAGGACATTCTCCCTATGAACTTGTTTATGGGAAAGAAGTCTTGCTCCCCATTGAGTTCCAAGTCAAGACCTTCAAGAGAGCAGTTCAGTTGGGGATGGACTTATCAGAAGCCCAAAAGCATAGAATGGAGCAGTTGAATGAGCTAGATGAGATCAGACAAGAAGCAATTTTAAGAACCGATCTAGTTCAATATCAAAGAGCTAAATGGCATGACAAGTACATCAAAGAGAAGAAGTTTCAAGAAGGAGATTGGGCATTGTTATTTGATTCCAAGTTTAAAGATTTTCAAGGAAAATTTTAGACTCATTGGCTTGGGCCATATGAGATTGACAAGATCTTTAGCAATGGAGCGGTAAGAATCAAGACCATTGATGAGTTTCAAACTCCTCTTATTGTGAATGGCCATAGATTGAAAGTTTATCATAACCCACTCTCAAAAGAGGATTTTGTCAAAATGTTTCAAGAAAGTTCTGCAATCAGGCTGGTACAGAAGAATTCTTCTTCTCCACCAGCCTAGCTTTTGTTCTTTTCAGTTTAAAAAAATAAAAATAAAAAATTGTGTAAGCCTGAAAACCAATCACTGATTGGCAGTCTTATACAAAAAAATATAGGGTGAAAATCAGGAACACCTGACACTCTATATTTTCCAAAAAAAATCTCTCTTTCATTTCACAAGTTTTGTGACCATTCACTCCATTCCATTCCACTTCATTCCATTTCATTTCACTTCATTTCACTCCACTCCACTTCATTTCATCCATTTCATTATAAAAATCTTTTTCATGACCATTTCCATCTGGTCATTTGTCATCTGTTCATTTCCATTCATCCAAGTAATAGCTGTGTCAGTTTCCGCAGCTGACTCCAGTTTCCGCAGCCAGAAGTAGATTCTGCAGCTACTACTCTGTTTTCAAAAAGAATGTATAGTCAGATGTTATTTCCATAATCATGAAATAAAATGCAGGTGAGAGGATAAAAAATGAAGACATGGAGCATTCAAGACACCAATGAAGAGAAATTAGTTGAAGACCAAAGGAAAAGGCAAGGATTCCAAAGGTATGAATAAAATTAATTTCGAATAGCATTGAAAACACATTTTTATATAGTTATGAACCATAAGCTCTATCCATTATGTGCAATGATTATTGATAATTCCGTAACCTTTCACGTTCTCCATACTATCCTCTCGCATTCATTCCCAAACGGTTCCATCATTAAACCCCCGATTTTCACTCATGATACAATATCCCACCTATGACAATGAGACGTATTTGATTTGACCAAGGACTCTTACAGCCGCATAAATCCATAACCGTTGATTGAAACGTGTTCACATTTATTTCGCAGCCACCAAATTTCAAAACACTGCCGAATGTGTTATACTCTGTCAATTGCACAGTCGTATCTCTGTTATGCTCACGAAACCCTTTTTTATTCTGTCTCACTCCATTCCGTTCATTTTGTTCATTTCCACTCTCGGATATCTACCCACAGTCTCACTCCATTCCGTTCATTGTGCTCATTCCCATTCTATAATATATTCCCACAGTCATTGAGC
Organism: Pinus albicaulis; assembly: GCA_034641835.2. Classification (NCBI taxonomy): domain Eukaryota; kingdom Viridiplantae; phylum Streptophyta; class Pinopsida; order Pinales; family Pinaceae; genus Pinus; species Pinus albicaulis. The sequence continues at coordinate 733,446,382 of CM076571.1, read as the reverse complement.
TCGTTTCTGTGCATTCAGCCATTCTATTTCCATTTGAATCCTCCACGCAGGAAAGTCTTTGAAGAGTAGAAAGAAAAAAAATGGGTAAATTGCTAAGAGCAGAACCGGAAGGACCGAAGTTCATGGAGGGATATCCACAAGTAAGGGATGTATTGAAGAAAGCAAATTGGCTGCGGTTTATCCAGAAATTCAGAGGGTATCATAAAGAAGTGACGAAGGCATTCGCAAGGTCGTTTAATGGCTTGGAAGCAGAGATTGGAGACCTTAAGTTTGCGGTCAATGAAGCATCTATAGCAACAGCCACGGAACTTCTTCAAGAGGGTGAGCATTGGTTTAAGAATAAAAGTATCAGTGATGAAGCATGGAGAACAATCTTACGAAACCAAGGTATGGACATAATTGTTTTTAAAAGAGGAATTCATGTGCATGCATTGAAAGAGGAATGGGCTACTTTGCTACTAGTTGTTCAGAAATTCATTACATGTGAAGGCCGTTTTGGGTCCATGTACATGTACCATACCAGGTTACTGATGAATTTTCTAGATAATCAAGCTCTCAATCTCCCATATTTTCTGTTAAATAGCTTGAAGAAAATGTCTGTGACTGTTCAGAAACATTTAGGAGATGTAGAACCTCATCTATATCACCACAGCCTTATAAAAATTTTGATTGAAAAGGAGTTAAAGGAAAAGAAAGACACATGGGAACAATTTCTGGTTAGAAATTTCTTTGAGGAACCTCAGGAAATTCCTGAAGGTAGCACAACAAGAAGAAGTAGGAGAAAGAGAACAATTGATGAAATCCAAAATACTCCTACTACTGCAATTGAAAGAACTGATAGGGAAGAAAGACTGTCAAAGAGTAAGAAGAAAGAAATCAAGGGTAAGAAGCCAATAACACCAAAAGAAAGAAAAACTATTGAGGCTATACATAAAACTCCTTCTTCTGAAGAAGAAGATAATCAAGTGTTATCTGAAAGACTAGTTTATCTTCAAAAATAGTCCTCTATGGCCAAGAAGACAGAGAAAGGAAAACAAAAACAAAAGGATAGTGCACCACAGCATGTGAGAAGAAGCAGCAGACTTAAGGGGAAATTGAGGAAAACACAAATGAAGGGTCCTCATTTCATTGATTTGGGAGAGGAAACATCTGAACAGTCCCCAACTGACCATAGTCCATCTCAGTCAGTTAGTGAACCTGGTTCATTTCATTCCCAATCAGACATTGAACATACTCCATCCCATTCTCAGCAAGATATTGATGTGAGCCCTCCTCAGCCAGATTATTCTCCTTCACGGCATTTTGGGGACAGCCCAATAAAAATGACACCTGAAATAGACCCCAAGCAGTAGGAAGTATATGACTATATAGAATCTTTGGAAAAGGCAGCTACAGGTCCCAGTACTTCGTCTATCCAGCCTCATACAGTACAGGATGATTTAGTCCAATCACTAAAACAAGAAATTTTTGAGTTAGAGCTTTTGAATAAACATATCAAAAATGAAAATGAGACATTGAAGGAACAAGGCAAACTGGACAAAATCATCCATGATAATACTATGCTACATCTGGGAATATGGCAAAAGAAGAACAAGAAATTGAAAAGAAAATGCCAGAAGTTGAGCAGAGCACTGGTTAATATCAAATTTAGGTGCTTAATGAAGAAACCTGGAATGTTAGTAGCACCAAGGAAGAGGAGGAGAGGATTGGATGTGCTGGCTGAAGTGTCAAGGCACATGAACTAAGGAAGGAATATTAAAATTTTGGTTGCATGAGGACATGCAACACCTTCACAGTGGGGGTATGTTGAGTCTCAATTCTGCATCTTTTCCATACACTTTTCTATACCTTTTTCACTCACTTGAACCTCCCAAGTTGTTAATATCATTGTATGTTAATTGCAAAAGAGCATCTAACATGGTTTTTAACTATATTTTTGTGTCTGCTGTTTGATTTAGATATTGTTCATTTAGCTGCGGAATCTTGCCACTTTCCGCAGCTGCTGCAACTTTCCGCAGCTATTTTGTGAAACTCTATGTTACAGGTGTCTACAGGGAAAACGAGCCACATGGGCAAGTCAAGAATGATGTGGACATGGTTCGTGTCCTATTGGTTCAAGAAAACTCATCTAAAGAAGCCGCGGTCAAAGGCGTCCACATGGAAGTCAACCATAGAGTCTTACGGTGACAGGACTCTGTTCCGTGTCACGTAAAGGTTCATATGGCCGTTTCTGAGCTTGTGGAGGACAAGTCGACATCTGTACATGGCTCCATAGTCGAATTCAAGCATCCACTTCTCATAGATTTATTTTCCAACACGGCCATGATCCTAGATCCGTGGACGTAATGGTCTACGTGTTCTACACCAGCATAAACTTTAGGAGACAGTTATATTTCTTTTGTTATATATAACGTGTTTGCATACGCATATAGAGTTAGTCCCGATTAGTCTCTGTTAATTTTATTAAGTCTTCTCTGTAATGTAATTACGCTGCCTTTGAGCTGTAATACTACCATACTGTTATGACTGCATTTTTAATATAAGAAGACTCTGTTTTCCAACTTAATTCGTACTTGAAGATGGTTGCCAAGGCTGGTGTAGAGGGCCCCTGCTCAGCTAAGGTTTTGTGCATTAGTATATAGTTCTTATTTCATTTCTTTAAAGCTCATTGTGCCATAATCCATTCACATGTTTATACATTTCATTTTTTTTCATTTCTGTTTATAAACTTTCCTGCTTTCCATTTCACTTCTGTCTTTCATGTTTTATGTTGTTAATCACTGATCAGTGTTCTTGTTTCAGGTTATAGATAGGCAGCCCGGGCATTTTCATAGCTTTTTGACTAATGACATGGAATTAACATTGTTTTGCTGCTAATGTGTTTTTCTTAGTTTCTGTTTCATTTCAGTATTGCTTTGTTTAACTCAGTTTTTCTTAATTGTTTCAGTAGTTAAATTTAGATATATTAAACTGCTCATAGCATCTTCAGTTGCCTCCGAAAGCCACAGCTGGACTGATGGTGAGGGATTGTATTATGAAATTTGTAGTTTAGTATTAGTTTCCTTTCTACAAAATTAGATATATTAAACTGCTCATAGCATCTTCAGTTGCCTCCGAAAGCCACAGCTGGACTGATGGTGAGGGATTGTATTATGAAATGTGTAGTTTAGTATTAGTTTTCCTTCTGCAAATTTAAATATATTAAACTTCTCATAACGTCTTCAGTTGCCTTCGAAAGCCACAACTGGACTGATGGTGAGGGATTGTATTATGAAGTGTGTAGTTTAGTATTAGTTTCCTTTCTACAAGTTAGAAATGTTAAATTGTGCTTGACATCTTCAGTTACCTCCGAAAGCCACAGCTGGACTGATGGTGAGGGATTGAATTATGAATATATGGTTTGATATTAGTTTACTTTCTGCAAGTTAGATATCAGTTACTCAAGTTGTTTATGGTTACTTCCGAAAATCATAGCTGGACTAATGATGAAGGATCAGAAGATAAATTGATGTAATCTGATTTATATTTACTTTGTTGCAATTTTGAATTTCTTTAAGCATAGTTTCTTTTTGTTTAGACAGCAGCAAGAATAGTTTAGTTTCATGCTCACTAGTTCACTGTTTTTGATTTATTAGACTTACAACATCTTTTCATTTCAGCAGTACATTTTCATTTCCTTTCAAGTTTTGTCATTGAAAATTTCAACTTCCTTTTTAAGTTTCAAGTTGGTAAATCATTATAGGGGATATCATTTCCTTGAAAAAATATAACCATACTTGTTTTCATTTTAGAATTTCCATTTCACCTTAGAAAACCAAAAACGACAAAAATTTAAGAAATAGGTTATCTTGCACATATAGTGCGCCGCACTTCATCAGCTTACGAATCCCGGATTGACAAATTAAATGCAGCAATTTAGGATACACTAAATTGACCAAACAGGAATCATCATACATGGATGCTATAGGAGAGAAGGAGAGGAATCAATCTACCCTTGCGCTTGCTTGAGGATAGGAAATCTTTGGGAGGGGAGGACTGTAATGTTCCAAAATTTTCATTAAGTTAATTGGAACATTAATTTTGCTTTCCTTTTAATAAAAAGAATAAAATGGTTAAGGGGGCCCATGAAGAAGCATAATAAACACTCCTAATATGCAAAGGAGTCACCTAAGTGGCTTATTTGTCATCTCCTAGTGTGAAAAGGGGAAAATACAAGAAGACTATGTCAAGCTTTACCAAGTCAACAGCGCTGCCTAAAGGGGTGTAGCTTGCATGAGAAAACAACGTAGTTTTTATAGAAGGGATATCATTGGATGAGAGAAACCCTAATGGGTGGGGTCCATGGCAAGGAAGTCTCCTCTTGGCATAAAAGGGGGGAAGGGGAGCTGTTTCTCATTATGTTTGAGATTTCGATTTGGTCTACTCTCTCTAGTTGTTCAACTGAGATAGTTGTGCTGCTTAGCACAAGGGAGATTCCTGTTTAGGAACTTCCTCTCCTTCATTGGGAAGCTTTGGAGGACCTTTTCTTCATTCTCCTCACATCCAGGCTTGAGGCCAAGGTAACCGTCTTCAGCTACAATGTTTTCTAGTTGGGAAGAAACGTTGAGTTGTTGGGGGTTGCAGTGAGGATTCATTACCACTCACCTCCGAAGCTAGTTTTGGAGAGGAGGAGATCATTCTTTCCCTAGGAGATCAGTGAGGAAGATCTTAGAGCTTCATTTCATATTTTGGCATTGGTCCATATGTTTCATCAAATTCCCAGCGTAGTCTCTTCCCCATTTTGCGTTATTTTTAGAAGGCACTTACAGGAGGGGTTCACACTGTGGATTGGAGGGTGTAATCTTCAGTGAAGGGATCAACCTTTCACTTTGAAGATCATTGGAGAATGTTTCTTCATCATTTGCAGAATTTCCATCCTTCTCCAATTTTGTATTTTTATTGAGTTGCAGTTGCTACACTGCACTCCGGCATTTTTCCAATTTATACATTTTGGCCAATCCCTTGGAGGATTGTTGTAGTATTGTTTTCCGAGGTTGAGATATTTCTCCCCCACTTTATTTGAGCTTTATATTTCTATATCATTATGTGTATATCATTTTTCAGTCATTTCCCACTATGGACTATGCAGTCATAGCTTGTTGCTGGGTTGTGTAGCATGTACTTTCACTTTTGCATGTACATCTGTCTTGAGGCTGATCTGGCCTATTTTGAGAGGTCTTTTCCTCAAGTTCTTGTATATCTACTTGCAGATGCACATAATATAATGGCTATTCTTTCTTCTTGCACCATATTTGTTGATGTCCCACTGCTGCTACTTGTTGGAGTTCCTGTATTACTGTAGCTCTCTCTTTGAGCATTGCTTGAGATACCTAGGAGTGGGAGATCTGAATAACCCACCTAGGGTTATTTATTTGAGCTAATATTCTAGAAGTGTAATGTATGAAGGTTGTAAAAAGGGATCCAAGTCCCCTTTCATCTTATTTTTGTATTGGATTCCTTATACAATGTCCCTCTGGACCCTATTGAAGCAAATCCTAAAAAAGGGAAATTACAGTGGCATCAGAGCTTCGAACTTGGCTCAACCTGTGAAGTTTGAATAAAAAAAATAGAAGAGGTCAAGATGATGCAGAGGATGAGATTGTTCTCATCAGTTTTTATATCCAGCAAAGACCTCTCCAAGGAGATTGAGAAGACTGAAAAAGGAGAAGAGGAAGGACCATGCACTTCCTACTCTCACCAAGGAGGAAAAATGGAGCATGAAAAACACTTGGAATTTGAGATTCTAAGTGAGTATCTTGCTAAATACCAAGAAAAACTTAGAGCCTCCCAAGAGACTCTATCTTTTCCACAATGTATTCAGCAGAAAGAAGAGAGAAGACCCCACAGCTATGGGATGATGAGAGGAAATAGATTTATATTGTCCACATTCGATGGGTCACTCACATGTGCAACAGAGGTTTGGGTGAAGAATCTAGAGGGTTTCTTCTTGCTACATCCTATAGTAGACAGAGAGGCTATAGAAGTTGCAGCGCTGCACCTTGAGGGTGAAGCAAAGACTTGGTGGTTCAACCATTGGAGTCATGCAAGGGTCTCTACTCTTGTTGTTTTTTCTCAAATATTGATTAGAATATTTGGTCAAAAGAGGGAGGAGCCCTCACCACCAATTGAAGAGGCACATATGAGCGCTATCATAGTGATGGAAGAGCAACCTTCACCTCTAGTAATTGAGGCAGCCAACACTATTGAGGAAGAAAGTCTTGCAGCAACACAAGGTTCTTCTAAATCTCTCCCAGGTATGCCTAAGTTTTTATCTCTCATGGAGAATTTTACATCTTTACATGTTGATTGTCTAGAGTAGGAAACTTTCACTGCGTTGTGCCATCATCTTCATACACCATTGATGTGTTGTGCACCACCGTTGAGGTTGGAATTTGGAAAATTTGTCATGGAAGAAATTGCATTTAAATGTCCCATGAAATGCAAAACTAAAAATATGTTTTGGGAAGATGGTAGCCCTTGTTGGGGGGATACCAAGATGCAGGATGAAGGGATACATCCACAAGGAGTTGAGTGGATGTGGATGGGAGGAAAGAGGATTATGAGCATTTTCCAAATCTATGACACAGGGAAGAAAGAGGCAATACTACGTTGGCTACTCTTGAGAGAGTTTGGCCAGCATATGACCCATTTTTTTTATGGGATGTGAAGAAGGAGGAGGACTAGTAGGATACTTTCACCATGGGGCAGAAAAGAGCATGAGTGCATTATGATGAGATGGCATTCTTCTTACCACTCATTATGTCACCATCACATATTTGGTATGGTGGGAGTATGGAGGAATTGCAAACATTCTTGTTGCTCAGATTGTATTTGGATGTTGCAAGCGCAAGAGGAGGCACTAGCATAGTGCAAAGGGGCTACTCCTTGGCCTTAGATGCCCAAGCAGTACCTTCTTCATGGGAGGGACTCTATATATGCAGCAACATGATGAGTAGAGTGACAATATCCATGTCAAAGAGTTGAGCTTTGAGATGACAGTGGCCCTACTCCACAGGTCAGCAGCGCTGTCACTTAAGAGTTGGGATTACTTGTTGAAGTGTTCCCAAGACCACTTAACAAGTGATGTACCTTGGAGGCATGTAGGAGATGAGGATGAGGGAGTAATGGATGGAAGCATCCCTTAATATATTTGATCTTCTTGGATTGGTTTCACAAGCACAAGGGGAGATACCGACATGTAGCATTTATGGATTCTCCTTTCATGCATTCTTATGCATACTATTTATTGATGGAGGAGTCCACTTGGGAGGGCATCCTAATGGATGTATATCATCATACGGATAGATACACAGCCCGTGAAATGATGATATGGTTGGCACAACCACTTCCCTACTCTGTTGCAGTAAAGGATAATTTTCACTTGAGCCATTTCAGCTCAAAGACCGCAGTACATGATGAGGGAGGTAACTATTTGCTTTATGTTTTGCACTCTCTTATATTTATGAGTAGCATATCATATCAAGGAGGATATTTCCTTCTTACACATTATGTTTTGTTGTAATTATGGTCAATTGTAGCAATTATGATGGCCATATTATTGGTGGATTGTGGGGGAAAGCCACAGGATAGTTGTACTGCTTAGCACAAGGGAGATTCCTGTTTAGGAATTTCCTCTCCTTCATTGGGAAGATTTGGAGGACCTGATCTTCATTCTCCTCACATCCAGGCTAAATCATTTTCCAGTTGGGCAGAAATGTTGAGTTGCTGGGGGTTGCAGTGAGGATTCATTACCACTCACTTCCGTAGCTAGTTTTGCAGAGGAGGAGCTCATTCTTCCCCTGGGAGATCAGTGAGGAAGATATCAGAGCTTTATTGCAGATTTCTGCATTGGGCCATATGTTTCATCAAATTCCCAGCATAGTCTCTTCCCCATATTGCGTTATATTCAGAAGGCACTTGCAGGAGGGGTTCACACTATGGATTGGAGGGTGTAATCTTCAGTGAAGGGAGCAGCCTTTCACTTTGAAGATCATTGGAGGAGGTTTATTCATCATTTGTAACATTTCCATCCTTCTCCATTTTTGTATTTTTATTGAGTTGCAGCTGCTACACTGCACTTCGGTATTTTGTCAATTTGTACATTTTGGCCAATCCCTTGGAGGATTGTTGCAGTATTGTTTTCCGGGGTTGAGATATTGCTCCCCCACTTTATTTGAGCTGGATATTGCTATATCATTATGTGTATATAAATTTTCATTCATTTCCCACTATGGACTGCGCATTCATAGCTTGTTGCTAGGTTGTGTAGCATGTACTTTCACGTTTGCATGTACATCTGTCTTGAGGCTGATCTGGCCTATCTTGAGAGGCATTTTCCTCAAGTTCTTGTATATCTATTTGCAGCTTCACATAATATAATGGCTATGCTCTCTTCTTGAACCATATGTGTTGATGTCCCACTGCTACTACTTGTTGGAGTTCCTGTATTGTTGTAGCTCTCTCTTTGAACATTGTTTGAGATACCTAGGAGTGGGAGATCTGAATAACCCACCTAGGGTTATTTCTTTGAGCTAATATTCTGGAAGTGTAATGTATGAAGGTTTTACAAAGGGATACAAGTCCCCTTTTAGCTTATTTTTTCATTGGCTTCCTTATACAGCGTCCCTCTGGACCCTATTGCAGCAAATCCTTAAAAAAGGATATTACAAATAGTTCTATGGTTCCTGAAAGTGGAGAAGAAAATATTCTAGTCTCTCGTGAAAAGACTATGTTCTGGTATCAAATATTGGGACACATTGGACAGAAGGGCCTTTGAAAACAACATGTTAATGGTATGGTAGAATGTACATCTAATTTCTCTCTGGAATTTGTTTTCTATGAAAATTGTGTATATGATAAACATAATTGGGTGAGTTTCCCATTTGGTGCTAAGAGAGGGGAGGGGATATTAGATGTTTTGCATCATGATGTGTTTGGGCATGTTTGAGTTCCATCTATGGGTAAATATATGTAATATGTATCATGTATAGATGACCCATTGACGAATACATGGATATAATTCCTCAGGAATAAACATGAAGTCTTTGAAAAGTTTAAATAATTTAAGGATTTGGTGGAAAATCAGTCATAGAGGAAAATTAAGGTGTTAAGGACATATAATGATGAAGAATTATGCAAGAATGAATTTGAAGAGTTCTATAAGAAGTGTGGTATAGTATGATATAATACTACTTCATACACACCGCATTAAAATAGAGTTTCAAAAAGAATGAACATGACATTGATGGAGAAGGAAAGAAGTATGATCAATGGCACTCAATTAGGGCAGGAATTCTAAGCAAAGGCAATGGATATTGCAATTTACATGTTTAACAGATCACATTCATCATCGTTGGAGGATAAGAATCCACATGAGGTATGGACTGGTAAGAAAACATCTCTCTGACATCTCAGGGTATTTGCTTGCAATAAATATGTACATGCTCCAAACTATAAAAGAACCAAGTTGAATATTAAATCTGAAAGGTGTGTCTTTATTGGGTATAAGGATGGTTTAAAAGGTTACAATATTTGGAACCCATAAACAAGGAAGGTTGTGCACAGTCAAGATGTGGTGTTTAGAGAAGTTAAATATGTTATTAAACATGAAGTCCTACCAAAGGAAAGAAAATCAAATAAGATAGATTTTGATATGGAGGAAGAATCATACTCTATAGAGAAACAATAATAAAAAAGGGAAGAGCCACACAATCCAATTTTGAGGAGATCACTTCGAGAGAGAAGGTAACTATGTATATTCCATCTCTTTCTATTCAAATTTTTCTTTATCTATTACTAATTATGATCGCAAAAATCTAAATGAGGCAGTGGATTCAAAGGATAGAAAACTCTGGAAAAAGGTCATGATTGAAGAAATGGAAGGGCCTTGGACAAAAATAAGGCTTGGGATCTAGTGGATTTATCGATTGAAAGGAAACCCATTGATAGAAAATGGGTGTTCAAGAATAATATGAATGAAAAAGGAAAGGTGGAGAAATACAACGCTCATTTGGTAGCAAACGGTTATTCCTAGGTGTCGAGAATTGATTTTGGTGATATTGTTTCTCATGTTTCCAAGTTAGCTTCTATCATATTAATTTTATCTATTGCTACTACTTTTTATTTTGAGGTAGATTTGATGGATGTGAAGACAACATTTATTCATGGGGATCTAGAAGAAGAGATATACATGAAGAAACTAGAAGGATTTATAGTGAAGGGTAAGAAAGAACTAGTATGTAGGTTAAAAATGTCTCTGTATGGGTTAAAGTTGTCACCAAGGATGTGGTATCAAAATTTTGATACATATATACATGGACTTGGCTTCACAAGGATAAAAGTGGACAATTGCGTGTATTTTAAATTAATTGGATACCATGTTATTTATTTGTCTTAAATGTGGATGATATGTTGTTGATTTTAAATGAGAGAGAAATTATCCAGGATTTGAAGACCCAATTTTCCTCTAAATTCAAAAAGAATTATTTTATTGTTGCAAACTATATTTTGGGCATGGAAATAAAATGAGATTAGGAAAATATGAAGCTTTAGTTAAACAAGAGGAAGTGTGTTAATACAATAGTGTAGAGGTTTAATATGCAAGAGAGTAAACCAGTGAAGGTTCCAATTCCTATAGGTGTAAAGTTATCTATTGAACAATGTCCCAAGAAACATGAAGAGGAGGAGGACATGTATTGTGCTCCATACATGAATGAAGTTGGTATCATGATGTATCCAATGCTCTATATTTTTATCACTCTGCCATATTTCTAAGGTTGAAGAAGAAATCCCAACAGAGGTAACCACAAACTAATCTTTTGGCTTGGTATCTAGCCTTACCAAACAGGAGAGGGTTCTCTCAAAAAGGTCACAGCCGAGAGGGCTGGATAAATTAGGGTTTTATTCTAAGTAAGATTTTCATAAGGGTTTTATTTTTTTTATTGGGTTTACTGGATGAGGATTAGGTAAAGGGGACTAGGTCAGGGAAAATGAGATAGAATTGAAGTCTATTCGATGGGTAAAGGTAGGTAGAAGGCTTAACACTTAAAGTTGATTTGGGGAGATGTTTTAAGACTTATGAGGAGTTAGGAAGAGCATAGGAGATGTATTCTTCCTAAACTTAAGAAAATGGACAAATTATGACAAATTTCCCAAAACAGACCATGAAAAAACATGTATTCTACTTATCAACTTGAAAATTATCATATAATAGACATGAAATGGTTTATGAGCTTACAAAACATTCAAAAAAATGATAACAGAGAAGAAACAATGCCAAACATTCATACCACATGTATCCCAAAGATATAGTTACAACTCTTCATTAATTTCTGACCAAACTAATTACACTATGGTCCTTGCACAATACAATAGGATCCAAATGATTCCAACCATTTCTAAGAGTGAAGAAAGGGAAGATATAGACATCAAAACAACATTCTCTCGTCCTCAGGGGTCGAATTCCTGAGTTGAGGACGAAATCCACAAAATTTTAAATTGAAATCTGGAGTGTAAGGATCTCTAAGTGACTTCTCCCTAATTACATTGAAACTGTTTAATTTTACTTTGATGATTACATGTAGATCACGAATCTACCCCTAGGTAACTTATCCATGTCATAATTACATTTACCATGCTCAATTACAGAGGTGAAATCATCATTTTCAAGATAAAAGTCAAATTTTTAATGAAAATTCAAAAACATCATCAAACTGTCAAACATGCCCTCTCTTTGCCAGACGTGCCCTCCCTTTGGAAAACGTGCCCTCCATGTTGTAGGCTACGTTTGACTGGTTTGTAGGTGTCCAAATTGGCTCAATATGGCTTGTTGGATATCCCTTTAAGTCTACTTTCTAGATATGCTTTCATTTTGCAAAATGAAGCTCATTTTCCCTTTCAAAACTTAATCCTCCCAAGACTTCTTAGTGCACACCGTTGGGGCCAAAAATGAGGCAAAAACATGATTTTTTGCTTGTTTTTTGACATTTTGACCTATTATTTTTGCAAACCAAGGCTAGAAAAGTGGTTTTCTTAGATGTATTTACAATTTTGAATCCAATGGTGGTGGCCTTTTGGTCAAAATATGGCTCAAAAAAGAGTGCAGCACCAAGGGCACTGCGTGTTTGACACTTTCTCTATCACATGAATGTCTAAAAATACAATAAAAGGACAAAAATTTTCAAAAATGACCCTAAAAATTTCAAAATTGGTGAAATGATTGCTAATGGTGTGTCTAGGCTTTGAGTGAAGTATATCCAACTTCCTTTTCTCTTCTTGCATGTTCAAAGCCTCAATTTTTGCATTGGCTCTTTTGAGCTTGGCCTTTGCAATTTTGTCTCTTTGGGCATTGTGTTTGACCTTCTTTCTCATTATTTCATTATATCTATTTTCCTTCTCCAAAAGTTTCTCCAAGTGTTGGTTAGCCCTGTCAAGCCATGGCTCTCGGTTTTCATTGATTACCATTGCAAGTTGTTCATTCAAAGTTAGTTGATTAGCAAGCTTAGCCTCCTTTTTTTCCTTTCTAGAGCTAGAGCTCTTTTCAGCCCTATGATTCTAGGTCTGACTCTTGGTGCTTTTTCTTATTGTTCTTCAAGAAAACAATTATCACAAAATTGCACCTGATATGTTGCTAATCATACAATCTCAGTAACTGTTTCAAACCAATCTTTTAACTAAAGCTTAGCCTCTTCAGTCTGAGAGGACTCTCTCAAAGGGTTAATGATATTGAATAAAGATGTATTTAGATGGCTAACTCTATTTGGGAAAAAACTTTCTTATGATGAGTTTATGTTGAAAATAGTATCAGTATGCGAACATTTTTCTTATGGAGTCAACACTTTCAGTGATTCAGTATTGAGCTTACTTGACATGGAATCTAAGGCATGTAAGACTTTTTAGCAGTAGTACATACACAAATGAAACAGGAAAACACATAGCCAGTTTATTTATAAAGGAAGTTAGAGAATTACATGAATGAATTCTGAGTATTAAAGATGAAAACCACTAAAATGATACACATAAAAGAGATAGATAATATAGGCACTAAAAACTCAATCAGAATCTCAGGTTGATCACATAGAAAATCTCTGTATTACTGAAACAGTCAAATTACATAAAGTTGTCTTTGCCAAAAAAATTCCAACCCTTGAAAAATTCGACTCTATGGCCTTTAATAGACTTGTTACATCCTGAGATGATCTGCCTCCCATCTATATTCATCGAATTTTTTTCTAATGACACCTTGCATAACCATAAAACATCTATTTAATGACAAAATGATAGCTATCCTACTTAACTGTACTTTTCCTAATAGGACTCAAACTACTCATTATTACATTTAACAACCTTATCTTCTAAATAAATTACATATTTGACAAGTATGCTTTCACATGTTCAAATTGGGGTGATGGGACTCATCACTACATGACCACTTAACTGACCTCCTCTAAAACTAGAAACAAAAGCTTGTTTTTTAGGAAAATGGTATTCTTCTTCCACGAATGCTTTGGCTGCTAATTTATCTTCATTTCGTGGTCTTTAAGTGATGAATGACTATTTTCAAGATCTTCTAACACTTGGATAATACCCAGCTGTCCATAAATGCCCAAAAATATTCTTAAAAGGCTCCCACAAAGTACCCTACAAAAGTAAGGTAGTTTCGTAGCGTACTTTCGTAGCGCTGCAAAAATGTCATTTACCCTCAATATTTTTTATTCCTTCCTTTGCCATGGTCTTCATCATCCTTAGACACATCTCCCATATAAATTTTACCTTCTGTCAGTTCTCAAAACTAGTTCAAAAAGGAGAAAGAATAGTTATAGTAGTTTCTTAGTGTTTAGTTGTCCTTCAAGCCGAGGCATGCTACGAAACCACTGAAATGTGCTGAAAATCCAGATTTTTGTGTAATTTGAAAAATGAACCCTATAAGTGCCAAAACCTTGTCTCTAACATGTCATTAGCCTTAAAAACCATAAACTGGCTCACCTTATGATACTTGAGGCACTTCTTCCTCATTTATGACTGGTTAAGCTATTGGTTCTTCAAGCACTGTCATTTTAAGGCCTTTTTCTCTAACTCGTCATGAATTAGTTCAAGATTTTCCCGGAGGTCCTTAACCTAATCTTTCAACCTTTTATTGGTGGCTTTCAAATGTGTGTTCATCCTCCTGACATGTTTGGCCTCTTTCCTTGCTGGAATGGTCCATTTGATAAGCTGCTTTGTGTTTCCAAAGTCTTGGAAATAGTGTCAACCTGTTCTTCCCAAATTGCCTTCATATTTTCAAATTGAATCTTCTCTACACTATGTTTCCTTGCTTCTCTTTTCATAACAAAAATTTCATGATTTTCCAATTTCAATTGTTCTTCAAGGAGTTGTAACTCTGTTTTTTCCATCAGCTTCTCTTTTCTTTCTTTGTTTTGCTAATTTTATCTTTTTCTGTAGGTGAATAAAGGTCAATGACCTCCTATGGTGGTTGAACTGTATCAGTAGGTGGTGGAACCTATTTACTGCTCTCTAAAAGCTTCCTAACATGCCTTGTCATAGGCTTTCTTGCTTGGAAAATAAAACCTACATATTCTCTCTCAAATTCTAATTTCTTTGCAGATTTAGCCTTTTTTAACTTCTATCCACCTTCCTCTATGTCCTTAGCCTGGACTATAGGAGTTTCTTTATGTCAATGGCATGTAATATATCTTCAAGATTTCCTTTAGCTACTGTTCTGTCTTCTACAACCACCATTTTTTCTTCTAAGGCCATTTCTTGGCTCCTTGTCCTCCTTTCTGTTTCTTGTCTACTCACATCTTGTTTTTGTTTTGCAAGTTTGACCACTTTTGACTTCTGTTTTTCAGGTGTAACATTTGGTGTGTCAAAAATCTGCAATTGCTCTAGCTCCATTATAATTGGCTCACTTGGTTCTACTCTTATAGGTTTACTTGGTTCTGATATCAATGGTTCACTCTGCTCTACTGCTAATGGTGATGGAATTTTCTTAGGCTTAAGATTTATTGAAGTAGTAAGAACATCCAACTCAAAACCACTAACAAACAAAAATGATGACCAGCCTCTGCCTAACCTTTGGAGTTCATCTAAAACCAACAACTTCATTTAACCATGATGAAACAATGAAGTCTCACACCTTTCAGACTTTTCTTGGACCTTATCTGCCATTTTTGACAAACTTCTATGTAAATAGAAAGGTAGATCAAGGGAAATCTTACTAGTAAAGTGTAGAAGTAATTTGAAATGATATGGTTAGACTTTGTGGTATCTCCCTTCACAAGTAAAGTACTTTTGGATGATGAGAAGAAATTTTGAGTGGTTTTCCTTTATAGAGCTTCTTGGAATAGAATTGGTGAGATCAGTTTCAGTATGTTCAGGCTTCATAAAATATTTGCACTGCTCCATGTTAAACTTGAAACCTTTGAACCACTTCTCCTATCCTCTTGGAATCTTTGTAGTAGCTGCAATAACCTCTGGTGTGATGGATAGATTGAGAATTCCTACTTTGGTGGTTGTTCCACTAAAATTCAAAGAAAAATCTTTGGAAATCTGTGTATGACGACCTTGTAATTTCTCACAAAATTATAGGCAACCTATCCTTCTGAAGATTTCCACTGTTTTTGGGTCTTCATTGATCAAATTCATATCTGTAGGTTCATATCTCAAGAATTGGCCACCCTTGTTTGTCCTTATTTTCTCTACCATGGTTTATTTAATGTATTCATAGGCTCGCTTGATGAATTGCAGCCTCACTTGATGAATTTCAGCCTCGCTTGATGATGCTCAATGTAAACCTTTGAAAACACCAGCCACAACTTTGGCTTAGTGCAATAGCTCTCCAGAGCTCAATATCATGCAAGAAGGAATGAGAAATGAGAAATGACTAAATTAGGAAAGGATTTGAAGTTTTGATGTCTTCTCATGACCTTATGATGGCTCATACATACCTAAACTAATCATGATGACTTCAGACCTGACCATGTACCTTGGTTTTATCCCTCCATGACTCAAATGGCATCTAACCTACTCATTCCCAATGATTTTCTGAAACCTAACAACTATAATCTATTCTAACAAGATAGACAGGAAACTGCAGTTTCATAGCATATCTAGTGTAAATTTGGTTGTTTTCACTACAAAACTATCATCAAGTTCGTAGCAAAAAGTGACTTTTCACAATGTATTTCGCTACGAAACTGTGGTTTCTTGGCTAAAATGGAATTTTCAGTAAAAAAAACTTGGAAATTGAAATCAGTCAGAAAATAATGAGTGACGTGCATGAGGGGGTTTGAAAATGAGTGGGTTTAGACCTCAGGGTAAACTTAAACAAGAAAAAATTAATATTTCCCTTGACCAAGCATATAAAAAATGAATCCTACAACGTAATTTTTGGCACATGAACCTATTTGACCTCATCAAAAGATGCTTCATTTTTTTGGGTCATAACACAAACCATGCTTTTCAAGTGTCTCTTCTAACAAAAGCTTGGCCTTTTCTGCCTCCCTTTGAGCTGTGATTAATTTAAACTCATCAATGACATTCTTTGTCTTAAACTGTTGGTTCTCTTGCTCAAGGAAGTTTATGAAAAATTTGGACCTGTAAAGATTAGTTTGGAGCTCTCTAATATTTGCATCCTTCCCCGTGATGACTATACTAGTGATCTCATCCTCATCATCCTCATCTAGGTCAACAAGGTCAAAATAATGTTCTGTCTCATGGAGGTCATCCTCATCATCAATGACTGCCTCATGTACATCCTCTTCTACCATATTTTATTTCCCCTTTTGTACCTACTTTGTTGGTGAAGAAGGCAGGGCCCCTTCCACAATATGTGGAGCAAACACCTGCTTATGACCCCTTTGGTATGTTTTTTCCAATGGCTCTATCTTAGCCACATTAGCCTGCTTAGGCTCATTGATCTTAGCTCTGCTAGATGATCCAGTCTCAATGTAGGATGGAGATGATGGTAGTGAAATAGATGAAGGATACTTCTCTAATGATGATGAATGAACTATAGGCTTAGATAGAGGAATGGATGTGGAAGGATGAGATGATGAAGGTACATTTTGGGCATGCTGAATAGGTGGAGCAGTGAATATGTCATTAGATATGAATGAAATCCATGGAATAATTAATTCTTTGAGGTGCTGAAGGACTGTGATTTTGATGAGGAAATGGTGAAAAAGACTATTCATTTCGTGTCCATACTTTCTCTTCTGGAAAATAAATTCCATCTTATCAATGCTCTGGAAGAGGTAGTAGGGTATGTTGAGCGTCTTTATCCTAGTGAAGTGCATAATTATTTGGATGTGATAGGCATACAGTCTAGAAAATCTACCTTCACATAAAAAGTAATTCATGATTATCTTTATCATAGTAACATATCTCTCGAGGAGGTAAGAGAAAGGAAAAATCCTCTTTCTCTCATTCTTGTACCTAGGTTTGATGAAAGGCTCATAATAATGCTACTCCAAGTATTTCTATTTGAACCATTTCTTCCCAACATTTGGGATCCTGGTGGAGGCTGAAATGATGGAAGTTGACACAATGAAAGTGACACCGGCTAGAGTAACTTGGTTATGATGGAGATTATAAATGAAAAGTCTAGTCAACATAGCATGGTGTTGGACCTTCTGAATTTTCTCACAGAACTCAAAACATCCAACATGTTTGAAACATGTCACAGCCATAGAAGATGCCAAGAGCTCCCTGGTATTTTTTGGCTCTAATCTGAATATTATTCCCCCTTTTTGTGGTCTCTTCTCCTTTGTTTCTTCTCCCTCACTGTATGGTATTTTTTCTTCTTCTGGCATGATGCCTTAGTGTCAAAACCCTAGGGAGGTGTGATAATGGTGGAATATGGTTTTTAGGAATAGGGAATGGGATAGGTTAATTGAGGGAGATGAGGGTATGGGTTTATGAGTTAGGGGATGCAACAGGGAGTAGGGATGTAGAGGGGTTTGGAATAGGAAATTAATTACAGGTGTAGGGAATTGGGAGCATAGGAAAATAATATACCTAAGGCTTAGGGCTTTAAGGAAATGAAAGATTAGGGACAGGTAATGTTAATGTCTGGATTTGAGAAAGGTTATATTGCAATTTGGGAAGGGTTATGGAGGTTTAGGGACTGGAATTGAACTATAATTGGTTATTGAGGAATACTAGGGTTTTAAATTTGAAGAAAGACACTAAATTTCCTTTAACAAACTTCACACAAAACAAAATGATTTTATGGAGAAGAGGAATGAAGAAATTGTAGCTTACTATCTTGTTGGAGGCTTGGGGAACCACTGCTGAAGTCTAGAGGGTGATTTTGTGAAGTTTGGAGGCGTCTCTAACAATTGATGAGAAAACGGGCAAGCATGCAGCACCACAAGTAGGCGCGAAGCGCAACAACCATTCGCGCATAGCAACAAGAAAGTGTGCATAGCAACAAATGGGCATGCAGCACCTAAGTCAGGCACATAACACAACAAGCAGACACACAATGCCACACACAGGTGCGCCCTCCCTTTGGTAAACACGCAACACCTCCCCTGTTTTCCTAATTTTGCCCAAAAATTTTGATTTCTGAGTTGTGCTGAGTTTTCTCGATGATGGTAGGAGACCAATGAAGTTGAATTTGATGCTATGAGGGCTTTAATACTTGAGTGAAATTTATTTTTTGATTTAAACCCCACTTTATAATGTTTCAATTTCACCTTTGAAAAGTTTGGAAGATACCCTTTACACTTTGATTTTTTCTTTGCAGGTTGATGATTCTAGAGTTTGGCACTCTTTACATTGCTTTGTTTGGTGTTCAGTTTGGCATATGGATTTTGAATTGGAAGCTTGGGAATAATACTTATTACATATAATGAACATAAAATTACATTAAAATAAAAATAAACTACATCTCTATTTTTGAATAGAATTACATTGCAGAATAAAAATGATAACTTGAAAGCATAATTAGAACTTTGGAAATATTCCTTGGAGATCATCTTTCATGTTGAAAAATCCTTTTCACATGATAAAGGAATATAATCTAGATCACTCTCATTATTTTTTCTAACCTTATGCAAATGAAATAGTGTTTTATTTGGACCTTGAAAAATGAAACCTAGTGACCTAATGGGACATTGAATGACCAGACTACATGGAAAATTTGACTGACATAATGACATGATGAAATATAAATTCATGACTGAATTATGCTCAATAAGACATGAAGGTGGGCCAAGAAATATGAATTTTTAGGAGGAGTGATATTTTATGACTAGGGTTACCATCAGTGAGTGAATTTTTTACATGACCTAATGGAATGATTAAAAATTTCTAAGTGGGCCTCCTAAAATGACATGAAAAGATTATTTTTGATCATTGATGGAAGTATGCAAATAATGACACTAACATTGGCCTTATTGGGGATGATAGCTATAAAAGAGGTGTCAAGAAACAAAGAACTCTAGATTTTGCAAATCAGTGCCTCTTCCATTGGGCCAATACAGTCAAAAACTCAAACCAAAAAACTTGACTGAAACCTAATAAATCGGAGAAATAGACTAACTCAATGCAAAATCAAGTGACTGGAAATTGACTCAATATTGACTTACTTCACTAAAAACTGAATTTTTTGAAAATGGCAGAAAATCAGTGAAGCTCCATGGCCTTCACTTCGGGCTTCGAACTTCAGTGACTCTCTACTTTTCACTTGCAGAAAATGTAACTGATATTTACAATGAAAATTGAAAAATGATTGAGAAATTAAAAAAAAAAAAAGATAGTGTTTAAGGATCCTACCATTAACTAGTCCTCCTAAACACTCTTGTCCATTCATATCTTCAAGAAAATAAGAATTTTGTCCCCAAAAATTTGAAATCTGATATGGAACTTCCATAAATTCTCAAATTTACCATGCTTACCCTTCTCTTCATTTTTGGCATCCCAGCAGAGTACCACATCTTCTATATTGAAGTTGTCTTCCTTATTTTTCCTATCATGAATTTTTGAAGTATTCTGAAATACTTCATCCCTTGTCTACTAAATGTGTATCATTTAATTAATAGGACATTGTATGTCATTTTCCCCAATCCCTGAATCTTATAGAAATTTCATTACCAGGACTTCTAATGATGAAGTAAAGACAATATTGACACCATATAAAACTTGAAAATGAGACATACCAATAGACTTTTCATTACTCACCTAATTTTCCCACAATGCATTAATCAACTTCTTATGCCAATTCCTTTTATTCACCTCTAACACCTTCTTGTAAAAATTATATGCACTAAGAATGCATATGTCCTAGATTCACCTAATCTCACAATATTTAACTTCTTGCAAAATAATAAATCATTCCACTGTTAATATTTTGCGGAAAATTAATTGCACACACATGTAAAGCATAAATAAAAAACAATCGCACATAACAAATTTGTTTTTAACCGAGAAAGCCTGAAGCTGAAAACCAAACTATATATTATGTATCATGGAATCATATGACAATCATCATACAAAGCTTATCAAGCTCTCAATGCAGTACAATCATCATACACTAATCAGGATAAATCTGCAAATCCATGCACTGATTTTTGCCCTCCTGCTAGTCTGCCTCCACTGCGCAATCCTTGCTGAATAATAGCTCAAAATGAATTCGAATTACTCTTTCCTTGACTATACAATCCTCATTGGAAACTCCAATGTGTGTGTGATGTAATCAATGCATCACTATAGTCACAATAGATAGTCCATCTTGCCCTTTCACCTATTTCTCCACTGGGTCTCCACTAAAACTGCCATGCACTATAGTTAACTGATGTATTGTTTAGTTGATTAATGAGTTATTATTTATGAATTAATTAACTAATTAATTTTCTCCACTCTCATTAGTGTATCATGCAGTTATACTAGATACAACTAGCTCAACTGAGTCTAACTGAGTTAAACTGAATACAACTCCATAACTACTCTTCCAACTGTGTCATAACTCTGCCACTTGAGTTCTAACTGAGTCCTCCATGCATTAGCTCCAGTAAACCCTTGGGAATTTCGTAATTCCCTCAGTCCACTGATGTGCCACATCTGTGCACTAAAACAAAGTGCTCCAAGATAATAAGTTGTTTTTTAGAGTCTGATTATTATTAAGAGCTAATAATAATCGACATGCATCTATTTTTAGATCAGCAATCTATAAATAGAATTCACCCAATATTCTAAAAATAGAATTTCATCTATTTTTCCAACTTGATCAACCATCCACAAATAGCATCCTGCAACTTCTGAAATATCATCACCATGTCTAAAAATAGACTTGTGCCAAAAATAGCCTGCAGGCCCACTTAGTGAAGGCGACTCTTTTCACTAAGCTCATCATCTTGTTGAATCTCAACACTCCCTCTCAACAAGATAGTTATTATCCTTCACCCCGATCCTACCTCTATGTTATTTGGATTTGCTCCTGGTTAGCGCCTTCGTCAGAATATCTGCATCATGATCCTCCATAGGAATGTACTGAAGCAACATGATCTTCCGCTGCACACAATCTCTGATATGATGATACCGGATATCAATATTTTTAGATCTATCATGAAACATGGGATTAACCGAGAGTTTAATGCAACTATGATTATCACAATGTATCACTGTGGGATCTAAATGTGAACCGAGCAAACAAACTAGAATCTTCCTCATCCAGATAGCCTCACATACAGCTTGACTTGCTACGATGTATTATTCTTCCACTGAACTGAGTGCAACAGATATTTGTTTCCTATTGTACCGAGAAACTGTCATAGTTCTGATAAAAATCCCTCCTAATGTGCTCTTTTTGTCTGTTGGGCTTCCTGCCCAATCTGCATCTGTGAAGCCATGCAAATTCACCTCATCCGTCTGTCTGTACCATAAACCATACTCAGATGTGCCCCTGAGATATCTCAGGACATGCTTTCCTGCCTTCCAAAAGAGCTTGGTAGGCTTAACCATCACTTGTGAAAGGCTAGTTCACCACATATCATATGTCCGGTCTTTTATTGACTAAATACATGAGCGAACTCACCAACTGTCGATAAACAGGGGCATCCATTACCTCTACCGATGTGGCATCCTCTTTCTTCAAATTTCTTGGAAGAGGAGTGTCGATAGGCTTGCAGCCTTGCATGTGATACTTCTCCAATATCTCCCAGACATACTTGCCTTGAGACACAAATAGTTCACCTTCCCGCTGCCATATTCCCAATCCAAGGAAATAATGAAGGAGGCCCAAATATTTCATCTCAAAATCCTTTGCAAGATCAACCTTGCATGAGTGTATCAACTACTCATCACCTGTTAGTATTAAATCATCAACATAAATTACAATGATTGAAAGCTTACCCTCCACCACAATCTGGTACAGGTTTGCATCTGCCTCACTCTTGGTGAAGCCAAGTCTAGTGAAATAGCTGTCGATTTGAGTGCACCAAGAACGTGGTGCTTGTTTCAGCCCATACAGCGCTTTTTTGAGCCTGCACATATGCGACTCACTGCTGAAGATCTCAAATCCTTCAGGCTGCTCAATGTACACCTCTTCCTCAATGATCCCATTAAGTAACATAGTCTTCACATCCATCTGATGAATGTGCCAACCCATATGCACTGAGAGAGCAAGGATGGTCTGCATGGAAGAATACCGTGTGATAGGTGAAAATGTTTCTTCATATTCAATCCCCTCGATCTGTGAGAAGCCTCGGACAAAAAATCTTTCCTTATACTTCTCGATGCTCCCATCAGCAGCTTGCTTTACCTTGTATATCCATCTAGATCCTACAGCTGATTTTCCCACTGGCCTTGGAACAATCTCCCAAGCACTGTTTCTGAGAATGGAGTCATACTCCTCCACCATGGCATCTACCCATGTGGGCTCCTACACTTCTTCTTCAAAAGAAGATGGCTCTGTAACGATACACTTTCTCTTAAGAGCGATGTATCCAGTAAATTGGTTAGGTGACTATCTTTGTCTGCACTGTGATGTAGGAACTCCTACATTCTGTGCCGCATCAAGATTCAGTCTCTCAACTTCTGTGGTACACTTTCTGCCTTGTCTGATGATTGGTTCTGCATGAGTGGACTCCTCCACTCCATGAATCTCCTCCTGTGGCTGATCCACATCTAGAGGCTCATCTTTGGGAACAAGAAGTTGCTCCTCTGCATGCAAGTGTAGCTCCCTCTCAAGCAACAACTTCATGGCTTTCACCTCATTGAATTTTATGTCTCATCGCACAACAGTCATCCGACTGTCTGGAAAATACACACGATAATTAAGGGATGTTTTCGTGTACCCCAAAAATATCCCAACTTCTGCAGTCGGCTCCAACTTCTTCCTGGCGTCCTTTGTCACATGAATGTAAACAGGTGAGCCAAAAATCTTCAAATGAGAAATATCAGGCTTCTTACTAGAAAAAGCTTCTTCAAGTGTACTCATGCCAAGTACTCTATGAGGACAACGGTTTTTCACATAAACGGTAGTGTTGCATGCTTCTGCCCATAAGTGCATTGGTAGGCCCTGGTCATGCAGCATCACTCATGCAGCACCCACGATCATTCTGTTCTTTCTCTCTGTGACCCCATTCTGCTGTGGGTTATGAGGCACTATGAGTTCTCTTCAAATTCCTTTTTTGCTACAGAAGTCTTTTAATTCTCTCGAGATGTATTCACCACCATTATCGCTCTGTAGAGCTTTCGCTTGCTTCCCCGACTCCTTCTCCACCAATTCTTTGAACTCACAGAACTTTAATAACATTTCAATCTTCTTTTGCATGAAAAATATCTAACATCTACGAGAATAGTCATAAAAAATATCACATAATACCTATGTTTTGTTGTTGAAGCAACTGAGAAAGGTCCACACACGTCTGTGTGAATTCTCTCCAAGATCACCGAAGCACGGTTCTCCTTATCATGAAAGGTGGTCTTCAGAAACTTACCCATATTACATCCCTTGCACTGATCTAACTGCACAAGAGTACCCTTGGGAAGTCTAGTAGAAATCTGCTACAAAATCTTCAAAGCGCCATGGTGAAAATGGCCCAATCTCCTGTGCCATAATTTACCCTCATCCCAGCTCACCACTTCTTCTGCTTTGCCCATCATTGCAGCGTAGACATCTACCTCCAGCTTGTAGAGATTCTTAATTTGAACCCCTATCTTCTTTGTTTGACCCATTGTTTTATGTCGAAGGAAGGCTTTTCCCTCACTGAGAAAAACATCATAACCTTTGTCTTCCAGCATTGCGACCGAGACCAAGTTCTTCTTTAGAACTGGAACATGCATAACATTCTTCAACAAGAATGGATTACCGGACTCCCTCTCAAAGGTAATGGTCCCAATGCCATTTGCACTGTACCGACCATCATTGCCCATCTCTATATGCATCTGGAGGTCCTTCTCCTCCAAGTCACTAAACAACTCTTTGTCTCCCGTCATATGGAAAGACGCACCACTATCAAGATACCACACCGATCCCATACATCTTGAAACCAAGCATGTGATAAAGGATAAATCAAGTTCAAATTGCGAGGTTAAGGTCTCTCTAGCTACAGATCCAACAACCTTCTTTTTCTTCTTCTTTTGTTGACAGTTAGTGGTGAAATGTCCATGTTCGTGACAACGAAAACACTTCACTTTGGACAAATCCTGCTTCTTGCCTTTAGCATCATATTTTGAAGGATGTTTCTTCCCCTTCCCTTTCCTTGCTTTGGTAGCCAAAGAAAAATTCTCTTCATCTTCATTCTTCGATGAAGATCCATCGCTGGTACCCCACCTTATCTCCTCCTGCACAAGATCCGACCAAAGTCACTCCCATCCCAACAGTTTCTCCCGTCCATTGACAGAGTCTTCATAGCTATGCCAACTCTTTGGAAGCCCAAGGAGAGCCAAGCTCACCAAGTCTTCATCATCAACAATAACCCCCACACTTCCTAGTTCATCCTTGCAGTGGACAAACTTCGTGACGTATTTTGAAATACTGTCGCCCTTCTCCATTTTTATTTTTATGAGCTTGTCTTTAAGAACCAACTTCCTCTAGTCACTTCTTCTTTGGAACAAGTCTATCAAATCCTTCCACATTAAGAATGGATTGGATTTTTCATGAAGGCTGGACACAATATGGTCCTTCACACCTTCCAATAGAATTCTTCTCGTCTTTGCTTTTTTCTTTTGCCATGCGTCATGTAATGCAGCATGGCTAGATCCTGGCTTAGGAACATCACTATCGATGAATTCCTTCAGTCCATTATCCTCCAGCACTGCCTCCATCCTATCCTTCTAGGCTATGTAATTTGATCTTCCATCAAGGGCATACTCCTATCACAACCCATTGAAATCCATTTCAATGTATACTCAAATTCTGCACCAAGAATCTTCTGTAGCAAATTCGAATTGTCCACCAGCACAAACTCACCAATACTTCACAATTGCAATCTTCAAGAATTAACAACGCTTTGATACCATGTAGAAATTATATGCACTAAGCATGCATATGTCCTATTTTCACCTGATCTCACAATATTTAACTTCTTTCAAAATACTAAATCATTCCACTGCTAATATTTTGTAGAAAATTAATTACACACACATGTAAAGCATAAATAAATAAAAATCGCACATAACAGTTGTTTTTAATAGGGAAAGCCTGAAGCTGAAAACCCCAAATATATATTATATATCATGGAATCATATGAAAATCCTCATACAAAGCTTATCAAGCTCTCAGTACAGTACAATCGTCATACACTAATCAGGAAAAATCTGCAAATCCATGCACTGATTTTTTCCCTACTGCTAGCTTGCCTCCACTGTGAAATCCCTACTGAAGAATAGCTTAGAATGAATTAGAATTACTCTTGCCTTGACTGCGCAATCCTCATTGGCAACTCCAATGTGTGTGTGATGCAAATCAATGCATCACTATAGTCACAACAAATAGTCCATCTTGCCCTTTCACCTATCTCTCCACTGGATCTCCACTGAAACTGCCATGCACTGTAGTTAACTGATGTATTGTTTAGTTGATTAATGAATTATTATTTATGAATTAATTAACTAATTAATTCACTCCACTCTCACTAGTGTATCATTCATTTATACAAGATACAACTGCCTCAACTGAGTCTAACTGAGTTAAACTGAATATAACTCCATAACTACTCTTCCAACTATGTCATAACTCTGCCACTTGAGTTCTAACTGAGTCCTCCATGCATTAGCTTCAGTAAACCCTTCAGAATTGCGTAATTCCCTCATTCCATTGATGTGCCACTTCTGTGCACTGAAACAAAGTGCTCTAAGAGAATAATTTTCTGTTTAGAGTCTGATTATTATTAAGAGTTAAAAATAATGGACATGCATCTATTTTTAGATCAGCGATCTATAAATAGACTTGGCCCAATATTCTAAAAATAGAATTTCATCTATTTTTCCAGCTTGATCAACCATCCACAAATAGCATCCTGCAACTTCTAAAATATGATCACCATGTCTAAAAATAGACATAGTCTAAAAATATACTTGCGCCAAAAATATCCTGCGGGCCCACTTAGTGAACGCAACTCTTTTCACTAAGCTCGTCATCTTGTTGAATCTCAACACTTCTAAATGATACTGATCAATGACTTATTAGAGGACTTTGCCAATCCATTACCTTGCGGGTAGTAGGTTGTCGATTGTCCCAACTTAATGTTATATCTGTCATAAAACTCAGTCATCTTCATAGACTTGAATGTTTTCATGCTTTTTGTGATAATATTAGTAGGACAACCAAAATGGGACAAAATATTAGTTTCTAAAAACTGAATTATGACAAAATCAGTTGCTTTCCTAGTCAGGATTTCTTCAATCCACTTTGTAAAGTAATCTGTGGATGTCAATATCAACTTATGCTAAGTGGATGATGCTGGGTGAATCTCGCCTATGAAATCTAGGCCACACTACTGAAATGGTGCATGGAATGAAATAGGTTGAAGAGGTAATGGGAGAATCTTTCTCTTACCCTGAAAAAATTGGCATTCATGGCAGCTCATTACTGCTTTGTAAACATCTACAAAAAAGTGTCGGCCAATAATATCCCACTCTCAATATTTTATTGGTCGTGGTCTTCCAATATAAATGGCCCCCACAATCTCCTTTGTGGAAGCCATTCACACTTCCTTAGATTCTTCTTCGACCAAATATTTCAACAACACACCTCCGGGATCCTTCCAGTAAAGTGCGTTATCCATTATGCAACACTTTGAATCTTTGAGTTTCAAATATCTCCCTTGCCTCTTAGCCATGCATACAGGAGGGTTTAGGTGTTGCAAAAACATAAACAATATTAGAATATCATGGAAATGAAAAAAATATATTGGATACGTGAATGAGATTCACTTCTTCTTCATTTTTGAAAAAAGATAAAATCAAATTGATGTTAAGAGCATGAATATTTGACTCAACCACGAGCTTGGCTAAGCCTTGACATTTGATCAGGTGGGTGGGCTTGATCTCGAGGTCATACTCTAGTAAAGCTGCTATCCATCTTCTTCTCCTACCTTCCATGTATGCCTACATGAGAACTTATTTCACAACTGCATTAGGTACATAGGCAAGAGTGTGTGAATTTGATATGGAAACTCTGAAATATTTCAACGCTTTAACCAAATCCTGAGCTTGTTTTTCCATGATGTTGTAGTGAAGGTCTGCATCTCTGATATTGCATCTGAAAAATGCAATTGGTAGCTCTGTTTTGTCCCTTTTATGCATCAAGACTACTTCCATAGTGTGCTCAGAAGAAAATGAAAATATTATGAAATCACTAGTATAATCAAGACTTATCAAAACCGGGGCAGTAGTCAAAGAAAACTTAACTGAATGGAAAGATTTCTGGGCATCTTTAGAACACTTCATATCACTATCTTTCTTCAACATGTTTTTCAATTCTCTAAGATTCTCCACTAAATTAGGAATGAATCTACGTAATAAATTCACCTTACCGTTGAATTCTTGTACTTTCTTTTTTCTGCGAGGGAAATCAATTTCCTGAATTTCTTGAACATGGAAAGGGTAAATTCGGATCCCATCCTCGGAAATGATGTGACCAAGGAGTTTTCCCTCTTCCATAGCAAAAATGATTTTCTTTGGGTTGAGAGACATTCCGAACTTCCTACATCTCTCGAAAAAAAATTTCAAATGGTGTAAATGTTCATCATGAGAATGTGAAAACATTGTCAAATCATCTAAGTATAAAACCAAGAAAACATCTTTTTCATTGGTGAATGCTATGTCCATGGCCCGTTGGAATGTGGCCCCTGCGTTTTTCAAACCAAATGGCATTTTGGCATATTTGAAGGTGCCCCAAGGTGTATTAAAATTTTTCTTGTCCGGATCATGTTCATGCACCAAAATTTGGTTGTAGCCTGAATAACCATCCAATATTGACATCTTGGAAGAACCGACAACTCTTTGAAGTATATGGTCCATCTTCAGAAGTGGATATTTGTCCTTCAGGGACACTTTATTCAAGTTTCTAAAATCTATGCAAAGTCAGATTTCTCCAGTCTTCTTTTTCAATGGGACAAAATTTGAAATCAAATTAGAGAATATGATCGGGACAATGATACCAAACTTAAAAAGCTTGTTTACCTCTTTTTCAATTGATGGCATCAATCTGGGATTTATCCTTCTAAAATTTTGACGAAAGGGATTTTGATCAAACTTGATCGAAATAGTGTGTTGAATGATGTTCTTGTCATACACCTTTAAATATGCATATTCCCATGCAAAAACATTAGAAAATTAAGAAAGTAATTTAACATATTCACCCTTTACCTCAGGAGATAAAGACTTGGATAGTTTCACCATCTTTGGTTTGTCAGTTGTCCAAATGTTTACATCTTCAACACCCTTTTCCATAGGCATCAATGTAGGCTTCCTTGCTACGTCATCTTGGTCAAAGAATTCTTCCAAAGGTATGAGACCTTTTGGAATATTATTGTCTTTCATTTGTAGTATATCCATCTGAGTTGCTTCTATATCCTGGTCATCTTTATTAGAAATATGATCTATAGAACCATTCTAAAATTCTTATTCACCTTGGAGAAAGTTGTTTATCTGCTTATCATCCCAGAAAACTTGCCAATGTCGCAAGTTATTGGGAACAGTGGGCCAGTGCTTCACATGAATCTCAATTTTTGTTTTTGAAAAGATGGGGATTTTGAAATTGCTCACAGCTTTAGACAATGAATCTATCATGAGATTTTGATTCCTTGGCACCATTGTAAGTATACACTCCTGAAACATTTTCAAAATATCAAGTACAAAATTCCTATACTGTCTCATTCGAGGATGGTTAGCTTGATATTCACCTTTGACTTGCTTTATCAAAAGTTATGAATCACCATACACCGCAATCCTTCTTGCACCCAATTTCTTCAAGATCTTTAAGCTAGTAATCAGTGCTTCATACTCGGCTTCATTGTTAGTGCAATAAAAAGCGAATTTATAAGAGCACAACATTACATTTGTAGGGACCTTATTCTGCAGATGAAAAGGGCTACAGACCCAAATTCCAATGCATGCCCCCTATTTTCCCAGAGCACCATCAAAGTCCATGGACCATAGACCATTCTCATCCTGATGATCCTCTAAATGTTGAAACTCTGATTTTTGTTTTGGCTGAATTTTATGAACTATCTCGTCATGCTTTTCTAGACTTTCTTCAACTTTATTAAATGGATGTTTTGGAACTTTCACTATCTCTTCTGATTTATGTTCTAATTTTTTCAATGGTTCCTCTGATTGATGTTCTAATAAGCTAGGCAGATTCATATTTTCTTTAGCTATCACTTCTCTAATACAATTATGGATCTCTATAACCTCTTCTACATCTACTAACTAGATATCTACATCATTTAAGCCACTATCATTAAAAAAAATGAATGACTCTAAATATGTATGTACAACATTTATCAGATGATTATTGGGCTTTTCTTTGCTTGTGATAATATGCTTCATCTTGGTTTCATGTTACAATTTTCTCAATTGCCCGAAAAAAGGGATAGTTGCATATGAAAAGTCTAATTGCAATGTACCTCATAATTTCCCTCCCCCATCACCATGATCTTGAAAGTAGCATTCCAAAGCATGGAAGTATGTCATCTACCACCACATCCATTAGAACATTCTTTGCTAGAATCTACTCTAGGGAGACTACCTAAAATTCAATCAGGCCAATACAATGGACTCTACCTGAATCGAAGGAGTATAAATCATGGTAGTGATGAGTAATGTCAAGGGCCAACTTCTCCATTATGGATTTTGGCATTATATTGTGGGAGGCTCTGGAGTCTAACATGGAATTATGTAAAATGCACTGGTTTATTCTTAGACTCAAGTAAAAAGTAGGAACCTCACTATCTTCTAATTGGCTGTCAATAGCAGGACCAAAAATGAGTTTGGGCTGATCATCTTTGACATTTACCATGCCAGACAAAGGATTTAATTTAACCATTTTGGAAACATGGGACTTGTACTAGTTGTTCTTAACAAGCTCGGTTAAGGGGATAAACACTTTTAACTTTGAAATTTCTGTATCTAAACTGAATGGAATAGTTTTGTCTACCTCTTTATGGATGATGTCTAATTGTCCAACACGGTCCTTTGATGGAACTTCTTTATTTTGATTGCCCTTTTCCTTATTTTTTGAACTTGTGGATGGCTGATTTGTGATCACAAGATCTTTTCCCTTACTTTGATTTCTCGAAGGATTCTACCTTGTTTGAGTGTCTTTCTACTGAGATGCTCTCTTATGAATGGGATTAACTGGTACATCTCTGCTCCTCAATGACATCTGCCTATTTTTTGAACTAAGTGCATTCAAGTACCCCCACTGGTAATCATCTAATCCAGTCTCTAATTCATGATCATTAGCAAGGATAAAATTTTCATCTTTAGGATGATATTTATTTTCAAAATACTCCTCATCTTCGGTCAAAAACATAGGCAGATCATCAGCTTTGAAAAGTAGGTTTTCCTCAAAAGTTGTGTCTTGATCTTCTTCTTCTCCTTAAGTATAGTTCTGCTACAAGGGTTTACTTATTTGTTGTTACTGCTATGGTGGTTGTTCAGGATCCCGTTTTTCTCTCTGCTTAATTCTTAATTGAGGTTGTTGTTGACCTCTATAGTTAGGATTTCTGACCTCAGGCTGTCTCTACGTGATGGACATCCTATCAACCATTCATTCAATATTTATTATCAAAGTATCCATATTAGCATCGGAATATGAAGTGGATGGCTCATATTTAATAGTAACTCTCCTTTCATTCCTAGCTCTAGCTCTCTTCATCAACAAATTTGCTTCAACGTTGGTTGCATTCTTTTGCATATCTTCCAGTGTAGATAGATTTCATTCCCTTAATTGGTAATCCATGTCAAAATCAAATGCATCTGGATAAAATATGAGAGCTAAGCCTAGAGGAGGCTTGATCTCAATGGGAATTGCATTGTAAATCCTATTAAAGTGAGTATTGAAATCTTGGACTGATTCATTGAGATTTCTTTTAATGTTCTCATACTCAGCAAGAAAATGTAAGTGATTTTTCTTTACCTCCCAATGGGCTATAAATAAATTAGTGAGTTGGCTTAGAGTGGAAATGGAATTAGAATTTAGAGACCTAAGCCAAAATTTGACATCTCTAGAAAAACTCTAGGCTATAATCCTCATTTTTGCATTGTTAGCATCGACTTCCTCCAAATCTATGAAGTCAGTGACCTTAACAATATGTTGTCTTGTAGATATGGTGGATTTTTCATCAAAAAAGGTGAATCTTTGGACATAACCCTGAGGTAAGTCAGTCAATTAGGCTGGTAAGATAAGTGGGAAAAATCTTGACATGATTCCTGCTAAATGGAGTATTGGATTAACAATAGGAGGGATTGGCTGAATTGTTAAAGGAAAATCAGTTGTAGGTATTGAAGTAGTAGGTATGTATGATGAGGTCAAAGGGGTAGATGAATAAACTAAAATTTATTGAATTTGAGGTTGAGATGGAACAAAAAATTCCTCTTTATGGTAGAATTAGATCCAATATTTGATGTCAAGGTCAGATTCAGGCTTAATCTCTTCAAAAAACCAATATTTTAGACTAAGGTATAATTCAAACAATGACTTGACCTCAGATAATCTTAAAGGATCGAATACTATGTCGGATAAAGAGTTTTCAGATTTGGACTTAAACAATGACAATTCAAATTTCAGATCATACAGTATGTCTTCAAGAGAAAGTAGATTAGCAGGTAGAGAAACTGACCTTACCAATGGAACTGGTCCTGATTGAATGTCTGTGGTTTGATATCTATGCCTTCGAAAGATATTCTCTGGATCATCTATCGGATCAAATGGATCAGGGTCAGGATTTTCTCTGGTATATCTTCTAGAAGTTAACTCTACAATCTTATCACTGCAATTATTGAATCATCCTTTATGAAGCTTAACCCTACCATCCAAAGGATAAAATTCCAAAATTTCTTTTCGTACACCCAGGGAAAATAAATCTTTAGTTCCCCGACAACGATGCCAGTATGTTATCACTCCGCCGGGTTTCTAAGGCCAAAGAATAAATCCCAACATAGGTAACCATAGACTAATATTTTGGGTTGGTATATAGCCCTGCCAAACCGAAGAGGTCTCTCTCCACAAGGTCATAACCAAGAGGGCTAGATAAATTAAGGTTTAGGCTAGGTAAGAAGTGAAAAATGGTTTGATTTTTTTTTATTGGGTTTGGTGGATAAGGATTAGGTCAAGGGGACTAGGTCAGGGAAAATGAGATAGAATTGTAGTCCATTCAATGGGGCAAGGTAGGTAGAAGGATTAACACTTAAAGGTTATTTGGTGAGATGGTTTAAGACTGATGAGGAGTTAGGAAGAGCATAGGGGATATATTCTCCATAAAATGAGGAAAATGGACAAATTATGACAACTTTCCCAAAACAGAGCATGAAATGTATTCTGCCTATCAACTTTAAAATTATCATATAATAGACATGAAATGGTTTATAAGCTTACAAAACATTCATACAAATGATAACAGAGAAGAAATAATGCCAAACATTCATACCACAAGTATCCCAGAGATATAGCTGCAACTCTTCATTAATTTCTGGCCAAATTGATTACACTATGGTCCTTAATAAAAAAAATAGCATCCAAATGATTCCAACCCTTGCTAATACTGAATAAAGGGAAGATATAGAAATCAAAACAACATTCTCTCATCCTCAGGGGTCGAATCCCTGAGTTGAGGATGAGATCCACAAAATTATGAACTGAAAGTTGGAGTGTAGGGAGCTCTAAGTGACTCCTCCCTAATTACATTGAAATTGATTCATTTGAATTTAATGATTACATTTACCTCATTAATATACACCTAGGTAACTTATACATATCATAATTACATTTACCGTGCTCAATTACATAGGTAAAACCATCATTTTCAAGATAAAAGTAATTTCTTTAATGAAAATGCAAAAAATTCAGTAAACTATCAAACATACCCTCTCTTTGTCAGGCACACCCTCCCTTTGGAAAACATGGCATCCACGTTTTGGGCTCATTTTGACTGGTTTGTAGGTGTCCAAATTGGTTCAATATGGCTTGTCGGAAATCCCTTCAATTCTACTTTCTATATATGCTTTCAATTTGCAAAATGAAGCTCATTTTCCCTGTGAAAACTTAATCCTCCCAAGACTTCTCATCACGCAGTGCCAGGACCAAAAATGAGGTGGAAACATGATTTTTTTCTTTTTTTGACATTTTGACCTACAATTTTTGCAAACCAAGGTTGGAAAAGTGGTTTTCTTAGATGTATTTACCATTTTGTATCCAATGGTGGTGGCCTATTGTTTGACACTTTCTCTCTCACATGACTGCCTAAAAACACAATAAAAAGACATAAATTTGAAAAAATGACCAAAAACCTTTCAAAATTGGTGAAATGATTGCTAATGGTGTGGCTAGGCTTGGAGTGAAGCCTCTGTAAGTACATCCAACTTCCTTTTCTCTTCTTTCATGGTCAAAACCTCAATTTTTTCATTGACTCTTGTGAGCTTGGACTTTGCAATTTTGTCTCTTTGGGTATTGTGTTTGACCTTCTTTCTCAGTATGTCATTATCTCTAATTTCCTTCTCCAAAAGTTTCTTCAAGTGCTGGTTAGCCCTGTCAAGCCACGACTCCCGGTTTTCATTAATTATCATTGCAAGTTATTAATTCAAAGTTAGTTGATCGACAAACTCAACCTCTTTTTTCCTTTCTAGAGCTAGAGATGTTTTCAGCCCTCTAGTTCTAGGTCTACCTGTCGGTGCTTGTTCTTCTTGTTCTTCAAGGAA
Source organism: Pinus albicaulis (assembly GCA_034641835.2). Lineage (NCBI taxonomy): Eukaryota > Viridiplantae > Streptophyta > Pinopsida > Pinales > Pinaceae > Pinus > Pinus albicaulis. The sequence goes on along the minus strand of CM076571.1, from coordinate 733,411,972 downwards.
ACCATGATTTTCAAGTGTTTCTTCTAACAAAACCTTGGCTTTTTCTGCCTCCCTTTGAGCTATGATAAATTTAACCTCATCAATGACATGCTTTGTCTTCAACTACTATTTCTCCTACTCAAGGAAGTTTATGACAAATTTGGACCTATAAATATTAGTTTGGAGCTCTCTAATCTTGGCATCCTTCCCCTTGATGACTATACTAGTGATCTCATCATCATCATATTCATCTAGGTCAACAAGGTCAAAATATTGTTCTATCTTATGTAGGTCATCCTCATGATGAATGATTGCCTCATGTACATCCTCCTCTACCATATTTCTTTCCCCTTCTGTACCTACTTTGTTAATGAAGAAGTCAGGGCCCTATCCACAATATTTGGAGAAAACACCTGCCTATGACCCCTCTAGTATGTTTTTTCAAATGGCTCTGTCTCAGCCACATTAGCCTTCTTAGGCTCATTGATCTCAGCTCTGCTAGGTGATCTAGTCTCAATGTAGGATGGAGATGATGGTAGTTAAATAGATGAAGGAAACTGCTCTGATGATGATGAATGAACTATGGCTGAGCTGGAGGAATGGATGTGGAAGGATGAGATGATGAAGGTACATTTTGGGCATGATGAATAGGTGGAATAGTGAATATTTCATTAGCTATGAATGAACTCAATGGAATGTTCAATTGTTTGAGGTGATGAAGGAATATGATTTTGATGAGGGAGTTGTGAAAAATAATGTTCATTTGGTGTTCATAATCTCTCTTCTAGATAATAAATTCCATGTTATCAATGCTCCAGAAGAGGTAGTAGGATATGTTGGGCATCTTTACCCTAGTAAAGTGCATAAGTAGCCAGATGTGATAGGCATAAAGTCTATAAAATCTACCTTCACATGAAAAGTATTTCATGATGATCTTCATCATGGGAGCATATATCTCCAGGTGTTACAATAAATTTTACCCTAAAGTCCTAGATTGATAAACCTCACAGAGCAGGGGCATGTCATCACAAGAAGGACTCAAATTACCAACTTCTATGCTTTAGACTAGAAAGTGAGGATTGAAGATCTTACCTGTTTACCCTTCATTTGTAGTAGATCCTGTAGGGTTCAAACCCCCTGCAACTCCTCATGCTCTAGAACCTACAAGTCAGTGAAGAACAAGCACAAAAACCTAGTTGTACAACATATATGTTCTAGATGTTAGCAACATAGCATACACAATCTCATAAATATAACAAGAAATAAAATATTCAAGATTATTAAGCATGTATAAGAGATATATGACACATGAACATTAGGAACAAGATGGTACTTCTTTTATTGATAACATGTACAGAAAATAATAGTGGAGAAATCACCTGAGATCTGCCACGGCCTTGAGAAAAATCGTCCTCAGAGTTCGTCCATCCCTAGCCTCACAAAGCTTCTTCCATGAATGGTGCACAAAGGATGTCACATAGAATGAAGGTGATTATCACAAGGAAACAAGGGTTTCCTGAAAATCTGGGAAGTGCAAGATGCATAGGGGAAAATATCAGACTTGATAAGGGCTATAACGGGCTATAATATCTATAATTCTCTCTTCCTCCATTAGGCCATTCCCTTGAGGGTTATTTATACCTCCTCAAATCAGTTTTTTCAGTTGGGGGAATAGTTAGGCCATGGGATGGGGTGGTTAAGTTATAGGAAAAATTGTAAACCCCGCCTCAATAATAGGGAAATTTTATATTTTATAACATTTTAAATAGCATACACAAGTCAACTATGAGTGGACCCGCATGTACACGCGGAAAAAACTGGGCAGAGTCGCGTATGGATTTTAAAATACTATTTTTTGAGAAATGTGACCAAGTCTAAATGGAAGGGCTGCCCAAAGCCAATGCATAAGTCATCAAATATATATAGGTGATAAATCATGCTATAACGTATGCCTCCTAATATATGAGGTCAGAAGGGGTACATGATGGAATAAATGTATTATGTGCATAGAAAGAACCTTGCAAGGACTAGAGAGGACTTCACCAGATTTCAGCCTACCAAAACTAGTGATATAAATAAAAAAGATATCTCATGTTTGAGGTGGGCATACCCATGCTCAGTGAAGGAAAAACATGTCCGCATATGAAGTATGGAGCAGATCCAATATGTAAACAAGTATAACTAAAATGTAAAGTACATAATGAATCATATGATCATATTGGATCCAAGTATAACTGAAATGTAAAGTACATAATGAATCATCTTATCACTACTTGTAAGTATAAGTCAAAAATAACATCCAAGTATCACGTATAGAAGTTTGATCAATGATACTGCATAGTTATCTAATCACTGAAGTCACAACTGAATCTCCAAGTACCAAATCATAAGTGGTGGAACAAATGGTACAACACGCAAATCGGGCGCCAACATATAAGATGTTGCTGTGATGAAACTAAAACATATAAGGGTGGATGGTATCACTAGCATAAAAATGGTGGAGATGTCAAAGTGAACCAAAACATGTTGATGCAAACCCGAGGTCTTCACCGATCACCATGGCACAATTCTATATAATGGGAATAAATGAGCTGAGGTCGACCATGTGAGAAATCGTTTGATTACTGGTCATTGATGTATACCGTTAAGAAATGCGAGACAACCCACCGATAATGATAATGAGTGTCAATGTGCCCCAGTACAATCTAACAAGTGTGAATGAATGAGTTGAATTTGAACAGTTGAGAGAATCTATCAATCAGGAGACAATGATGTATTCTTACTGTTAATAGCGAAGGAGTCTTCCACTGATGACTACAAAACCTAAGGTACTAACAAAAAGGAATCTAGACCTTATTCACAGAGAAATGAGTCAGAGTCAATGGGAAAATATCTGCTGGAAGGAAGGAATTAAGGCATCCCATGTCATTCCAGCACGAGTGCAACCCGCAGGCCAACATTTGGAAGGAATCATATGAAGAAAATTGAAGTAACCAACCCAAAGTACGTTTCTGGCATGCACAAAATGTAGCTAGTGCACAATAGAAACCCTCTAAACCAACCAATAATGAAAGCTGACAAAGAGTCGAGATATCCACCGATAGGGTCAAATGGAAATCAAGGTATTGTATAAATCCCATGTGTGATAATGTAAGTTGAAGTCAAACACAAGGGAAGCCACTCGTCAAAGACCCATGATGTTGATCAAATGTTGAGCACAAGGTAACCTATCAATGATGTAAATAGGGCCAGGGTGTAGCTCTAGGTTTACTCTCAGATAAATATGTTGAAGTTGATAAGAGACAAACTTGCAGGCAAGAAGTCAATGGAGACCTTCTCAAACCAGCACAAGCACAGGACCAAATAATTGATGTGATAGAACAAGATACTAGCAAAACCGGGATGGCCGACTAAAATATGATTCAAGAGACACTACAGAAAATCCGACTCAGGTTAGCTTCCCTTGAACAAAATCACGAATCATGATGACTATGGCAACAAATGTTAACTTTGAATAACCTTGTTATGTAGGAGGCATGAACAAACCCTTCATATGATTGGAAGAGATAACCAACTAGGGGAGTACTGACTAATAACAAGGTTATGTCTCTCCTAAGTCAAAGAATAAAACCATCCCAAATGGAGAAAAGACTTAGATTTTTTGTGCTTTGTTCAAGGGAGACACAACTGACACTGTAGCTACTAGCAAGTATGGAAGTATTGTCCCGTTCTTGCTCTTTTTCAAATATATATATTTTTTTGTATTTTTAATATTTCAAAGCCTAAAAAAGAATAAAAGAATGCCTATAGTACAATGGATAGAAAAAATGTCGATAAACATATGCACTAGATTTTGGGATAGGAACAATCCTATGCTCAATGCAAGGTGGCAAAAACTGGTAAGTGACACTCAAAGGGATGTTCCATCCATGGGTAAAGGTGTCAAGTTGCAAAGGGTAAGTGATTGCATGGCTAACTTGTACAAAAATACATGGTCAAAAAAGGGCTTAAACATGAGCCCCAATGAAGCTAGCTAAAGGCCAAGATAAACAAGTAGTCAATATGCAATGCAGTAATACAACTCGATAACAATGTGATCCTCTAAGGTAAATGGATAGAATAAAGATAGCGAGGAAGAAGAAGAATGAATATTCAATGCATAAGTCATGGCAGGACTAAAGAGGACTCCTGAGCCTACACAAATTGTAGCATGGGCAACAAATTCTAGTGAGGGACTAACTAGGAAGCCCATGTAAAGGATGGCTCTACCACCAAGTCATGATTTAAAAAATCAGCAAGTGAAATGGGTTAAAATATTCATGACATGATGGGATCGACCCTATGGCAAGTGATCAGAATGGAGGCTAGTATGAAAAAATGCAACGGAAGGTGAATTCTCTAACCTATATTCCAGTTCAAAATTAAATACCTTCCATGATAGGTTAGTGGTCATGGACCCAAAGGAAAATTGGAAATATCTCAAATTCACCAGAATGTACCTGAAAATAACTTTTCCCGATACTTACAAGCCAAAAGGTTAAACATTCTTAATCAAATTCAAAAAATAGACACAAACGAAATTTGTGAAAAAAAATCAAATTCTTGGCATAAATAAGCAATTTGACTCTGATTTTGTTCATTTTTACTGTGCAGAAGTGTTAAAAGAGCTATGGAGCAAAAAAATCTCTTCTTGAAAATAAAGCAACTGACCACCGAATCACCTCAAATCAGTCAGGTAAGCCTTGTACTCATCTTATTTATCGATTTCATTCATATTTCAAGAAATTTTTTATATTTTTGACCGTAGGAAATATATTTTCTTTGAAACCCTCTGCGTATACACAGGTTCTTCATGAGGAACTCGGGTATAGAACAATTATGTCCGAATGTGGTCGCATATGTGCAGAGAAAAATTCAAAAAATTTGTATCTAATTGGTCAATTGATGAAATTTTTCAGGATGAATATCATTTGGAGAGAAAGAGAGCACAGTGCAATTGATAATGAAGTGATGGAGGATCAACAATTATTATATATACTTCAGAGCTGTGGTTTACTCAAATTTTTCAAAATGCCAAATATAAAAACCAATACTTGACTACTTGAGAGGTTGGTCAATCATTGGGAACTAGATGAAGACTTTTTTATGATTGATCAGATGCCATTGAGAATCAAATTGGAAGACATCTATTTTATCATTGGACTTTCCCGGAGGGGAGCTCCAGTTGATTTTCATGATAAGCTGACTGGAAGGATTAATGTAGATGACTATGTCCAGGTCCACTGTGTAGATGGTGCAAAGAAGGTGGGGAGTCAGATCCCAATCAAATATGTACGAGACTTGTACATGAAAATCCTTCTTTTCACAATTGGCAAAGTGGCAGGATTGGCATCCCTTCACAAGGCTTCACGCACTCACATGAGCCTGGCAATGGATTGCTTAACCCATCTCTATGATTGGTGCATAGCCTTATTGGCTAATCTGAAGAAACAACTAAATTCCATCTAGAGGGTAAAGACAAAACACTTTGGATATGGAACTATTATGTTGAAATTCTTCTTTGAGAGAGCCCTAGGGCTTTGTCCTGAGATCATCTCAGCCATCAGCAACCCAAGGGATCTAAGGATAGCCCGATGGGCATACTTGATGAAGAGACTAGGGGGAAGTGAATCTCCTCGAACCACATGGGATGATGAGTTCTTCCAGTGGTGGGCAGAAGAGGTGATCTCAGTGGAGGAGTATCCCTATGATGGGATGCATTTTCGAGAAGATTCTAATTTTGTTCTTCCACCCAGAGTAGCATGGGGTGCAATTGATAAGATTGCATAGTGATTTTTTGATTATATAATTTTTTTTTTTTAATTATATGTAAAATGAAAAGATATTTTTGATAGGACAATATGACTTACAAAATTGTAATGATCATGATGTAGACATGGGACCAATTAGACCCCAGGGCTACCCAAGACATAAGTGCCACAGAGGCGAGGTAGCTGCTGCAAAGCCAGGAAGGACCCTCCATGCCATCCAGAGAAACTTGGAGAGTTTGACTCGCCAAGTACCCATGGCAGCTATAGAGGACCTTCCTGAGGCTATCCAGAGGAGGGTAATTGGATTACCATGATACTAGGTGTAGTTATTCCACCATGTAGCTACTTATATTATGTTCTATAAGAACACAAATGTTGGGCAGGGACCTCAGGAGTAGATTTAGATTTGATCGGATGACTGTTGTTGGGTGTGGAGCCTGATTATCTTGTTTACTTTGTATCACAGCATTGGACCCCTGTACATTAAAAGGGGTGGCAACGCCGCCCGTAATTAATCACTGCCATGGGGGGTCCAGGGGGGGTGACAACGCTTTTTGGAGCCCCCCCCTGGCGAGGGTTTCGGGGGCAGTGCCCCCAAAGCTAAAAGCAGATGTAAAATTGCCTTGTAAAAGTATAGTAATTTCTAGTCAATCTGGGCCATTCATAGGCAGATGATCTGACGGTAGAAGTTATGTTTAGATTAGGGTTTTTTCCCTAGAAGGCAACCCCTCGCTTTTATGAAGGTATTTTATTGCGGCTGTGTATTGTATGTGTATTCTCGGAGCGAGAAACAGAGAGGGAGACTGTGAGAGAGAACAGAGGATATTACAGTGGATCTGCTGTAGGTTTTGTCTCTTCATTTTTGCTGGATAATAGAAAGGAAAGACTGGCTATTTGGGGTGGATGTAGCCCAAACTGGGTGAACCACGTATATCTGTGTCTTTTTGGTTTTATGTGTTTTGTGTGCTTTTATTTTCCACATATTTTATGTGTTGCATTTCTTTGAAATATATAATTTTCTAACAACTGGTATCAGAGCCGAAGGTATATTTGGCTGATAAACTCACAGGAAAGAAGGGTTCCTGGTTCGAGTGGGAGCAATGGTGGAAGATGGTAAGTTTAGGGTTAAGAAATTTAACGGCCAAAACTTTCCACTGTGGAAGATGCAGATGGAATATTATATGTATCAGAAAGATCTGTACCTACCATTGAGCGAAAAAACAAAGAAGCCGGCTGCCATGACAGACGCGGAATGGAACATTCTCGATAGAAAGGCACTCAGAATAGTACGGTTGTGTCTTGCGACGTCATTCGCCTTCAATATTTCGAAGGAAACAACAACAGAGGGTTTGATGCAGACGTTGGCGAAACTATATGAAAAACCCTCAGCCTCAAACAAGGTATTTCTTATGAAACGACTATTTAATATGAAGATGTCGAAAGGTGGATCTATTGCAGACCATTTAAATGAATTTAATACAGTTACCAGTCAGTTAAGTTCTGTAGGGGTAAAATTTGATGATGAAGTTAGAGCTCTATTATTCTTGTGCTCATTGCCAGAGAGTTGGAATGGTTTATTAATGGCCATTAGTCACTCTGTCTCTGGATCTAGTACTTTAAAGTTTGATGATGTTTTTGGTGCTATCCTTAGCGAGGAAATGCGACGGAAAAGCTCCGGTGAGACATCAGGTAATGCTTTGAGTGCAGAGTCTAGGGGAAGAAGAATGGAAAGAGGAAAGAGCTCAGGATATCATAGTAAATCAAGGAAAGGTAGATCCAAGTCCAGATCGGGGATAGTGTGCTGGAATTGCGGAAAGAAAGGACACCTAAAGAAAGACTGTAGATCTCGGAAGGGAAAAGAAGGAGACACACAACAAGAAAACAATCATGAAGCAAATGTGACAGGTGATGTGTTACAAGATGCTTTGATTCTTTCTTTCGAAAATGTTACCGATTCTTGGGTTGTAGATTCAGGGGCTTCATTCCATGCCACACCTGATAAGAAATATTTTCATGACTATGTTCAAGGAGATTTTGGACAAGTTCGTTTGGGTGATGATAAACCCTGTAAAATTGTTGGAATGGGTAAATTTCTTGTAAAACAACAGAATGGAAACCAACGGCTACTAAAGGAGGTAAGGCATGTTCCAGATCTGAAGAAAAATATGATTTCAACAGAGCAGTTAGGCAATGAAGGTTTTGTGACAACTTTCACGGATAAAACTTTGAAGGTCACCAAAGGAGCGCTGGTAATAGAAAAAGGTGCAAAGGTTGGTACATTGTATTTATGCAATGGTATTTCCAAAGGAGCAGATGCAGCATTATGGCATCATAGGCTCGGACACATGAGTGAGAAGGGAATGAAGATTCTTCACTCAAGAAATTTGTTGCCAGGTTTGAAGAATGTTGATTTGGATTAATGTGAGAATTGAATTTATGGAAAACAAAAGAGAGTCGGATTTCTCAGAGTTGGGAAAGAAAAGAAGAGTGAAAAAATTGGAGCTTGTGCATATAGATGTATGGGGACCTGCTCAGTTATCATCTCTCGGTGGATCTCGTTATTATGTTACTTTTATTGATGATGCAACTAGAAAAACATGGATTTACTGTATTCAGAATAAATCTAATGTATTTGATACTTTCAAGAAATGGAAAGCTTTGGTTGAGATTGAGACAGGAAAGAAGTTGAAGTGTCTCAGATCAGACAATGGAGGTGAATATTGCAGCAAAGAGTTTGATAGGTACTGTTCAAAGCATGGAATTCGTAGAGAGAATACAGTTCCAAGAACACCACAAGAAAATGGTGTGTCAGAAAGGATGAACAAAACAATCATGGAGCGTGCAAGGTGCATGAGATTGCATGCAGAATTGCCTTTACAATTTTGGGCAGATGCTGTAGATACTGCTGTTTATCTAATAAACAGAGGGCCTTCAAGTTCCTTGGATGGTGGTATTCCAGAGGAAGCATGGACAGGTAAAAAGGTAAACTACTCCTTTTTAAAGCCTTTTGGTTGTAACGCCTTTGTCCATATTGATAAAGAAAATAGAACAAAGCTTGAGGAAAAATCAAAGAAATGTACCTTTATTTGATATGGTGCTAATGATTTTGGTTATCTCTTATATGATTATGAAAATCACAAAATCATTAGGAGCAGAGATGTAATATTCAATGAAAAGGTCTTGTATAAGAATCAACTGCAGGAAAAGAAACAGGAAAAGGAAAGCAAGGAATACATGGTTCTTGATGAGATAACTAAAAAAATAAAGGTGCCTGAAAATAATAATAATCAACAACCACAAGAGCAGCAACCACCACAACAGCAACAGGCACCTCAAAGACCTGAAAGTGGTGTTAGAATATCTACCAGGATAAGTGGACCCCCTGAACGATACTCTCCTTCATTATATTATTTATTGCTGACTGATTCTGGTGAACCTGAATGCTATGAATAAGAAATGCAGGTTGAAAGTAGGAAGAAGTGGGAGCTAGCCATGGAAGAAGAGATGGACTCCTTAATGCATAACCGGACTTGGGACTTAGTCAAGTTGCCTGCAGGTAAAACCACATTGCTGAATAAATGGGTTTATAGGCTGAAGGAAGAAGATGGAGGAAAACAGAGGTACAAAGCTAGACTTGTGGTAAAGGGGTTTGCACAAAAGAAAGGTATTGATTTTGACAAAATATTTTCTCCTGTTGTTAAGATGAATTCAATCAAAACTATCTTAAGTTTTTATCCTGTTGTTAAGATGAATTCAATCAAAACTATCTTAAGTCTTGTGGCAGCGGAAGATTTACATCATGAATAGTTAGATGTAAAGACAACATTTCTCCATGGAAATTTGGAGGAAGAGATATACATGCAGCAACCAGAAGGATATGAGGTAAAAGGGAAATAAAAATTGGTGTGCAGGTTAAAGAAGATCTTGTATGGTTTAAAACAGGCTCCAAGGCAGTGGTATCTAAAATTTGACAAGTTCATGTCTGAACAAGGTTATACTAGATGTCACTCTAATCATTGTGTTTATCTAAAAAGGAAAAATGATGGCAGCTATTATATTGTTATTGTATGTAGATGATATGCTTGTTGCAGGGTCTAACATGCAGGAAATAAATGTGTTCAAAATAAAATTGGAAAATTCATTTGCAATGAAGGATTTGGGAGCTGCAAAACAAATCCTTGGTATGAGGATAACTAGAGACAGGAAAAATCGCAAATTAACACTATCTCAGAATGAGTACATAGAGAAGGTGTTGAAAATATTTAATATGCAGAATGCAAAACCAGTTAGTACACCTTTTGCTAGCCATTTCAAACTTAGTGAGGAGATGTGCCCAAAGACCCAAGAAGACATGTATTATATGTCTAAAGTTCCATATGCATCAGTATTTGGAAGCTTAATGTATGCAATGGTTTGCACAGGGCCTGATATTTCACATGCAGTGGGAGTTGTAAGCAGGTACATGAACAATCCAGGAAAAGAACATTGGATGGCAGTAAAATGGATTCTCAGATATTCAAGAAGTACCACAAATCAAGCATTATGCTTTGGTGGTTCAAACATTGCTCTACAGGGATATTTTGATGCAGATATGGCAGGTGACAGAGTTAAAAGGAGGAGCACTACAGGATATGTATTTACTGTAGGTGGAACAACTGTCAGTTGGGTTTCAAAAATCCATAGTGTTGTTGCACTTTTAACAACAGAAGCAGAGTATGTTGCTGCTACAAAGGCTAGTAAAGAAATGATTTGGTTACAAAGGTTTATGGATGAATTGGGTAAGAAGCATGATATGGGAACACTATACAGTGATAGCCAAAGTGCTATTCATCTTGCAAATAACTCAACATTTCATTCCAGGACTAAACACATACATCTCAAGTACCATTTCATACGGTCAGTATTGGAAGATGGAGAGTTGAAGCTGGAAAAGATACACACTAGCCAGAATCCTGTAGATATGCTAACAAAAGTTGTAACCAGGGAGAAACTGAGAACATGCTCAGTTTCAATTGGTCTTCAAGGATGATGATGAAGATGAGAAACATCCAGGTCCAAAGAGGAGTCATTGTCCAGCAAATGAAGCAACGGTGGAGTTACTACAATCAGTCTCCATGTGGGAGATTGTTGGGTGTGGAGCCTGATTATCTTGTTTACTTTTTATCACAGCATTGGACCCCTGTACCTTAAAAGGGGCGATAACGTTGTCCGTAATTAATCGCTACCGTGGGGGGTCCGGGGGGGGGGGGCGACAACGCTTTTTGGAGCCCCCCCCTGGCGGGGGTTTCAGGGGCAGCGCCTCCGAAGCTAAAAACAGATGTAAAATTGCCTTGTAAAAGTATAGTAATTTCTAGTCAATCTGGGCCGTTCATAAGCGGATGATCTGACGGTAGAAGTTATGTTTAGATTAGGGTTTTTTTCCCTAGAAGGCAACCCCTCACTTTTATGAGGGTATTGTATTGCGGTTGTGTATTGTATGTGTATTCTTGGAGTGAGAAATAGAGAGGGAGACTATGAGAGAGAACAGAGGATATTATAATGGATCTGCTGTAGGTTTTGTCTCTTCATTTTTGTTGGATAATAGAAAGGAAGGACTGGCTGTTCGGGGTGGATGTAGCCCAAATTGAGTGAACCACGTATATCTGTGTCTCTCTAGTTTTATTTGTTTTGTGTGCTTTTATTTTCTGCATATTGCATGTGCTGCATTGCTCTGTAATATATAATTTTCTAACAACTGTAATATTATTTTTTATGACAGACATGATTAAGCATAAGCCCTAATTTTGTAGGACACGATGATCCATTTTTTGTATATTTTGAGCACTATGATATATATATATATATATATATAGTGATTTATATGATGTGATTGTCCCAAATGTATAATGATGAATGATGTTTTGATATTTTTAAAGTATTGAATGATTAATGTGCCAATCAAGTGCTTGATTAGCTAATGAGTTTGCTAACCAATTATCGGTTCGAGGAATATGAATGAACATAATAAACTGAAATGAACATTGTAACAAATGTACGCTCAGAAATAATCGATACAAAAATGGGTCTTTGACACGATAGGTGTTGCTTAATTGCGAAACCACCAGTTGTGAATCCAAGTAAACTACTAACGAACCAACACTAAGTGATATTGCTTCCGAGAGTAGGTTGACCACTGCAGTGTATTCTGCCACATTGTTCGTAGCAGGACCAATGCAAACACCTCTTGAAACTAACAACTGATCGGATGTGTTAGCACATGCATTTGCATCCCACCCACCCCACTTTATTTTGCTATGTTTTCACCTCAACTCCATCGTTATCACTGGCCTTACGTAATTTTTTTTTTCCATTGTTGCATTTATATTCCACCGAACACGTCATCAAACTCTTTATCCTTATAAGCACCATTTTTTTCCGATTCTATATCATATTTTTATCCTTTACGTGCTAATTTCACCAAAAAAAAAAAATTCCTTCGTCGAATAGATGGTTGAGTTATGGTTTATTTCTCCAAGTCAAGGTCTAAGTTTCGAAGGGGAAGAGCCCAAGAAGGAGCCAAAAGGGGCGCACTACACATAAAATAGGATGGTGTTGAAAATTTTATATAAACCTCAATGTTTTAGCTCCCATACTGCATGTGGGATAAACCCACTTTCAAACTCTTTTATAAAAAAATAAAAAAAATAAAAAATAAAAAAAAAAAAAATCATTTTTTTCTGTGTGACCAGTTGACTTATGAGGTGGTTCCTGAGAAAATGGTGGAGAAATTTTGGAAAATGAAAGACCTTTTTTGTTAGAACGGGCTAAAAAACAATAACCTCTTTTGGTTTTGGCATATATTCTACATATTTGGAGAACCAAGATCATCTTTGAGCCCTATTGTTCGGATCTCATAATTTTCTTCTTTTACACATGTTTTTGGAATGCAGATCTTGGGAAAATGGAAATAAACATCAAGAAACTGAAAGATTTTTATTCTCATCACGGGCTAAAAAGAAATAAACTCTTTCATTTTTGGCATATCTACTACAAATTGGGTGAACCAGGATCATATTTGAGCCCTAGTGTTAGGATCTCATAATTTTCGTGTTTGACACATGTTTTTGGAATGCAGATCTCGAGAAAATGGAAACACATATTAGGACACTGAAAGAGGTGTTTCCTCAACACGGGCTAAAAAAAAATAACCACTTTCAGTTTTGGCATATCTACTACATATTTGGAGGATCGATATCATATTTGAGTGTTATTTCTGTAGTAGGTTGGTTTTTTTTTGGGGATACAATTCTAGATTTTGATGTAACAGATTGCTCTTTTGGGGGAATTGGATAATTTCGACCTCTGAATCTTAAAGGAGGGTTATATTCCTATATATATATATATATATATATTGTAAATTCAATGTAACGGGGGTTCGATTTTTAGCAGAGAGACTGCTGCTTTGGACTGTGCAAATTTTTCCTGAATATTATTTTAGTGTGGCAGTTTCTGCCCTTTAAATTTTGGATCCATCGTGTTTCATGTTTAGCATGTCGTCCTTGTAAGATCATTTTCATACTATTTTTTTTCGACTAATATTTCTTACTCCATTCTCTACGAGAAGTGTTATGAATCCATCCACACATGATACTTCTTTCACAATGACTGTGTTGTTAAATGTAGTGGTTATCTTTACAAAATCCATCCTTTGTTAGCTTCTCTCTATTTAGTAACCTCGTGCTTTCATTTGTGATAAATTTTCCACTGGAGATTCATCCACTGATTGATGCCTGCAGGGCAACGGGCTTTCTCCACTTTTCTTCTCTCATTTACATCATTTATTTGGCTGATCATTCCGCATACTTTGCCCTAAGTTTGCAGGTAGAAACCAACCTCAACTCCATAGCGCAATGATTGTTTATATGATTTTGTTTCGACCCAAAAATTTCAAATCAAATCCCCGTAATTCATAGCTAGCCTAATATTCACTTATTGCATCCACCCTTCATTGGCACAGAGAGAGCCCTCTCTGGTCTGGCAGGGCTAGATGCCAGATCGAGAGCTTGGTCTGTGGTTACCTTAGAATTTCCTTCTTCAGCCTGATGTTCAATCTGAGTGCTAATATATTGGTGCCATTGCCGGGGAACGAGGTGATAGATCTTATCTAGGAAATATTGTTCAAGTTGCAGATCTAATTTTTGATGGTGGACAACGGTCGGAAACATATGAGGGCTGAAACATTCACCTAGCGACTCCATTGTTCGAAATCCTGAGTTTCAAAGTATGGATGGTGGCTCCACTGGCTAAATGAATGATTCAGATGTCGTTTCTATTTGTTAAATGTATTCATGTATCGCATTTTCTAGTCTTCCTGGTTTTCCTAATCAATTACCAAAGTATTCATATTTTTTGAGCAATGGCCCTAAATTCAATGGGTAAGATCTGAATTTGACTCTTGAACATGTAGAAAATTTTTAAAAAATTGTAGAATCTCTTAGAGTCAAAAAAGAGGATTTTTTTATCAGATTGTTCTATGATTCCTTTCAAGGAAAATGTAGACAATGGATTGAAAATTTGTCTATCAGATCTATTAAGTCATTTGCAGAGTTGTAGTGTATCTTTCTAGAAACATGGATGGAGAAGGAAGAATTTGAAGTAGTGTCAGTTTCCATTCAAGGATTTAGAGAATGGGAAGATATGTGCACAAATGATGAGGTAGATGAGAACTTTGCTTCATATATTTCTTCTTATCTGAAGTCTTGTTGACGTAGCCATGAAATTAAGTTCAATTTCTTTGCAAGAGTTTGCCATCAAAATCAAAAAATATCTAGCTGAATTGGAGACCCAAATACTATCCCAGAATATGGACTGTCAAGTCCCATTCTTTGGGAACCTTTTCCAGTAGAAGGAAGGAATGGTAAGGTTTCCCTTGGATGTTTGCATTGACAGTTTGCAGCTGGAGGCATGTATTGAGGAGTTGGGGCAGCAGACAAAGTCTGGTTTCTACAATCCTATTGCAGCATATATGGAATATTTTTTTGTTTGAATGATGGACCAAATTATTTTTTACAAATCCAGACGAATTTTGTGCATGTATGGCTATCAGCATTTCCAATTGTGTTATGTTTCAAACACTTCCAAGCATCATCATTGCTACAGTTGCTTGATTGGTTGATTTGGAATTATAGCATCACTTGATCTATTGATTTTGCAGCAAAGTAGGGTAGATTTGTACATAAATAAGCTTCCCAAGGTAGCATTTCAGTTTTTGGCATTTGTTTCAGTTTCCCAATGTACAGGTTGCAGTATGTGTGTGTTTTTTTTGTTTGGTGTAATATTCCCAAATGGGGAAGAAACAATACATGAACACAATAATGGAAATAGTAGTGAAAAATCAACACATGTAATGTAAGAAGATCATATAGCCATCACATTAAGTTCATAATAGCAAAATGTATACAACTCCTTGAGGAAATAGTCACTCAAGATAGGCAAAACTAGCCTCAAGAGAACATGTACATGAAATAAAAATAACACTGCTACAAAAAAATTCCCAAGGCTATGACAACGTAGTTTTATTAGATATAAATGCTACTGTAAAATTTAAATACTTAGATCAGAAATTATATTTATGCTCCTGAACATATTTTCAAGGCAACCCGGGAAGGATTTCCTGAAATATACAAAAATACCAAAATGTTGGAATGCAGCCCTAAGGCTGAATAGCAGCTGCTACTAAATATATGGATGAAGATGGATGTACATAATACACATAAAGAATATATATTCTCCAGTATATATTTCAAGTGAAAGGCTGATCCTAACACTGAAGATCTCACCCTCCAAATCAAGCACTGAAACCCCTGCTGCAAATGCTCACTGAAATAACGTAGTCAATGAGGGATATTGTGCTGTAGGATATGGGAATATGTTGGATTGGTGCCAATATGTGAAAGAAAGCTCAATAACCTCCCTTTTTTACCTCCCAAAGAGAAGAATGCTTCCTCCTCTGAAAAACTAGCTCTGGAAGTGGGTTTCTCAACCCTCCACTCCAACACTCTACAACACAACACAATACTCTATAGAAACTACGTTGTAGCTACAGACTGAAGCTTGGCCATAAGCCTGAGTTTGGAAAATGAAGTGCAATTCCCCCCCAATAGGCCTCTCAAGAAAGGAGATGGGATTCCCGCTCGGGAACACCTGGTGCTAAACAACACAACATTCTCAACTAAACAGTTGAAGAATGCAAATAGTCATGCAAACCATAAAATCAATAATCAATAACATCCCTCACTATGGTTGCCTTTCTCTCCTTATAAACAAATTTGAGCCTTCTCACCTAGGGTCCCACTCATTAGGGCTTCCACCATCCTAAAATATTCTTCCCATTCACACTGTGCTGTCTCCATTGATGATCCACTCCTCCCATACCAGCGTTGTTGACTTGGTCAAACTTGACCTTGCCCACATGCATTAGCCCCTGTTCACACATGAGGGTGCTTAATCCAACTATATGATCCATTTTCATATTAAGAGGGATTTTATTCTTAATAAAGAGATTTATGGGCCTCCATACCCATTTATTCATCTAAATAAATGACAAGAGAAAAATTAATATTCCAAAGCTACATACTAATTTAGGAATATTACAATCCTCCCCTCCCAAATGTTGCTTGTCCTCAAGAAAATACAAGGATAGAACAGAAGAGCATCCTCTCCTCCTCCTGTAGCATCCTCATATAATAAACTCCTTCAAGGAACAAAATTTTTTCTCATCGATAATTCTCTAAGTTGCCTCTCCCAAGTATGCAAGTTAGCTTTTGGTAACCATCCCAAATAGCTATCGTCAAGTAGGAGTAAAACACCCATGGAGGCAACAATGTGTTTTCTAGAGGCCTTCTTGAGGCATGGAATCTTAAATGTATTGGGAACTATCATTCCCATGTGAAGCCTCCATCCCCAAGCTATCATCCATAAAAAGTGAGTCACCCTACAACATGGCAGCTCATGGAAAATCTCCTCCACCTTAGGCTCCTGCAATGTAGGTGGGTTTCATAATTGAACCTGGTAAACAAAATGGCCTACCCCATGCTATCTCTCTCTCCACTTATGGAAATTGTAGAGTTGTTGCTAATATTGGGCTACCATAATGTTGCCCTCAAGATACATAAGGACAACTGGATCTCCAAAGACCCCTCCTCCAATTTCATGAGCACAAACCATTCCATACAAAGTGAATGGTACATCATCACCATGTGGTATCCAAATAAAAATTTTGCTAAATTTTATGTGCAATTTTGGATGGTACCAATGGTTTTCCTAGTGGATAAAGCGCAGTTTTTCTAACTGTTGTTTCTAAAAATAACATGGCAAGTTATTTCTTAACAAATTTCTAGTTGTGTATGTCATCGCATCTACTAGTAAATAGTAAATGTATATCAACTGAGCATACAGAAAATAATAGAAAACTTTCCCAAATCCATACAAGAGATGGCTATCTTCATCATAGATGTTGGCCCAAAAATGACCATGAAGCCCAAAGAGAGGCTTGTCCTCTTGTGGAGCAATGCACTGTATAGAAATGGTAAGATAATGCAAATACTATGTTAGATAATCAATGAATGCAAAAACGTAATTCTTACCATGTATTGAGAGTAAATTGATAACAAGATCCATGAATGAGCCCTCCATAGTGCTATGACATACTCCTATGAAGAGGAATGAACCATGTGTTGGATGAATATTTTTCTTCTTATTCTTGGAAATCCAAGTCAAGAAGATCATATCATGTTAATAGATGTCTCCATCCACTACTCCATCACTCACACCTCCTCCTTGTCCATCAAGTGCATCATACGTGAAGTGATCTTGGGGACACTCCATCAAAAAACCCAAGCTCCCAAGTGACAACGTTGTTGGCCTTTGTAATAAGGCTCATGCCATCTCATAGCTCCATCCTTTGACATGTCCAATTTCAAAGTCATCTACCATAATGCTATTGTATATGGGAGATTCCTTCCAAAGTGGAAGTACCTCCTGATCTTCCAAGGCTAAGGAGTAGCCCCTTTTCACCATGATAGTGCCATCACTTACTCCTGCAACATCATGCAAAGCATGGTAGAGAATCAACCCATACTCTCTCAATAATAACCAAGGTAACAACATATCTTGCTACTCCCTCATCTCCTCCTCATACAAGTCATGGAGTAATATCATGATAGTTGACTTGTAGAATGCCCCATACAACCAAATATTCTGCTACCATAATACATGGGTGCCATGCAATGCCTCAACCCATAACATACCCTTTGAAAAAGGATATGTCACATGATGGCCAAACTCTTTTAAGAGTAGCCAGCACAACCTTGCCTCCTGCTTCCCTATGTCATAGATCTACAAGTGGCTAACCAACCTATTGCTCATCAACATTGCCCATCCAACCAATGGTGAGTTTCTATCATCATGCCCAACATTGGCATCCCTCCACTGAAGAATAAAATCTTCCCAAATCGTATTTATATCTTTGCATTTCATGGGATGTTGAAATGCAATTTCCTGGAGATCTCCATATGAAGACCACTCATCAATGACCAAGTTGAATCCATAAGGATCCAAGTATGCTAAAGGAAAAGCCATCTCATTAAGCTGGGTAGTGATCAGCAAGAGGGATCCATCATCTTAATGGGAGATAAGATGTATCTCATCAACCAGCTGCCTATCCTCTACTACACATGTGGAATGGTCATTGGAATGCCCCACTAATGGTTGGGCCCCCAAATCATCACTGCTACTCAAGGATAGCACTGCTAATCTCCATGATGGGGCATCTACTGTCTCAAGATCATGTTCAATGCTAAACACATAGTTTTCCATTGCATTACCTAGGACAATGCTCATCCCATCCTCCAAAAATCTATACTCCAACCCCAAGAGTTGTGTGCAGCTCAACAATGAGTAACCAGGATGTCTGTTTATCTCTTCCTTGATTCTATCAAGGTTCCTCAGCACAGTGATAGTCTGCTACTCCAAATCAGTAGTGTATCTTGACCCTAGGTCATGCAATGGCATCTTCCCATACTCCTCCATAAGATGCGCTGAGATAATATAAAGTGGAAATATTTGCATGCCTTGGTTTTTCTTGGGAACATCTCCTATTGCTGAAAGGGTTCCTTCCTCTAGTGTGATGACTTCTCCAACTACCGATGATGATGGATTCTCTCTTATGGCTGCATCAATGATGGTACAAGTCTCCTCCTCCTCATGCATCTCTAGAATAATGCATGGTACTCTAAATTTCAAGAGATCAAGGCAACTTTGTAAAGGTGAAAGTGTCCTTGCAGCAAGTGGTGGTGAAGGCCTCCTCCCTTCTGATTTCCTCTTGTCAAACTTTTTGATCAACCTTTGAGTAAAATTTTCATATGCAATCACTCTTGCATGACTCAAATGGATGAACTACCAAATTTTTGCTTCACCTTCGAGGTGCAGTGCTACAATCTCAACAACCTCTCTCTCTACTACTAGATGTAGCAATAAAAATGCATCCAACTTCATTCCCCAAGCTCTTGTTCTACATGTGGATGACCCATTAAATGTAGGCAATAGAAATATATTGCTGCAGGGTATTCTTTCTTCTTTGTGCTGAATGAACTGTGGGAGAGTTAGATTCTCCTTGAAAGCTCTAGGTTGAGATTTATATTCTCTAACGTATTCACTTAGAATCTCATGATCAAAGTGTCCTCCATCTCCATGCCATTTTTTCTTAACCTCCTTGGTGAGGTCCCTCTTAGATATGAAAAGAGATGAGATAAAACTCATTCTTTCCATCATTATGATCTCTTTCTTCTTCTTATCATTCTCCTGATAGCATAATGGTTGAGATCCATAGGCTGAGCCAAGATTATGCTATGATACCATTGTAATATTCCCAAATGGGGAAGAAGAAATACATTAACACAATAATGGAAATAGCAACAAAAAATCAACACA
Organism: Pinus albicaulis; assembly: GCA_034641835.2. Taxonomy (NCBI): domain Eukaryota; kingdom Viridiplantae; phylum Streptophyta; class Pinopsida; order Pinales; family Pinaceae; genus Pinus; species Pinus albicaulis. The sequence continues at coordinate 733,392,215 of CM076571.1, read as the reverse complement.
TGTAATGTAATAAGATCATATAGCCATCAGATTAAGATCATAACAGAAAATGTATACAAGTCCTTGAGGAAATAGTCACTCAAGATAGGAAAAACTAGCCTCAAGAGAACATGTACATGAAATATAAAGAACATTGCTACACACAAATGCCCAAGGCTATGACAGCACAGTTTTATTAGATATAAATGCTGCTGGAAAATATCAATACTTAGATCTGAAATTATAAGGCTCAAATAATACCAGAAACAAATATCTATGCTCCCAAACACGTTTTCAAGACAACCAGGGAAGGATTTCCTAAAATATACAAAAATACCAAAATGTTGGAATGCAACCATAAGGCTGAATAGAAACTGCTAATAAATATATGGATGAATATGGCTGTAGATAATACACATAAAGAATAGATATTCTCCAGTATATATTTCAACTAAAAGGCTGATCCTAACACTGAAGATCTCACCCTCCAAATCAAGCACTGAAACCCTTGCTGCAAATGCTCACTGAAATAATGTAGTCAATGAGGGATAATATGTTGTAGGAGATGGGAATATGTTGGCCTGGTGCCAAGATGTGAAAGAAATCTCAATAACATCCCTTTTCGACCTCCCAAAGAGAAGAATTCTTCCTCCTCTGAAAAACTAGCTCCGGAAGTGGCTTTCTCAACCCTCCACTGCAACACCCTGCAACACAACACAATACTCTGTAGAAAATACACTATAGAAAAAGATTGAAGCTTGGCCTTAAGCTTGAGTGTGGAAAATTAAGTGAAATTCTCCCCCAAGAGGCCTCTCAAGAAAGGATATGGGATTCCTTCTCGGGAACACCCAGTGCTAAACAACACAACAATCTCAACTAAACAGCTGAAGAATGTAAATAGTCATGCAGACCATAAAATCAATAATCAATAACATCCCTCACTATGGTTGCCTTTCCCTCCTTATAAAAAAATTTGAGCCTTATCACCTAGGTTCCCACTCATTAGGGTCTCCACCATCCTGGAATCTTCCTCCCATTCACACTGCATTTTCTCCATTGATGATCCACTCCTCCCATACCAGCGTTGTTGACTTGGTCAAACTTGACCTTGTCCACATGAATTAGCCCCTATTCACAAATTAGGGTGCTTAATCCAGCTATAAATATGATCCCTTTTCATATTAAGAGGGATTTTATTCTTACTAAAGAGATTTATGGGCCTCCATACCCATTTATTCATCTAACTAAATGACAAGAGCAAAATTAATATTCCAATTAGTTGCATGCTAATTTAGGAATATTACAGTTGTTATGAGTTGTTCAGGTTTGCAGTTTTTTGTGACCATATTTCCCAATGGTTAGGAATTTGGTCTATGGTGTTCTTGACACCTCCAAGGAGCTGCCATCCCTAGTAAGACCATTGTTAGTTCAGTCTTCACAACCTGTCACTAGTGATCAAATTGGACTCTTACTATGTCTGGTTTTCACATATTTTTTGCACATGAGCTTCAGTGAAAATCATATACTAAACATTTTCATTAGAAGCAACTCAGAAAGAGATTTCCAATGGTATATCCCACTCCTGAAATTGGCTTCTGGATCAGAAGATATGATCAAATGAATGATTGACTCTTGGTTATGCCTGATGCATTTTTCCTTATAATTTTACATTGTGAAAACTTCTCACCTTTTTCATGTTTCATAGCTGAAAATTTAGTGAAATATGGTTGATCATGTGAGTTTTAATGTGTGGAATCATTATTTTCAATATTTTTGATTAATGGAGGTTGATGAGCATTGGGCAGGCTTAATATTATGGACACACGAAAAGGCCTCAATTTGACAAAAGCAACGAAGGTGGGATCCAAATCAAGGCCTGAGTTTCAAAGGGGAAGAGCCCACGAAGGAGCCAAAAGGGGTGTACTACACATCAAATAGGATGTTGTGGAAAATTTTATATAAACCTCAATGTTTCACCTCCTATAGTGTATAGGGATAAACCCACTTTCAAACTTTTAATAAAAAATAATTTCCAATTTTCTCTGTGTGACCTCTTGACTTCTGAGACGGTTCCTAAGAAAATGGTGGTGCAATTTTGAAAATGGAAAGAGGTGTTTTCTCAGAACGGGCTGAAACACAATAACCTCTTTCAGTTTTGGCATATTGGCTACATATTTGGAGAACTAAGATCATATTTGAACCCTAGTTTTTGGATCTCAGAATTTTCCTGTTTGAAACATGTTTTTGGAATGCATATATTGGGCCAATGGAAACACATATTAGGAACATGAAAGAGGTTTTTCCTCAAAACGGTCTAAAAAAAATAACTTCTTTTCGGTTTAGCATATTTTCTACAGATTGGGAAAATCGATATCATCTTTGAGTGTTATTTCTGCAGTAGGTTGGTTTTTTTTGGGGATACAATTCTAGATTTTCATGTAACAGATTGATCTTTTGGGGGAATTGGATAATTTCGACCTCTAAATCTTAAGGAGGGTTTTGTAGCTATATATATCCTTTAAATTCAATGTAATAGGGGTTCAATTTTTAGCAGAGAGACTGCTACTTTGGACTGTGCAAATTTTTCCTGAATATTATTTTAATGGAGCAGTTTCTTCCCTTTAAAATTTGGGATCCATCACGATGTTTCATGTTCAACATGTGTTCCTTGTAAGATCATTTTCATATTGTGTTTTTTCGACTAATATTTGTTACACCATTCTCTAAGGGAAGTGTTAGGAATCCATCCATGCATGATGCTCCTTTCACAATGACTATGTTGTTAAATGTAGTGGTTATCTTTATAGAATCCATCCTTTGTTAGCTGCTTTATTTAGTAACCCTGTGCTTTCCTTTCTTCTAAAGCTGCCACTGGAGATTCATCCATTGATTGATGCCTACAGGGCAACAGGATTTCTCCTCTTTTATTCTCTCATTTACATTATTTATTAGGCTGAGCATTGCGCCTACTTTTCCCCAAGTTTGCAGGTAGAAACCAGCCTCAACTCCATATCCAAATGATTGTTTATCTCTTACTATTTCGACCCAAAAATTTCAAATCAAATCCCCATACTTCATAGCTAGCCTAAGATTCACTTATTGCAGCTACCCTTCATTGGCACAAAGAGAGCCCTCTCTAGTCTGGTAGGGCTAGATGCCAAATCGAAAGCTTGGTCTATGGTTACCTCGGAATTGCCCTCTTCAGCCTAAGGTTCAATCCGAGTGCTAACATATTGGCATCGTTGATGGGGAATATATGGAATATTTTTTCAGTTTGAATGATGGACCAGATTTTTTTTTAGAAGTCCAGACGCAATTTGTGCATGTTTGACTGTCAGCATTTCCAATTGTGTTCTGGTTCAAGAATTTCCAAGAATTGTTTTTGTTACAGTTTCTTGAATGGCTAGTCTAGCATTACAACATCATTTGATCTAGTAATTTTGCAGCAAAGTAGTGTAGATATGTCCATAAATAAGCTTATTTGGTAAGCATCTTTGCAGTGATATTTTTAGTTTAGTTTTTAGATTGTTTGAAATTAGTTTGCAGCTATTTCTGACTACATGCCCAATAAGAAGGCATTGATCTATGAGTTCTCAGAGATATGCAGTTCTTGACACCTCCTAAAAGGAGCTGCCTTCCCCAGTTGGAGTCGATGTTAGCACATGGATTTTCATCCCACCCACCCCACTTTATTTTTCTGTGTTTTCACCTCAGCTCCGCTGTTATCACTGGCCTCACATCATTTTTTTTCCCATTCTCACATTTATATTGCGCCGACAATGTCATCAAAATCCTTATCCTTATAATCACCATTTTTTTCCAATTATATATCATATTTTTATCCTTTACATGCTAATTTCACCAAAAACAAAATTTTGGCTTCGTCGAATGGATGGTTGAGTTATGGTTTATTTCTCCAGGTCAAGGTCTAAGTTTCGAAGGGGAAGAGCCCAAGAAGGAGCCAAAAGGGGTGCACTACACATCAAATAGGATGGTGTGGAAAATTTTATATAAACCTCAATATTTCAGCTCCCATAGTGCATGTGGGATAAACCCACTTTCAAACTTTTTTATAAAAAAAAAAAAAAATCAATTTTTTTGGTGTGACCAATTGACTTCCGAGGCAGTTCCTAAGCAAATGGTGGTGACATTTTGGAAACTGAAAGAGGTTGTTTCTAAGAACAGGCCAAACAACAATAATATCTTTCCATTTTGGCATATCTGTTATAGATTGTGAGAACCGAGATCATCTTTGAGCCCTATTTTTTGGATCTCATAATTTTCTTGTTTGACACATGTTTTTGGAATGCAGATCTCAGGAAAATGGAAACAAATATTAGGAAACTGTAAGAGGTTTATTCTCAAAACGGGCTACAAAACAATAACCACTTTCAGTTTTGGCATATCTTCTACATATTGGGAGAACTGAGATCATATTTGAGCACTAGTTTTATGATCTCATAATTTTCGTGTTTGACACATGTTTTTGGAATGCAGATCTTGGGCAAATGGAAACACATTTCAGAAAGCTAAAAGAGGTTTTTCCTCAGCATGGGCTGAAACAAAAAAACCTCTTTAATTTTTGAATATATGCTACATATTGGGAGAATCGATATCATCTTTGAGTGTTATTTTTGCGGTAGGTTGGTTTTTTTTGGGGGATACAATTCTAGATTTTTATGTAACATACTACTCTTTTGGGGGAATTGGATAATTTCAACCTCTGAATCTTAAAGGAGGGTTATATTCCTATATATATCTTGTAAATTCAATGTAATTGGGGTTCGATTTTCAGCAGAGAGACTGTTGCTTTGGACTGTGCAAATTTTTCCTGAATATTCTTTTAATGGAGTAGTTTTTGCCCTTTAAATTTGGGATCCATCACAGTGTTTCATTTTCAACATGTGGTCCTTGTAAGATGATTTTCATAATGTGATTTTTCGACTAATATTTGTTACACCATTCTCTAAGGGAAGTGTTAGGAATCCATCCACGCATGATGCTCCTTTCACAATGACTATGTTGTTAAATGTAGTGGTTATCTTTAAAAAATCCATCCTTTGTTAGTTGCTCTATTTAGTAACCCTATGCTTTCATTTCTGCTAAATCTTCCACTGGAGATTCATCCTCTAATTGATGCTTGTAGGGAATTGGGCTTTATCCTCTTTGATTCTCTCATTTACATCATTTATTTGGCTAAGCATTGCGCCTACTTTGCCCCACGTCTGCAGGTAGAAACCAACTTCAACTCCATAGCCCAATGATTGTTTATCTCTTACTGTTTCAACCCAAAAAAAATTTTATCTCTTACTGTTTCAAACCAAAACTTTCAAATCAAATCCCCGTACTTCATAGCTAGCCTAAGATTCACTTATTGTAGGCACCCTTCATTGGCACATAGAGAGCCCTCTCTGGTCTGGCAGGGCTAGATGCCAGATCGAAAGCTTGGTCTGTGGTTACCTCGGAATTGCCTTCTTCAGCCTGAGGTTCAATCAGAGTGCTAACATATTGACATCGTTGCTGGGGAATATATGGAATATTTTTTCAGTTTGAATGATGGACCAAATTGTTTTTTATAAATGCAGACGCATTTTGTGCATGTATGGCTATCAGCATTTCCAATTGTGTTCTATTTCAAGCATTTCCAAGCATTGTTTTTGTTACAGTTGCTTGATTGGCTAGTCTGGAAATACAACATCATTTGATCTAGTAATTTTTCATCAAATTAGGGAAGATATGTACATAAATAAGCTTATTTTGTAAGCATCTTTGTAGTCATATTTTTAGTTTAGTTTTCAGATTGTTTGAAATCAATTTGCATTTTTTTGTGACTCCATGCCCAATAAGAAGGCACTGATATATGAGTGCGCATAGATCTACAGTTCTTGACACCTCCTAATAGGAGTTGCCTTCCCCAGTTGGAGCCGATGTTAGCACATGGATTTGCATCCCACCCACCCCACCTTATTTTTCTATGTTTTCACCTCAGCTCTGTCGTTATCACTGATCTCACATACTTTTTTTTTTTCCATTCTCGCATTTATATTGTGCCAAACATGTCATCAAACTCCTTATCCTTATAATCACCATTTTTTTCCAATTATATATCATATTTTTATCCTTTACATTCTAATTTCACCAAAAACAAAATTTTGGCTTCATCGAATGGATGGTTGAGTTATGGCTTATTTCTCCAATTCAAGGTCTAAGTTTCGAAGGGGAAGAGCCCAAGAAGGAGCCAAAATGGTTGCACTACAGATCAAATAGGATGGTGTGGAAAATTTTATAGAAACCTCAATGTTTCAGCTCCCATAGTGCATGTGGGATAAACCCACTTTCAAAAAATTTTATAAAAAAAACAAATTCAATTTTTTGTGTGTGACCAATTGACTTCCGAGGTGGTTCCTGAGCAAATGGTAGCGAAATTTTGGAAACCGAAAGAGGTTTTTTCTATTAATGGGCCAAAAAACAATAACCTCTTTCCATTTTAGCATATTTTCTACATATTGGGAGAACCGAGATCATCTTGGAACCCTATTTTTCGGATCTCATAATTTTCCAGTTTGACACATATTTTTGGAATGCAGATCTCAGGAAAATGGAAACAAATATCAAAAAACTGAAAGAGGTTTATTCTCAAAATAGGTTGCAAAACAATAATCGCTTTCAGTTTTGACACATCTCCTACATACTGGGAAAACGAAGATCATATTTGAGCCCTAGTTTTAGGATCTCATAATTTTCGTGTTTGAAACATGTTTTTGGAATGCATATCTCGGACAAATGGAAAAACATATCAAGAAAATGGAAGAGGTTTTTCCTCATCATGAGCTAAAACACAATAACCTCTTTCAGTTTTAGAATATCTGCTACATATTGGGAGAATCGATATCATCCTTGAGTGTTATTTCTGTAGTAGGTTGGTTTTTTTCTGGGAATACAATTCTAGATTTTGATGTAACAGACTGCTCTTTTGGGGGAATTGGATAATTTTAACCTCTAAATCTTAAAATAGGGTTCTATTCCTATATATACCTTGTAAATTCAATGTAATGGGGGTTCGATTTTCAGCAGAGAGACTGCTTCTTTGGACTGTGAAAATTTTTCCTAAATATTATTTTAATGGAGCAATTTCTGCCCTTTAAATTTGGGATCCATCACGGCGTTTCATGTTCAGCATGTGGTCCTTGTAACATCATTTTCATACTGTGTTTTTTTTACTAATATTTGTTACACCATTCTATAAGGGAAGTGTTAGGAATCCATCCACGCATGATGCTCCTTTCACAATGACTATGTTGTTAAATGTAGTGGTTATCTTTACAAAATCCGTCCTTTGTTAGCTGCTCTATTTAGTAACCTTGTGCTTTCCTTTCTGCTAAAGCTGCCACTGGAGATTCATCCAATGACTGATGCCTACAGGGCAGCGGGCTTTATCCTCTTTTCTTCTCTCATTTACATCATTTATTTGGCCAATCATTACGCCTACTTTGCACCAAGTTTGCAGGTAGAAACCAACCTCAACGCCATAGCCCAATGATTGTTTATCTCTTATTGTTTCAACCCAAAAATTTAAAATCAAATCCCTATACTTCATAGGTAGCCTAAGATTCATTTATTGCAACCACCCTTCATTGGCACAGAGAGAGCCCTCTCCGGTTTGGTAGGGCTAGATGCCAGATCGAGAGCTTAGTCTGTGGTTACCTCAGAATTTCCTTCTTTAGCCTGAGGTGCAATCCGAGTGCTAACATATTGGCACCATTTCCGGGGAACCAGGTGACAGATCTTCTCCAGGAAAGATTTTGCAAGTTGTAGATCTGATTGTTGATGGTGGATAGTGGTCACACACATATGAAGGCTGAAACATTCACCTAGCAACTGCATTGTTCCAAATCCCGAGTTTAGAAGTATTAATGGTGGCTCCATTGGCTAAATGAAAGACTCAGATGTCGTTTCTATTTGTTCAAGGTATTCATGTACCGATTTATCTAATCTTCCTGGTTTTCCTAATCAATTACCAAAGGATGCATATTTTTTGAGCGATGGCGCTAAATTCAATGGGGAAGATCTGACTTTGACTCTTGAACATGTAGAAAAATTTAAAACATTTGCAGAATCTCTTAGAGTAAAAAAAGAGGATGTTTTTATTAGATTGTTCTATGATTCCTTTCAATGAAAATATAGACAATGGATTGAAAATTTGACTATCAAATCTATTAAGACATTTGCAGAGTTGTGGCGTATCTTTCTGGAAACATGGATGGAGAAGGAAGAATTCGAAGTAGAGTCAGTTTCCATTCAAGGATTTAGAGGATGGGAAGATATGTGCACATATGATGAGGTAGATGAGAACTTTGCTTCATCTCTTTCTTCTTATCTGAAGTCCTGTCGATGTAGCCATGAAATTAAGCTCATTTTTTTGCAAGATTTTTCCATCAAAATCGAAAAATATCTAGTTGAATTGGAGACCGAAATACAGTCCCAGGATCTAGGTTGTCATGTCCCATTCTTTGGGAACCTTTTCCAGCAGAAGGAAGGAAAGGTAAGGTTGCCCTTGGATGTTTGCATTAACAGTTTGCAGCTGGAGGCATGTATTAGGGAGTTGGGGAAGCAGACAGAGTCTGATTTTACGATCCTATTGCAGCATATATTGAATATTTTTTCAGTTTGAATGATGGACCAAATTGTTTTTTACAAAGCCAGACGCATTTCCAATTTTGTTCTGTTTCAAACACTGCCAAGCATCATCATTGCTACATCTGCTTGATTGGTTGATTTTGCATCATATCATCACTTGATATATTGATTTTGCAGCACAGTAGGGTAGATTTGTACATAAATAAGCTGCCCAAGGCAACATTTCAGTTTTTGGCATTTGTTTTAGTTTCCCAATGTACAGGTTGCAGTATGTGTGTATCTTTTTTGGTTGGTATAAGTTGTCCAGGTTTGCAACTGTTTGTGATTGTATTTCCCAATGGTTAGGTAATTGTTCTATGGTGTTCTTGACACCTCCAAGGAGTTTCTGTCCGCAATAAGGCCAATGTTAGTTCCATTCTTTGTAGCCTATCACGAGCGATCAAATTGGACTCTTACTATGTCTGGTTTTCACATATGTTTTGCACATGAGCTTCAGTGAAAATAATATCCTAAACATGTTCATCAGAAGTAGATCAGAAAGATATTTCCAACGGTATATCGTACTCTTGAAATCGGCTTCTAGATCAGAAAATATGATCAAATGAATGATTGACTCTTGGTTACACCTGATGCATGTTTCCTTATAATTTTACATTATGAAAATTTCTCACCTTTTTCATGGTTTATAGTTGCAAATTCAGTGAAATATGGTTGATCATGTGAGCTATAATGTGGGGAATCATTAGTTTCAATATTATTTATTTATGGAGGTTGATGAGAATTGGGTAGGCTTAATGTTATGGACATGCCAGAAGGCCTCAAATTGACAAAAGCAATGAAGGTGGGATCCAAATCAAGGTCTAAGTTTTGAAGGGGAAGAGACCACAAAGGAGACAAAAGGGGTGCACTACACATCAAATAGGATGGTGTGGAAAATTTTATATAAAACTCAATGTTTCACCTCCTATATTGTATAGGGATAAACCCACTTTCAAACTTTTTATAAAAAATAATTTCCATTTTTCTCTATGTGACCAGTTGACTTCTGAGGTGGTTTCTGAGAAAATGGTGGCGAAATTTTGAAAACGGAAAGAGGTATTTTCTCAGAACAGGAAAAAAAAACAATAACCTCATTCATTTTTGGCATATTTGCTACATATTTGGAGAACCGAGATCATATTTCAGCCCTAGTTTTCGGATCTCAACATTTTCTTGTTTGAAACATGTTTTTGGAATGCATAACTCGGGAAAATGGAAACACATTTCAGGAAAATGAAAGAGGTTTCTCCTTAGGATGGTCTAAACAATAATAACCTCTTTCAGTTTTAGAATATATGCTACATATTGGGAGGATCGATATCATCTTTGAGTGTTATTTCTATAGTAGGTTGGTTTCTTTTGGGGATACAATTCTAGATTTTGATGTAACAGATTGCTCTTTTGGGGGAATCAGATGATTTAGACCTCTGAATATTAAGGAGGGTTCTATAGCTATATATATCTTGTAAATTAAATGTAATAGGGGTTTAGTTTTCAGTAAAGAGACCGCTGCTTTGGACTGTGCAAATGTTTCCTAAATATTATTTTAATGGAGCAGTTTCTGCCCTTTAAAATTTGGGATCCATCACGATGTTTCATGTTCAACATGTGTTCCTTGTAGGATAATTTTAATATTGTGTTTTTTCAACTATAATTTTTTATACCATTCTCTAAGGGAAGTGTTAGGAATCCATCCATGCATGATGCTCCTTTCACAATGAATATGTTGTTAAATGTAATGTTTATCTTTACAGAATCCATCCTTTGTTAGCTGCTCTGTTTAGTAACATTGTTCTTTCCTTTCTGCTAAAGTTGCCACTGGAGATTCATCCACTGATTGATGCTTGCAGGGCAGCGAGCTTTATCCCCTTTTATCATCTCATTTACATCATTTATTTGACTGAGCATTGCACCTACTTTGCCCCAAGTTTGCAGGTAGAAACCAACCTCAACTCCATAGCCCAATGATTGTTTATCTCTTGCTATTTCGACCCAAAACATTCAAATCAAATCCATGTACTTCAAAGCTAGCCTAAGATTCACTTATTGCAGCCACCCTTCATTGGCACAGAGAGAGCCCTCTCTATTCTGGCAAGGCTAGATGCCAAATCGAAAGCTTGGTCTGTGGTTACCTCGGAATTTCCTTCTTCAACTAGACATTCAATCCTAGTGCTAACATATTGGCGTTGTTTCCGAGGAATATATGGAATATTTTTTCAGTTTGAATGATGGACCAGATTGTTTTTTACAAATCCAGATGCATTTTGTGCATGTATGGTTGTTAGCATTTCCAATTGTGTTCTGGTTCAAGCATTGCCAAGCATCGTTTTTGTTACAGTTGCTTGATTAGCTAGTTTGGCATTATAGCATCACTTGATCTAGTAATTTTGCAGAAAATTAGGGTAGATATGTACATAAATAATCTTATTTGGTAAGCATATTTGCAGTCATATTTTCATGTTAGCTTTCAGATTTTTTTAAATCACTTTGTAGCTGTTTGTGACTCCATGCCCAATAAGAAGGCACTGATCTATGAGTTCCCAGAGATCTACAGTTCTTGACACCTCCTAAAAGGAGCTTCCTTCCCTAGTTGGAGCCGATGTTAGCACATGGATCTGCATCCCACCCTCCCTACCTTATTTTGCTATGTTTTCACCTCAACTCTGTCGTTATCACTGGCCTCGCATCGTTTTTTTTTTTTTTTTTTTCTATGTTCTTGCACTTATATTGCACCGACCATGTCATCAAACTCATTATCCTTATAATCACCATTTTTTTCCAATTCTATATCATATTTTTATCCTTTACATGCTAATTTCACCAAAAACAAAATTTTGGCTTCGTCAAATGGATGGTTGAGTTATGGTTTATTTCTCCAAGTCAAGGTCTAAGTTTCAAAAAGGAAGAGCCCAAGAAGGAGTCAAAAGGGGTGCACTACACATAAAATAGGATGGTGTGGAAAATTTTACATAAACCTCAATGTTTCAGCTCCCATAGTGCATGTGGGATAAACCCACTTTCAAACTTTTTTATAAAAAAAAAAAATCATTTTTTTCTATTTGACCAATTGACTTCCAAAGTGGTTCCTGAGAAAATGGTGGTGAAATTTTGGAAACTGAAAGAGGGTTTTTCTGAGAACAGGCTAAAAAACAATAACCTCTTTCAGTTTTGTCATATCTACTACTGATTGGGAGGACCAAGATCAGCTTTGAGCCCTACCTTTCGGATCTCATAATTTTCTAGTTTAACACGTGTTTGGAATGCAGATCTCGGGAAAATGGAAACAAATATCAGGAAACTGAAAGAAGTTTATTCTCATAATGGGCTAAAAAAAAATTAACTACTTTCATTTTTGGCAGATCTTTTACATATTGGGAGAACCGAGATCATATTTGAGCCCTAGTTTTAGGATCTCAGAATTTGCATGTTTGACACATGTTTTTGGAATGCAGATCTCGGGAAAATGGACACACATATCAGGAAACTGAAAGAGGATTTTCCTCCGCACAGGCTAAAACAAAATAACCTCTTTTATTTTTGGGATATATGCTACATATTGTGATAATATATATCATCGTTGAGTGTTATTTCTACAGTAGGTTGGTTTGTTTTTGGGGATACAATTCTAGATTTTGATGTAAGAGACTGCTCTTTTGGGGGAATTGGATAATTTTGACCTCTGTATCCTAAAGGAGGGTTCTATTCCTGTATATATCTTTTAAATTCAATGTAATGGGAGTTTGATTTTCAACAGAGAGACTACTGCTTTGGACTGTGCTAATTTTTCCTGAATATTATTTTAATGGAGCAGTTTCTGCCCTTTAAATTTGGGATCCATCACAGTGTTTCATGTTCAGCATGTGTTCCTTGTAAGATCATTTTCATACTGTGTTTTTTCGACTAATATTTTTTACACCATTCTCTAAGAGAAGTGTTAGGAATCCATCCACACATGATGCTCCTTTCACAATGACTATGTTGTTAAATGTAGTGGTTATATTTACAAAATCCATCCTTTGTTAGCTACTCTGTTTAGTAACCCTGTGCTTTCCTTTCTGCTAAAGCTTCCACTAGAGATTCATCCATTGATTGATGCCTATAGGGAAGCGGGATTTCTCCTCTTTTCTTCTCTCATTTACATCATTTATTTGGAGCATTGGGCCTACTTTTCCCCAAGTTTGCAGGTAGAAACTAGCCTCAACTCCATAGCCCAATGATTGTTTATCTCTTGTTGTTTCGACCCAAAAGTTTCAAATAAATCCCTGTACTTCATAACTAGCCTAAGATTCACTTATTGCAGCCACCCTTAATTGGCACAGAGAGATCCCTCTCTGTTCTGGTAGGGCTAGATGCCAGATCAAAAGCTTGGTCTGTGGTTACCTCGAAATTGCCCTATTCAACCTGAGGTTCAATCCAAGTGCTAACTGGATGGATAGTGGATTACCCAAGCCGCGGAAGCCAGGTTCCGAGTATGTCTACTAGCACCATCGGTAAAGCCAAAATGACTCATCTCATCCAATAATACCTGCCAAAGAAGATCAAAATCATCAAAGTCACACCAAAAATCGAAAAAAAAACATGTAGAAAAATACAATATATACAACGAAGAAAATGCTAGGTTGTAACATAGGCATAATACTTCTTCAAATAGAGCCCATTTCTGGGCTCCACCAGCTCATTCCCATCAAAATAAATCAAAGTGTAAGCTCCCTTTCTCTGGACTTTTTTTATGATAAATGGGCAATACCACATAGATTTGAATTTTCCTACCCCCAAGGCATCCTTCTCTTGGGCATAAACCAAGACAAGGTCACCTTCAGAGAAAACCCTAGTCTTAACCGCCTTATCGTACTGAACCTTCACTTGTTTCTTATGCACCTCATTCATCGTAGCTACATCTCGGCTCTACTCATCGAGATGTTCTATATGGATAAGGTGTTCTTCGAGACTAGAAGTGTCAGGAAGGAGTTAAATTGCCAACTTAAGAGAAGGAATTTCACATTCAATTGGAAATATAGATTCCAACCCATAAGTTATTTGAAATGGAGTGAAACTATTTGCAATATTTACAGACATCTGGCATGCCCAAAGTGTAGGGTACAACATGATGTGCCAATTGGATCTAGCTTTATCAATTTTCCATTTAAGAATTGTCTTCAAGGATTTGGCAATGGCTTCAACTTGTCCATTGGCTTGAGGATAATAAGGAGATGAATTCTCCTACCAAAAACCCAATTTGAGAGCCAATTCAGCCATTGTATTGTTCTGAAAATGACTGCCATGGTTAGTGGAAATATCTTTGGGGATACCAAACAGAGAAACAACTTGATTGAATAGGAACATGGTTGTTGTCTCGCCATCATTCCCAAAAGTAGGCATAGCCTCAACCCACTTCATAAATTAGTCTATAGCAATAATGTACATATGACCCTTAGCTGAAGGCGGGTTACAAGTAGTATAATCAATAACCCAATTTGTGAATGGACTGATAGTGATGTCAGGAAAGAGGGGAGCTGGATGAGTGCGCATCTTTTGAGTATAAACCTGAAATGGATGACACTTTTTGACCGCTTCAACACAATATTTGAAAATTGAAGGCCAAAAGTATCCTGCACACAAGATTTTTTGGGCTATAGCAAAACCAGATAGATGAACACCACAAGCTCCACTATGGCAATCATTCATCACAAGCTCAACTTCTTTGAAAGTTAATGATCACGAGTTCATAAATTTTTCTCAAAATTCAAAGTTACATGATTGGGTTAAAACCAGGATGGTTGCGTAGATATCATCTTCCTAATTCTGACACCATGAACAGTTCGACAAACCGATGTCATATGAGGAATATATCGCGTTCTGATCGAAATGCCAAATAGGTAAAATTGTGACAGTTTAACTAGGTTTGGCTGCGATGCACAGTCAACAAAGTGGAGGTACAGTCAGCAAAACATAATATTCCTCAAAATATTCCTTTCTTCGAGCCAATCAATGGTTGAAAATTGTCACAATTTTATTTTTTGGATGGGTTCAAGGAGCCAATGAGAGGTCGCTACATGGCCATCCCTTAGGCTGCCACATAGCCCTACAACTGCACGTTAAAATTTTTGTGAGGGTCTGCAGGAATCGACCCCTAGACCTCCCGTCAGGCACTCATAGACCTTACCACTTACGCTATGCATTGGTTCTTAGCCTCCATGGGTTTTGGGTTTGTATTATGGTTTAGTGAAATTGCATATGGGGGTTGGGAATCACCAGCGGTCCCAAGATGCCAGTGGTTCTAAAGTATTGTCACATGGCGGTGACAAATGTTAACAACTCTGCACAGTTAGCACTAACCATCGACTATCAACTGAAGGTTCAACTCATTCAACCCACAGTTCAAACATTCAAATGGCAGTTATGGTATAGGGTTCTACCTAACCGTTGTCTAACTAACGATTTTGGGGGTGCGCATGTGGCCACCGCCTAAACCGTGACATTTATTGTGTAGGTTAATTGGAAGAAAAGAGAGAGGCATGAAATTTTTGGCGGCCTACCCAATTTTAAATCTAGTTAAGTGGAGTTCTCCACTTTTAGTGGCGCTTTCCTAGCTGAAACTGGGCAAAAGAGTAGGAGACTCAATTTTTTCCCATTCTGAGTGAATGAAGAGTCATTTTTGACTAATTGGAGTATTCTGGATCCACTGGTGTAGATAAAACAATGATTAGAGCACTGTAACTACATGTAATAGCAGGATTTTGAGCATAATGAATGATGTACAAGCCACTGGGAGTTGGACCAGAAGATGTAGCCTAGTAGGGTGAACTACTTCATCATGCCTGGTGTGTAAATTTCATGTGGTGACTTATTTCTATATTTTACACTGTTTTTTAGTGTTATTTTAGCTTATTTTAGCTTCTAATTCACTAAAAATCATATGGTAAAACTCCTTAATACTTATGCAAACTAATGAATTGAGTATGCACATGTTTTTAAATCTAAAAGACACTTATCAAAAAAAAACTAATATAGTCATTTCAAATCAGGTTGGTATTAGAGCTAGATTTTATTCTCTAGTGTTGTTTAGTGCAAAGAATTGTTTAACTATTTGCAATTTTTAGATGCTTACAAGGCTCAATCTTAAAATAGGAGAATAAAAATTGGTGGAAGAAGAGGGGTCTCAAAAGGAGCCAAAGAAAAGGAAAGAAAGATTGCCACAATCTCCACCACCTAGTTCACCTCCTAAATAAGTAGAAGCTCCATTAAGCATGCCTCGTGAGGAAGGAGAAATCCATGAAGAATTTGACCCTAAGGAGGAAGAAAGATTGTTCAGGAAAGCATTCCTTGACGTGAATAAGATGGTTGGAATCCTTTAACAAGAAAAGAATGAGGGACTGGAAGGAGAAGGATATAAACTTCAAAAGGAAGGACAAGGATCTTCAAGAGGTCAACATGATGATAATAAGTCAAAAAATGTAAATGGAGGAAATGGAGGCAATGGAGAGCCACCATCTTCACCCTCATCATCATCATCATCCTCTACTTCTTCTTCAGTACATTAGCCACACAAGTCCAAGAGCACTGGTAAAAATCCTTTTTTAAAACTTGATGTTAAGTTCGAATTTCCAATGTTTAATGGTGAAGTCAATGCAGAAAAGCTAGATAATTGGATTAGAAAATTAGAGGTCTATTTGAGAATACATAACCTTCCAGATGATGATACCAAAATTCAATTAGCTTCTTTGAGAATGGAGGATGCAAATCTTGCTTAGTGGGAAGCCAAGACAAAGGAGGAAATAAAGAAACATGGTAAGATTATTCTATCATGGTAAAAGTTTATTATGCTTATTAAACAAAAATTTTATCCATTATCTCATATGAAAAAATCCACCATGAACTGGCAAAACCTTAGGCAGTTAAAGGGACAAAATGTGCAATAATACACCCAAGAATTTAGGAGAAGAGCTATCTTATTAGGGGTGGTTTTGTAGAGCCAAGATGCTTTGCTAAAGTACATAGGAGGCTAACATAAATACCTAAAACATTATATTCTCATGTTTAACCCCACCATTCTAGATGAAGTTTGTGTTCAGGGCACACATATAGAAGCTAGAGGGAAGAACATTTCTGAAGAGGGTAGAAAGAAAAATTTTAAGGGTAAAGCCAAAGAAAAGACCTCAAAAGGTAAAAACAAAATGAATTCATCTATTAAGAAAGAGGGAGAAAAAATAACTTGTAAACATTGTTCAAAGGAAGGCCATGATGAAACTCATTATTGCCAAATTACATCCTCAATTCAGGCCAAAGAAACCCAATAACAAAGGGAAACATAAAACTACTGCTAAAACTCAACATGATTTAGGATTTGATTCAGGTGATGAATCTAAAATTACAGCCATGGGATTGAAGAACATGAAGGGAAAAGAAATTGAAACTAAATCCAGTACCAATACATCAAACTGTCACATAAATCTCCAAATAAAGAAGAAAAAATAGAACTATTTCATGTGGGGGTCATATCCAAGCATACCAAGATTAACACACTGTTTGACAGTGGGTCACAAGAAAACTTAATCTATGAATATTTTTCCAAGAACTTAACCTTGAGACCATACCACATCCAAAAACATATCCATTGGGTTGGATTTGTAAGGATGCAAATCTACAAGTTTCAAAGAAATGTATATTGAGGTTTGCAATCACTACAAGCTTTGTTGACACAGTTGAATTAGATGTGGTTCTGCTTGACATAAATGGTATTATATTAGGGATTCCTTACTTGTATGACAGGAAAGATATCTTCCATCACCATGAGAAAAATTATCATTTATTCAAATATGGCAAGGAGTTCATTGCTAGAGCACATTGCAAGAAGACAAACATTTCTTTGGTAAATGCTGGACAGGTAAAGAGGCTGGTAAATTCAAGCAATAATTTTTTTCTTCTTATGATTAAGCTTAAAGTTGATATTAATCATGAATATTTTGAGGGATATGATCCTAATTTGAAATCATAATTATATGATATGGTTAATGGACATCATGATATTTTTAAGGAGCCAACATGATTGCCTCCAAAAATGGAAATTCAACACGAGATTCAGTTTCAGTAAGATTGTCCTCTTCCAAATATCGGTATGTATCACATGTTGATAATGGAGAATGTTGAAATAAAGAGGCAAATTGAAGGGATGTTGGATAAAGGAATCATAATTCCAATCACCTCGCCATGCAGTTCACCCATAGTCTTGATACCAAAGAAAGATGGGACTTGGCGCATGTGTGTAGATTTTCGAGCTTTGAACACAATTACGGTAAAAAATCGTTACCCACTCCCAAGAATAGATTTTTTTCTTGATCAGCTGAAAGAAGCAAAGTTTTTCACTAAGTTATATTTACGAAGTGGATATCATCAAGTAAGAATTGCAGAAAGTGATATATGGAAAACTGCATTCAAAAGCAAACAAGGACTCTTTGAGTGGTTAGTTATGCCTTTTGGTTTATGTAATGCACCGACAACTTTCATGCAAGTTATGGATAATGTTTTGCGACCATTCCCTGATGAATTTTTTATTGTGTACTTAGATGATATTTTAATTTTTAGCAAAACAAGAGAAGATCGTGTATTACATGTGAATAGAGTGCTTGATATTTTGAAGAAAGAGAAATTGTTTCTTAAGATGTCAAAGTGTGAGTTTGGAAAGACTTATTTGGTCTATTTGGGACATACTATAGGAGGAGGAGAATTGAGGATTGGCCCTTCTAAAGTGGAGGCCATTGTGAATTGGACCACACCCAAAACAGTTGCCGAGGTAAGAAGTTTCTTAGGTGCAACTCAATATTGGAGGAAGTTTATTGCTAAATTTTCTTCCATCACAGCTCCTATGCATGCAGTGACAAGTCTGAAGAAAGGCTTCCAATGGGGAGGCAAAGAGTAGAAAGCTTTCAAAGCTTTAAAATACAAGATCAGTTCCGCTCCATTCCTTGCTTTACCAAATTTGAGATATCCATTTGAGATACAAACTGATGCTAGTGATTATGCCATGGGCACAATTCTTTTGCAACATGGTAAGCCTATTTCCTTTCATTCAGGAACCTTTAATGGTGTTGTGACTAATTATTATACATATGAAAAGGAACTATATGTGTTGGTACAAAGTGTCAGGAAGTGGAAACACTACTTTATGGGTAAAGAGACTATCATACGCATAGATCACCAACATTACAATACTTGCAGTCGCAAACAAAATTGCAGCAATCAAGACATTTCAGGTGGATGGGATTTCTTCAACAATTTCACTTAGTTATAAGGTAAAAAAAAGGTATTTTCAATAAATTTGCAGATATGCTTTCGATACCAATCATTAGTGCTTCTACTTTACTCAAAAATGATTATGTTGTACATGAGAGTTACATAGAACAATATGCACATGACATTGATTTTCAAGATGTGTATGCTAGTTTGAGTGAAGGGAATCAAGTTGAAGAAAAAGATTATCACATGCATAACAATTTGTTGTTTCATTTGGGAAAGCTATGTATTCCACAAGGAGAGAGGCTAAGTGTCATGAGAGAATTTGATTCTTTTCTTATTGTTGGACCCTTTGGGGTAAGAAAAATAGTGGCGCATCTACAGAGGTATTGTTATTTTCCTCACATGATAGATAGTGTGTCACATTTTATAAGAGGTTGTTCTATGTGTGCAACAAGTAAGCCTAGTAATAGGAAGCTTGGATTGTACATGCCATTACTAGTACCATCAAGTCCATGGGAGAGCGTCTCCATGGAATTTGTTGGAGGTCTACCTATGTCAAGAAGGTAACATGATTATCTTTTCGTAGTCGTGAGTAGATTCAATAAAATGTGTATACTTATGCCATGTAAGAAAACCATTACTGTTGAACAAATCGCTGAAATTTATTTTCAAAATGTTTGGGTTCATTTTGGATATCCCACTTCTATTGTTAGTGATATGGATTCCAGGTTCATTGGGAATTTTGGTCAAATGTATGGAGAATGATGGACACAAAGTTGAAAAAGAGTACCACTTTTTATCCACAAATAGATGGACAAATCGAGTTGGTGAATAGAACAATTGTGCATCTATTGAGAGGATATTGCAACAAACATCTCAAGTTGTGGGATGAAAAACTGCATTACATTCAACACACTTACAACCAGGCAAAGCACTCTTCAACACAAACCTCACCTTTTGAAGTATGCTTTGGGTATTTGTGAAAATCACCATTAGACTTCATCTTTGGGAAGGATGTTGCAATTGGTGGCCATCGTGATATTGATAAGGCTCAAAAGTTCATTGAGAAAATTCAGATGATACATCAACAAGTTCAATAACAGCTTGAGAAAAGTCAAAGCAAATACAAAGAGAGGCATGAAAATCACCAGGTTGAACACAAGTTTCAAGAGGGAGATGAGGTATGGTTGCACATTAGCAAAGAAAGGATGCAAGGGGAAGGTAAAAATCTCAAACCCATTCGCTATGGTCCTTTCAAGATCATAAAAAAAGTTGGTAATAATTCATTCCAACTTAACTTACCTTCTTACATGCAAATGTATTCAGTTGTTAATGTTGAAAACTTACGCATGTATGAGCCACTTTTGATCGATGATCAAGGAAGTGATGTTCAACTACCTTCTATTGAAGATTTCTACCCACAATTTCTGGATGAGCTCAAAGAAGACACAATTTTTTACAGGAGGACAAGAGCATCAAAGAGGGGAAGCATTGACTACCTTCGAGTTGGGCTCAAAGGCAGTAAACCAAGCAAGGAAAAATGGATGGAGGTTGGAAAGGTGAGGGAGTTGTATCCTCATCTACTGAATAGGTAATCAAGTCTTTTGGGGTAAAAAATCTTCCCAATGGGGAGGAATGATCAGGAGTTCATAAATTTTGCTCAAAATTCAAAGTTACATGATGGGGTTGAAACTAGGATGGTTACGTAGATCTCGCTTCCTGATTTCGGCGTCGTGAATGGTTCGAAAAACCGATGTCGTATGAGGAATATATCGTGTTCTGATCGAAATGACAAACAATTAAAATTGTGACAGTTTGAACAGGTTTGTTTGGGATGCACAGTCAGCAAAGTGGAGGCACAGTCAGCAAAAGAGAATATTCCTCAGAATATTCCTTTCATCAAGCCAATCGATGGTTGAAAAGTGTCACAATTTTATTCGTTGTATGGGTTTGAGGAGCCAATGAGAGGCTGCCACATGGCCAACCTTGAGGCTGCCACATGGCCCTGCAACTACACATTAAAATTTTTTGAGGGTCCGCAAGAATTGACCCCCAGACCTCCCATCGAGCATGCACAGACCTTACCACCCACGCTACGCATTGGTTCTTAACCTCCATAGGTTGTGAGTTTGTATTATGGTTTAGTGAAATTTTGTATGGGGGTTGGGAACCACCGATGGTCCCTACCCACCAGTGGTTCTGAAGTATTGTCACATGGCGATAAAAAACATTAACAACTCTACGCAGTCAGCACTAATCGTTGACTATCAACCCGGAGTTCAACTCATTCAAACCACAGTTATGGTATGGGGTTCCTCCTAATTGTTCTCTAACTAACGGTTTTTGGGGTGCGCATGTGGAAACCACCCAAATTGTGACATTTATTGTGTGGGTTAATCGGTGGAAAATATAGATCCACGCCATTTTTGGCACCTACCCAATTTTAACTCCAGTTAAGTGGAGTTCTCCACTTTTAGTGGAGCTTTCCTAGGTGAAACTAGGCAGAAGAGTAGGAGACTCAATTTTCGCCCATTCTAAGTGAATGAAGAGTTATTTTTTACTAATTGGAGCATTATGGAGCCATTCATGTAGAGAAAAAAACCATTAGAGAAATTTAACTATATGTAATATCAAAATTTTGAGCAATGAAAGATGGACAAGCCATTGGGAGTTGGACCAACAGATGTAGCCCATAAGGGGTGAACTGCTTCATCATGCCAGTTGTGTAAATTTCATGTGGTGACTTATTTCCCTGTTTTACACTACTATTCAATGTTATTTAAGCTTATTTTATGCTTCTAATTCACTAAAAATCATATATAAACCATGGTCAAACTCCTTAATTCATATGCAAACTAATGAATTGATTATGCACATGTTTTTAAAAATAAAAGGCACTCAGCACAAAAAAACTAATACAGTCATTTTAGATCAGTTAAGAAGCATCTAAGGATTGAATTGACCCCATGATGATATAGAGTGTCATGGATAATCAAGTAACTTTTAGCTAAGATCCAATTTTCGATGCTCATCTTCAGAAAAAGATAAGGGAAACTTCACAATCTGGAGATAAACTATGAGATCTCCGTACCAAGGATCCTGTGAAGAAATGAGAAAAATATGTTCATCAGGAAATTATTCTTCATAAACAATCTCTTCTCCATAGGGCAACTCAGAAATCAACTCTGCAAATACCAATGACTTCTTAGACTTGGAAGATAGAAATTCAAGATCAAATTCTTGCAACATAACAATCCATCGATTGTATTTTCCCCCAATCACTCGCCTACTTAGAACAAATTGAAATGGATTTACTGCCACCAAACATAAGTTTTGCGAAGGAGGATATAATGTCTGAGCCTGGAAAACATGGACAACTGCCAAAGCTAGTTTCTCAATCGGAGAATACCGGCGTTCAGGACCCACCAAGCCTTGACTAAGGTAGTACACAACATGCTCGCAAAGAGAATCATCTTCCTGAACCAAAACCATACCTATGGTAGATTCTGTTGCAGTGAGACACAAGAGGAAATCCCTGTTATAATCAAGTGGACTCAGTAATGGAGTAGAGGTCAATGCTTTTTTCAAAGCATCGAATGAACATTAAGCAAAGTCATCTCAGAAAAATGGAACTCCCTCTTTTAAAAACCTCATAAATCCTTTTGTAATCTCAGCATAATTCATGATGAATCTCCGTAAGAAATTGTATTTTCCTTATAGACTTCGAAGTTGATGGATTGAAGACGGGGGAGGCAATTGAAGTATTGCCTCAACCTTGAAGGGATCTACCTGAATCCCTTCCGTAGACACGATGAACCCCAACAACCGATTGGATGTGACAGCGAAAACACACTTATTAGGGTTCAACCAAATTTTATAATACCCACATCATTCAAAAACTTGAAGAAGGTGTGAAGGATGATCAATTCTCTTGCGAGAACGAGCAACTAAATCATCCAAATACGCCTAGATAATATGTTTGATTTCATGGAAGGCATAGGAAATGGCCGCTGAAAGGTAGCTCTAGCATTTTTAAGACCGAAAGGCATCTTCTTGTAAGAAAAAGTACCCCAAGGAAAAATAAAATCAGTCTTATGCTGATATTTAGGATGGATAGTGATCTTATTATATCCCAAGAAACTGTCCATGAAGGAGAAAATATCATTCCCTGCACACTCATCGATGATCTGATCTATAAATGGTTTGGGGTAATTTTCTTTAGGACATACCTTATTCAAATCCCTAAAATCAATGAAAAATTGGATCGTTCCTTGTTTCTTGTCCACAGGAATTGGATTTGAAACCCAATCAGTTAATGGAACGGGGTATATGAAACCCGCCTTAAGCAGCTTCTCCACCTCAGATTTGATAGTTGGAGCCTTCCTAGGGTTGACCAAACGAAGCTTCTACCGAATAGGCTTCAAATTTTCATATTTCTTGATCTCATGTTGGACAATAGATGGATATATACCACGAATTTCCTCATAAGACTAAGCAAACACATCCCGAAATTCTCGAAAGAGATCGGTCTAAGTCTGAATCTCTTCAGGGGAACATTAAGCTCCGACGAAGAAATTCTCAATAATGTTGAGATATCTGGAGATGTTCACCGGGGTAGTAGCAGAAATGACAACCATGTTCCCTTTAGCGAAAACCTGTGCTGGTGCTAAAGGGTTCAAGACTGGGTAAAAAGGACCATAAGATTGAAGGCTAGAGAAACTTGATTTAACTTCTCGTAAGTCTGGTAGAAGATAGGATCAATGACGCAAATAATCCCACGATCTCTCTACACCAGTAATTGCTTCAAGGATGGCCTCTTCAGATGGAAGAGTGGTATCAAGGAAATCCTAAGTAGAAGATGAACTAAGAGTCCAAGCCAGAGCCACATCTCCATCCAATTCCTCTAGTGAAAGAGAAACTGACATGGAATTTGCAGATTCAATAATAGATCAATAAGAAATCTCAGTTTTAGACATAGGAAATTCCATTCCACCCACTTTGCCTTCTTCTAATGTGGAGGTAGGAGAAGGCAAGGTCCAAGGGTCTGAAAAATAATAAGTTTGAAAAAAATCTCTCTGAGTAGGAACCCTGGAGGATGAAATAACATTGATATGAACCGAAGGAGGTAGAAAATCAAAAGTACCCATCAACAGTGTATACATTCCAACCCCCAAATTCTCAACAGGTTGCTTAGCTTCATTCACCAAGGGAACATTCGAGTCAGCAGATGCAGTTAGATCTACATGAGAATATTCCATTTGATCAACAGTGACAATCCTCCCTACGTGAGGGAAACATAAAATTTGAAATAATGAGGAATCCATCTCATAGATCCAATTTCGCCCAAACAGAAGGTTTTAGTCTAGATTTGCATCAAGTATCTCGACCTCAATATTGACAGTTTTACCCCCAACACTGTTACACAACATTTTGTCATTGTCCCTGTAATTCCCATCCCGCACATTGGAGGCTCATTTCTGTTACCAAAATAAAGTGTTATTCCTTTCAAAGACCATCATTGCATCCCTTGCCATGAGGAAAACATTCCTTCTCTTGACGATTTCCTGAACAGACCATCAGAAACACATGTTTTTGCCTTGGCGCTGGTAGCCCGTTATGTCCTCGCGCTAATGAGGAAGATTAAAATTGGACCTCGCGCCAGCTGGCATTCTATCTCAGTTAGCTACCCGCGCCAATCTCTTTATGGAAATTTTTATAAAAATAGATACGAAGTTTCCATCATAAAAACTTCGTGGGCAATTCATATGGAGTGGTTGGACTGAATAAGCATGGCATTCCTCCTTTGGCCTCTTGTTTCCACCTTTTGAGGAAACCTCCCATGGGATAAGGCCTCCCTTCCACTATTGTAGGGATCCCAACCTCCTCCTCTCCCTCTATAAATATAGCCATCTTCCATTGATGAGCTAGTTCAACAGCTGAACTGAACATATCATAGCTGAAATGTTGAAGAGATTCCTTTATGTTTTGCTAGAAAAGATAGAATGGAAGAGACCCTTATTGAGAGAGCTTAGGCTTGTGTCTTCATCCTATCTAAATTCCCCAACAATTCATCGAGATGCGCTTCAACTGAACCCCACTGAAGGAGGTTGCGACGTCAAGGCTCCGGTTGTAACTCTTTCTTCTATTAATACATATACATGACTATTTCCTAGTTCCCATCTTGCATTAATGAGTTTTATTTGATGAAATATTCTTAACCCTCCTTGACTAGTTAGTAATTATGAATAAGATCATTGTTTTGTATGCTGCTCTTTTTTGCTGATCTTCGTGCAGGTATTCAAGCATTGTTGCAGAAGGATTGTGACCTGTCAGAGAAGAGATCAAGAGGCCACCACCACGACAGCTACGACAACAGTGTTGGACTCCAGGTAGGCCAATCTACCTTGTCCTTTTCATTCATTAATTAGGAACCTACACTTTAGCTTGTCCCTTTGTTACTAGACCCACTCTAGGGCTAGAGGGATCGTCCCTGTCGATAGAGAGGATTTACCTTCATAACAAATTGGCGACTCTGCTTTATCTAGTCGACTTCATTCGTTTTCTTGCTTGTCTGTCTTTTCTAACTTGCTTGATTGTTTAGAATCCTCTTGTTCAGCTCCAGAGTGTCAAGATTGACCTCTTCTCATTGGTTTCCCCATTCTCCCATAGATATTTGGCTTGGTGCATTATTTGTTTGAATAGTCATGCCAATTGACACTTATTTATTTTGTTTGGCGCGGATTACCGCCGTACAGTCGCGTCGAACCCTGTAGGGTTTGGTTTGACCTTCCTGTTGAGTTTTTGGTCAGTTGTGCTTGACTCTGGGTTTTTTTTTGGTTTGCAATTGGTATTTTGGAGTTATTTTGATTTCTTTAGACTTTTTCTTCTTAGATATTTGTCTATTTTCTTATCAACGTAGTTCGTAGCCCTAGGGTTCTAGGTGTCTTTCGCTCACTGAGCCTTCTAATTGAAGGTCGAGTCTTTTGGTTTTTGTCAGTTCTATTCCTTGATAAGTTGCCTAAGTCTTTCTTGATCCTTGGAGTTTCGGTTTGTTAAACGATCACTTTTGTGTTTGTTTGACTCCCATCTCTTCATTTTCAAGCATAGATCACATTGCTCGTTTGGGTCATTTAGAAGGCTTTCACTTTGTTTGAAAGAGTGTGTCATTGGTTTGAGTTCTTTTTTGTGTTTGTATTGCTTTGATTGAATCATTCAGTTTAGCTCTCTACATTCACAATACTCATAACTAGTGTTTGATTTGATTTTTGATGTAATTAGTGCATTGTGTGCTTCATTTAATTGAAAAATAAAAAAATTGCATCCTTTCGTTTACATCAGAAATGAAAAAGTCTTTCGCATAACTAGAACTTGCATCTAGGAAAGAGTTTTCATTTCTGTTTTTTATTTTATTATATGCATTAGGATATTTCTTTGTATGTTTTCCTTGTTTGCTATTATCTGAAAGATCTTTATCCTTCTCTTAATTAACATTCATCAAATGGAAAATGGTGTTCTTTTGCATATAGCTTGCATTTAGGAATTTTCAGATCAAAATTCGGTAGGGCCTTGAAACTGAAATATTAATTCAAGATCAATTGTAAAATTCATTCAATTAACCTAAGGAATCATTGGAACCTAACGCAAACATTTTTAGCAGTCTAAGCTAGAGACGTGTTTCGGTGTCTTTAAACCTAGTAGTTGTTGTTCACCATCTGGCTTTAGAAAACGCTAGTACAGACTTGTGCTCCTTGTACTGTCGAGTATATAAAGCGATAACCCTATAGGCTCAAATCCTTTATCCATAGGAAGCCAATTTTGTCACCCTATAACCGTGATACACCGAACACAGCATTCGGGGAGACTACCTACACGTACATTAAGACCTTGGTCATTTCTCTTTCATTTCATCACCAAGGTGTATATGGCAATTCACGGAAACTTGGTACACCTTCTTGCCTAGATTACCTGAGTAGTAATTTTGATCTTTTCGTGACTCCTTAAAAACTGAAAAGATCATCAAGCTCTTGTCCTTTCATGCTCGTTTCAACCTGAAAGTGATAGAGTCACATTTTGCCTATTTCTCGACTCTTAAAATATGAAATGACATAGTTTTGTTTCAATGTCTTAAAATATTAACTGTCCATAAAATATTCCTGGTTAAAGTTATCTTCCTTAGTGTTTTGTATTTTATGGTTGTTTCCTATGGAAACATTTTCGGAGTTTACCAACCAAGGAATCCCCTCCAAAGGGAATCCTGGTCCTTTTCCTTCTTTTGGAAATGTTGGTGCTCCTTATACGGCAACATTGTCCCTGCCTGGGTTAACTGTTGGGTTGCCTGTTTGGTTATTTTCCACCTCTGTGATCTCGAGTGTTCCGCCCACTGTACAACCACCCCCTCCACCTGGACAACATCATGTTGATTTTAAGGGGGATCTCTCCCATTCTTCACATATTTCTTCAGCCTCCTCTTCTTCTTCGCTTGGTGAAAGTCTGGACTCTAGTAACCAGGTGGCTAAGAATAAGAAGAAGAAGAAGGTGAAAAAGAAGAATTCAGATAAGAGAGAGGCTAGCTCTGCGGTTATTGTGCCTCAGACACCCTCCATTGAGAAATTGTCCAACCTTCCATGGAAAGTCAAGTTCCCTTGCATGTTGTGCAAAGGATACCATCTTCTTCGAGACTACCCTAGTATTCCCAAGGTACTTGAAGCATGGTCCAATAGCCTTCCATCGTTTCCTTTGGCTTCTAGAAGTCATATTAGTGGCACATCTTTGACTAGCGATGACAAGACTCATAAGAAACATGGTAATATTACCAATCCCTATAAGTTGTGTGAGGGGCATCATCCCATTCACATTTATCTATACATGGATGAAGCCAAGACAGTCTTGGACAACCCTATTTTTTCTGCACCCTTCCTTCCATCTGGTTACGAGAAGATTTCTTCGCGCCCTCTGCTAGTTGGTTCAATGATCGATTGAGAGTCATCCTTGGTCAATCCCGCTACCTCAGAAATTCAAATTCAAGAATCCACTCCCAACCAACCATTGGTCGTGGAATCGGTCGATCTAATCTCGCCTATGGATCATCAAGTCTTTTCCATCGAGATTGGATCTCACCCCCCTCATGTTCTTCTTGTTTCTTCAGGTTCCTCGGACTTGGAGAAATATCCTTCCATCCCTGTGATTCAAGAATTTTCTCTTCCTGCTCCCATGTCTGTGGTCCAGGAGGATGCTTCTCTTGCTTTGGTAACACTAGGGGAAGACCATCTCGGTTCCCTGGTACCCCCTCCAAGTAGTTTGGTCACTTCCTTCGATTGGATTTGATTTGCAGGATACCGCCTTCCTTCTTATGTGCCTTTTGAAATCACAGTACAGACCTTTGATATGGTCATACCTAGCATAATTATAGATGAAGGTGCTTCTGTTAGTATTTTGTCTTCAACTAATTGGAAATATTTTGGTTCACCACCGCTTGTGCCTATTACCCAGAATCTGTTCGCATTTAACAAAGGATCCAATCAACCGTTGGGAGTCCTTCTGGAGTGTCCTATCACTTTGGGAGGGAAAATTGTCTATATAGACGTGATGGTGGTTCAAGGTACCTTGGATTTTAATTTACTCTTGGGACGTGAATATGCTTATGCCATGGGGGCACTCGTCTCTTCCCTCTTTTGTGTGATCTGTTTTCCACATGAAGGTTATATCGTGACCCTTGATCAGCTTTCGTTCTTTGGTCCTGAGATGGTAGCTATTCCACCATCATCTCTACCAGATTTTCATCCACCAGTTGTATCTTCCCAGCCACGAGTTAGTTATGTGGCCACTTGTTCATTTCCCTCGTCTAGTGATAATGCTGTCAAGTACCGTTTACTGGGGGCATTTGATCGTGATTTCCGAGATGTTGTTCTCCCATCAGATGCGAACCTCTTGGGAGCCATGACCTCTTATTTATTATGGTAAAAGGATAGGGAGCACAGTTCGTTTTCTTGTGTCAAGCTCCTTAAAAATGAAACAAACACTTTTCGAGGATAGTTCGTCTTCTATGTCAACCTCGTTAAAAAATGAATTAGACCACAAGGATAGTTATTTTAGTGTGTCAAGCTCATTAAAAAAATGAAACATGGTTTTTTTCAATTCGAGTCTTTGTTTAGATCTTGTAAGATCCCAGTCGAGTCTTTCTCTGATCTCGCAATTTGAACCTTCACTACATCTTCTTTTCATTCATTACAGATGGACTAAAGCTTGTGGGGCATGTACCTTGAATTAAGTCACCATGTTGGGGGCATGCAAACATTTCAAGCATAGTTTGTTAAAGTTTCATCATTGTCTAAAAATGAAACCAATCATAGTTTACCTTTGTTTCAAACTTGTGTAAAAATGAAACCAATTTTCAAGCATAGTTTGTTTTCGTTTCAAGCTTGTGTAAAAATGAAACCAACTTCAAGCAGAGTTTCCTGATTTCAAGCTTGTGTAAAAATGAAACCATTTTTATTTTACCTCTCGTGATTTCCATTTTATCAACCTGTTTTTCTAGATGAACCTTGGTTTTCTCATTCCATCGTCCCCATCTGTTTGGCCAATCATATGCCTTCACTTGATTGTTTTACCTATTCCTGAGGAACCGATATAATGAGTGGTCTTGTTAGCCAACCTCTTAACCTTAACTTGCTCTGAGAAGTTCCACCATCACTGAAACCAGTTGCTACTCGTAATACCACTCGTTCCTCTAGGAGGAGTCATCTTTCAGCTCTTTTCTGACTCTCTAAAATTGAAAATATTGTCGAGACTCTTGTCGTTTTGAACTCGTTAAATGGATGTGAAACGATATTTACCGAGTATATGTTTACCCATTTTTCAAGTTGGGATAGATTATTTACGAAAAAGGAATACCTTAGCCTACCGCGACTAAGAGGCTCCTTCAGATATTGTTTTCTAACTTTTCGGATCAGAGAGACTATTTACAAAAAGGTACATGATAGAGTTTTTTTTTCCACTTCTTTTCAAACTCTCTAAACATGAAAAGATGTCAGGTTCTCCCTTTTTCAGAATCGTTAAACCCTGATGACATTGGAAATTGTCCCAATGAGGTTACTCGATTTCCTCCATCCTAGGGCTCGTAAAATATACTAGGATGGATTTGTCTAAAGGATAAACTTACATTGTAAGCATATGCTATCACCTTCAAGCTTGTTTTCAAAAATAATTGGGGTACTCGCCAGTAATGGTGGGGGAAAATGGAACCATTTTTTAGTTGTGTTGCCAGTATGTCGCTCTTGAAAATGACATTCGTTTGCATTCTTGTCAGGTTGGGGACATATCATTTCGTCATTTTTTCCTCCATGGGTTTGGGTAATCTTTTTTTACCTCTCATCTACTCTTTTCCACTTCAGTATGACCTCAAATCCCTTAATGTCAAATACTACAAAATCCAGAGTCGTGTCACTGATATGTTCAAGAGAAGTTTTCCTTTGCAATTTTTGACCTCCCTCTGATTCTCTATTGGTACTGATTCACTATCATCATGTCCCTCTATCTCGTGTCGATGATGTGGGACACATTATGGCCCTCCTTCAACCAGGTCACTTCTTGTCGACTTCAGCTCGTTATCTAAGAAGTTGGTCTAGAGACTCCCTATCGGTACCTTGGAGCCTACATGCCTCAATGGCAAGTTCTTCGCATTCGATGAGAGGTCAACATCATTGGCCTTCGATTGAGTGATTCTACAGGTGTTCGATGCTAGATCACTATTCACATTTCGTGGATTTTACCTATTGTACCTTGAGGGCCATCATCATTATTGGTGGTTTCTCTCATGCCTGTTAACAATTTTCATCATTGGCTAGTAATCAAGTGATTTTCTTTCATGTTTGACTTCAGCTCACATATTCGCATGCTTGAATTTGTTCTTGTTCGGATCGATATGGAGCGCAAGACCCTGGGTTTTGTCTGATAAGATCCATGCTGCGGGATATTGTAATTTATCATGACTTATTACATGACTCTTTTGATTGGATGGATGCAACCATACCTGAGTCTATGTATTAATCATCACAGCTAGATGGCTGCATCCATACCTCAGATCTCAGTTTATATATGTGCTTTATTATGGATGGATACGCCCATACCACATATTCATGTATCAGAGATATCAGTTGTATTTTTAATTGCAGGTCTTTCGACATCGGTGTTTGGTTCGAATGTGTTCTTGTAAAGCATTTCACCCCTTACTCTCTCTCAGACCTCGTGCTTTAGGGGGCATCTATTACACAACATATTTTCACCATCCCTGCAATCCCCATCCCACACATTGGAGGCTCATTTCTATGACCAAAATAAAGTGTCATGCCTTGCAAAGACCATCATTGCATCCCTTGCCATGAGGAAAAAATTCCTTCTATTGACGATTTCCTGAACAGAACATCAGAAATACATATTTTTTCCTTGACGCTGGTAGCCCGTTATGCCCTCGTACCAATGAGGAAGATTAACAACGGACCCCGTTCCAGCTAGCACTATGTATCAGTTAGCTGTCCACACCAATTTGTGTATGGAATTTTTTTTTTAAATATAGGTGAAGTATCCATCATAACAACTTCGTGGGCTAGTCATAGGGAGTTGTTCGACTAAATAACCACGACCTTCCTCCTTTGGCCTCTTGTTTCCACCTTTTGAGGAAACTTCCCATGGGATAAGGCCTCCCTTCCACTCTTATAGGAATCCCAACCTCCTCCTCTCCCTCTATAAATATAGCCATCTTCCATTGATGAGCTAGTTGAACAGCTGAACTGAACATATCATAGCTGAAATGCTGATGAGATTCCTTTACATTTTTCTAGAAAAGATAGAACAGAAGAGACCCTTATTGAGAGAGCTTAGGCTTGTGTCTTCATCCTGTCTGAATTCCCCTTCGATTCATTGAGACGCGCTTCGATTTAACCCTGCTGAGGGAGGCTATGACGTCAAGGCTCTGGTTGTAACTCTTTATTCTATTAATACATATACATGATTATTTCCTGGTTCCCATCTTGTGTTAATTTGTTTTATTTGATGTAATATGCTTAACCCTCTTTGACTAGTTAGTAATTATGAATGAGATAATTGTTTCGTATGCTGCTCTTGTTTGTTGATCTTCGTGTAGGTATCCGAGCCTTGTTGCGGAAGGATTGTGACCCGTCAGAGAAAATATCAAGAGGCCACCACCACGACAGCTACGAAAACAGTGTTGGACTCCAGGTAGGCCAATATTCCTTGTCCTTTTCATTCATTACTTAGGAACCTACACTTTGGCTTGTCCCTTTGTTACTAGACCCACTCTAGGGATAGAGGGATCGTCTCTGCTCATAGAGAGGATTTACCTTCATAAAAAACACATATGGGTAAAGATAGAACGATGCCAAGTGGCCTATGAGAATTACCATCAAACTCAATCATAAGAGTAGCAGAAGGGACAGCTAAAGGAGATCCAATAGCCTTCTAACATGTGAGAGACATCACACACATGGAAGCACCCTTGTCGATAACTGTTCGAAAGATATTTATGTATACTTAATATGAAAATCCATATGATGAGGAAGTCTCTTTTTGAATTTCGACATGTCAAATTTTATTATCAGAGAATTCTTTGGATCGACAGTCCCAATGGCAATGAGCAATTCACTTTTTTGTGCAGGAAATGATTGGAGTACCTCTAATGCAGACATGGCACAAGGGCTTTGAGCCAGATCTTCTAATATCTAGTAGTTATGTGTAGCCTTGGAATTAGGATTGATCATCGTACGCTTTGTAGACCCTTTAGGCATCTGAGGTATTGGCTCAATTGCAGGCTTATCTATATGGAGTGGCTCAACATTATTAGGAGCACCCTTAGATTTCAAAGTATCAAATTTGCCATAATCATGAGATCTTGTAGTGATATGTGCATGAGAACTCATCATGTATATGTTTGATGGATTTTCCCCTTCCTGGTTGCGTCCACAGGGAGCTCCATTATTTGCATTTGCACCGGCATTAGGATTGATCTTCGTATGCTTGGTGGACCCTTTCAGAGTTCGAGGTATAGGCTCAACTGCAGGCCTCTCTATATGGAGTGGCTCACCATTACTAGGAGCAACTTTAGCTTTCAAAGACATAGCTTCGCCATAATCACAAGATCTCATAGCAATATCTGCATGAGAACTGATCATGTATATGTGTTATGGATTTTCCCCTTCCTAGTTGCCCTCAGAGGGAGCTCCAATATTCACATTCACGCCAACAAGCAATTGTTGCCCTTGGCAAAAAGGGTTTGTTAGTACAGCCTGAGAGCTAGAAGAACCCTACTGTGCTAACAAGTGCTGAGCATCCTAAATTTTTGGGAAGAGGTGAGTAAGATGGTCTCTAGTGCATAACTTGCATGGAAACTTAATCTTCTTTTATTATCCATCTTACCCTCTCCAACATGATCGTTGGATCTATTCGTGTTTCCCTTCCCATCCTTATCTTTATTCTTATTATTCTATCGCTTCTTCTTCCCATCAATTTGTTGATTTCCTTTGGGGTTAGAAGTTGGAACGACATTAATAGCCAAGGGCTGAGAAGGAGTTGACACTGAAGACGAAACCTGACCAGAATAAGTAGATTGTATAGAAAAATTCTGCAATTGATTTAGCAGGTTAGCCGTATCACTATCGATCATATCGATAAGTCCGTTACCATGAGGACTAGGTTTGGTTTTTGGCTAAATCTATCTTGGAGTAAGGAGCATCCGGAAAGATTTTATTAAGGACCCCAGATTGAGAATAGATCAGTTCTAGCTGTCGAGCCCTAAAAATAGCCTGCTCTTCAGAAAACACCCCTGAAAGGGATACATCCTTTGAGACTTCTGGCTACAGATATTTCAGAAACCATTCGAGAAGGAACTCATTCAAAATTTGGGCTTTGATTAGCCTCTTCCTTCTCCTCCATTCCTGAATATGATAAAAAATGTGAGTTGCTTTGTCTTGTTGGAAATTGGCCAAGAGATCAATCCCGACATCATAATGGACATGAAACTGAAAATCGTTTAAGAACATAGTAGCCAACTCACCAAAATAAGAAAAACTCCCCCCTGTTAGCCCAATGTACCATTTCACTCCATTCTTCAGTTAGATTTTGTTGAAATAACCTCAACCTAATCGAATCGTCGATAAGGGAGTTCGATGAACACCATAAGTGGAAAGTGGTGACATGGTCCGTCGAATCCTCACCAGTCTTCCCTTCAAAATTTGGATTGTCTGAGGGTATTTTAGTGGGGACCAGAGGCCAACCCGGACTATATCGAATATGATCATTTGTCACTTTTGATAGATATAGCAAGTTTAAAGTTGCCAGGAATGGTAAGCACGGAGCAGCCTAGGAATTCCATCCCCCATAGGAAGGATTCCCCCCATTTTGAAAAGAAAATCCTGGATTTGTTGAGGCACCAGGTTTCCAGATATTGTTCGTAGAAAATGTTGAGCTATAAGAGAAACCTTGTGACCCAAAATTCGGAGAAGGACCCCCTCCCATCATAGGGTTACTATAAACAGGGATATTCCCTCCAATCGAAGTGTTAAAAGATGAAGAAATCCCTTGGTAAGGGTTCCAAGCATTAGCGAATGGAGAAAATCCTTGAGAAGCACCTACCGAAGGGAAAGGAATATTCCCTTGCTGACCAGAGAAAATTTGACTCTCATCTCCTAACCCTGTAAAAGCAGGGTTCCGTCTCGAAAAAACATTAGAGCCTTGAGCTCTGGTGAAAGGATTGAATCCTTGATTTTCAGAGGTGAAAGGCAGAGATCCTAAGGAAGGGTTCGAATGAGGAATATTCCCACTTCCAAAGGGGAAATATTGAGAAGCATATGCTTGGGTGCTTCCACTCAAAGATGGAATAGAAGTAGAGACAAACATAGAAGCACTAGAAGTGATTGTTGAAATGGTAATAGTACCTCCTCCTTTGACTGAAAGAGGAGTATGAACACTTGTAGTGCTCATAGCCAAAACTCTGTTCCCAGCCATGGCCATCGAAAGAAAGGGATATGAAGGAAAAGGGCTACATGGTCTTTGAGACTTGGGCCCAATGTACAAAAGGACGTAAGGAAAACTAGTAGGAAGAGGAGATGAAGGAGTCTCACAAGGTCGAGGAACTTCTTCAACTTCAAATTCTTCTGCCGGAAACAAGACTCTAGAGATGAGTGGAGTACTCCTCACTACAATAGCACTAGCACCAGGACCACCCAAAGAAACAACAAGCCCAGACGAAGGATCACTCTCCATTGCATTCGAAACCACCAGATAACAATAACCCATTGAATTACTCCTACACCTTCTTGAAGAAGGCTTGACACTTGCAGGGGAAAGACCACGAAGCCCCCTCGATCAACGAGGCGATCAGTCAGCCACTTTATGAGATTAATTAGACTAAAAAAATATAAGAATCTAAGCAATCTAGGAGCAAAGAAAAAACTCTAAAAAGTCCCTAAGATATAGTCAATGAATCGGCCTTCGGGTATTTTCTCTTTGGGTGATTGGGACCGGACACCAAAATACAAGAAATCGAATAAGAGGACCCTCTGAAAATAGTTTGGGGTAATTACGCCCCATGCCTACTAGAGAAGGTAACAGAAATAGTTAGGTTTACCTTCTGACAATAGCCTTTTCCGGTGCAAGTCCTCGAGCTTCACAAGGTCACCTTCCAGAAGTACTAATGAAAGTGATGCAACGTCTATCTCGGGTACCACGAGTATTCCCCCCCGCAGTCACCTGTGTGGTCCATAGGAGAGGCAACTAAGGGCACCAATCCGTATCAGTAGCAGGGTGGAACGGTCTTAGGTCAAGATTCAGCAAATAGGAGAGGGGGTATCTCTCTTCTCCGCCTTCACTCTCCCTCGCACTTAACTCTCTAGAGGTAGAGCTTTCCCGGTCCACTTAACGGAATTGGATTTTTCTCATTAATAAAATTTCTATGTTTGACAATTTTGAGCGGCCTTGAAGACTTTACTCTCCACTCACCTATTCCAAGACCCTATGACCTAGCTAGTTGGTGTATGATTAATGACAAATACAAAAACTTCTAGTTCATTTTAATTATAACGCTTGATTTTAAGTGGTTTTTACTTAATTCAAATGTATACAGAAGTGAAAATGATGGTGTTTATCAACGCAAAAGAGATCAATGAAATCCTACTACATGCAAATGAAATACTTTTCTTTCGATGAAAAGAGATTTCTAAATGGGTTCTATGAAACTAAATAAGCAAATTTTTATTTTATTTTATTTATTTTATTTTTTATTTTTATTTATTTATTTATTTATTTCGGTTATCACTCTTCACACACTTTAGAAAACTATCAAAAAGGATTAAAATGCTTTAGTGCAACTAATGCAAAAACTACCAATGATATGCAAATTCTAGGATTACTAACTAAGGAAGAAAAAAGAGCTTCTACGGAGAAGTGGTTCAATCACTTTTGACAGACAAGCAAGGAAAGTCCCAACAAGAAATCCTTTGCATACAAAATGCCAAAATATACTTGATATAAAAGAGAGAGAAATCTAGAGAAAGACTCCTTTCAAGACCAAGAAAACGAACCAAAAAAAAGAAGCTAACAAACTGCCTCAAAATATATGAGAACCATAAAAGGGAAACCAAAGCAAAAGCAACATAAAACAATAATTATTATTTTTGGCTTTTCACTTTTAAGGAAAACAAAAATATTTCAAAAATACAAGCACAAAACTACTCAAGAACCAGAATCAAGAAAATGAGCCACAAAAAGACTTTAAAATTGCATAAGCCAACTGTGATACTTTCGTAGCAGGACTCAAACAAGAAATAAGAAGCAAAACACCCAAGAAACTGATTCAGAACAGTAGCACACACTTCCAGCGAACAAAAACTCAAAAAACCAAGAAAAATGTTACTTTAAGACTTGCTAAAAGGCTAGTCCCAATAAGTCAAGAAAACCAAAGAAGTCAAAAGAGGCAAAAAGAAAAAGAGAAGAAATACATAAGGCCAAGATGAGCAAACAAGTTCTAAGACTTACAGTTCTGAATGGTCAGAACAGCTAAGAGCTCCAGAAAGAGGTCTTGGTGCTACAACCGCAATTGCAACTTCACAAAATAGGAAAAACCATAAAATGACTAGGTATTCAAAAGAAAATGAGAGAAACTGACATACAACCAGATACAGGAAGGGCTTACAGGGCCTCAAAAATCAGATTTTCAAATTTTCCTAGGCATACGCGGGTTCGCTATGTGCACACGCATGTATATGCAACTGTAACCAAAGCAACAAACATATACATAGGTTCTTTTGGAGAAAACATAAGGCATACATGACTGTGTACAGCCGAAGTAGCATATAGAAACAGAAATAAGGAAAAAAAGAAAGACCTAGGTCTGATCAAGAGATCAGGGCTTCTGTCTGGTTGGGAAAAAGACTTACTAAACTGCAAGTGTGATTAACCTATCATGGAACCTACAAGACGGATAAAACAACCCAAACTAGGAATTACGTAGATGTAATCCCCAGTGGAGTTGCCAGTTTTGTTACGAGAAAAGTTACCCTATGGTCTTGGTTTGAAATATCTAATAGAGCAGGGGCATGTCATCACAAGAAGGACTCAAATTACCAACTTCTATGCTTTAAACTAGAAAGTGAGAATTGCATATATTACCCGTTTATCCTTCGTTTGTAGTAGATCCTGTAGGTTTCAAAGCCCCTACAACTCCTCGTGCTCCAGAACCTGCAAATTAGTTAAGAAAAAGCACAAAACCTAGTTGTACAACATAGATGTCCTAGATGTTATCAAATTAGCATACATTATATCATAAAGATAATATGAAATAAACTATTCAAGATTATTAAGCATGTACAAGAGACATATAACACATGAATAGCAGGAACATGATGGTACTTCTTTTATTGATAACATGTACAAAAAATAATAGTGGAGAAATCACCTCAGATCTGCCATGGCCTTGAGCAAAACCGTCGTCCGAATTCGTCTAGCCCTAGCCTCACAAGGCTTCTTCCATAAATGGTGTGCAAAGGATGTCACATGGAATGAGGGTGATCATCACAAGGAAACAAGGGTTTCGTGAAACCTAGGAAGTGCAGGACTCATAGGGGAAATATCAGACTTGATCAGGGCTATAACAGGCTATAATATCAATAGTATTCTCTCTCTCCTCTCTTAGGCCATTCGCTTGAGGGGTATTTATACTTCCTCAAATTAGTTTTTTCAGTTGGGGAACAATTAGGCCACAGGCTGGGGTAGTTAAGTTACAGGAGAAATCGTAAAACCTGCTTTAATAATAGGGAAATTTTATATTTTTTAATATTTTAAATAGCATACACGGGTTAGCTATGGATGGACCTGCGTGTGCACGTGGAAAAAATAGGCAGAGTCGCATATGGATTTTAAAATATTGTTTTTTGAGAAATGTGACCAATTATGAATGGAAGGGATACCCAAGGCCAATGCATAAGTCATCAAATATATCGAGGTGAAAAATGATGCTATAACAAAGTGAGCCAACCATGTTTCCAACTTCTCCACCCTTTTAGTTAGCAGATTTTGACCCCGCTACACCACCACGATCCTTTTTCAAATATGGCATTGAAAGTAATGAAATTGATTTAGCGTAGAAATCAAAACCTCACATTCTTCCTTTCTAGACCTATCATAAGATTTTAGGTGATCCAGAACAGACTAAAGAAAATCATGATAGATTTCGGAGTGACTCTGTCGGCCAGCAACACTTGCATGCCCTAGTTGACGAATCTGACCCCACACACCTGCTCCATCATCAGGTACCACTCTGCCTTTATTTTCACCACCAGTTGTACGACCGCCTCTTGCACCACCTCTGCCACCATGGAATCCCAACGCCACACAGACCAGACCCCCAGTAGCTCGGCCACCCTGCCTTGTATGACCAATAATACGACCCTCTAATGCCACCTTATCCTTTGTGCTACATCCTTCCTTGCTGGATGAAACTCCCATCTGCTTGGGTTGAGAGTGGGAGTTACACATAACAAGTCTCATGGTGAGGGCCAAGGGATACACCTAAAAAATGAGAAACAAGACCACCCAACAAGTTGAGAAATAAAACAGGGCAAAATATAGCCTCGACTTATCCAACAAAATTCTACTCCATAGGGCTGAAAACCACCTTTCTCCAATCCAAAGAGTTACAAACAAACCCATAGATAAGAAACACACCAGCCAAACTAAGACCTTTGCTTCTCTTCTACGAGGGGAAGCACCTGAGAACAAAGACACAAACAAAAGAACTTGACATCAAGTGTGAACACACAATATACAAACCTGAGCCAATTACCAACCACAACAATTGTCTCAAGACCGCCCGTCCACCACTGAACCCCATTATTGCTTACCCAACGGTGGGTCTCAGGAATCCATGGAGAAGCCACAGAAAGAGGAAGAACAAAAGGACACGTGATGAACAAGAAACATAAAAACATTCGCAAACAAAAATAACACTCAAGGAGAAATTTAGAAAGAAACACAAGAGTAGGCACTAGAATCAACCAAATTACCATGCAAAATTCACTTAAGCTGTTGACGGAGTAGAGAAACCAGGCTGTGGGAGAATAAATTTAACACATTTGTGAACTGTTCATGGAGGAGGAGGTGACAACGACAAAACCTACACCTCTCCGAGATTAACCTAGGGCCTAAGATATCAAAATGACTAACTAAGCTTAGACCACCAGCCTCCAGCTACCATACTACCACAACGATATAACATTCCTAAACTGCGAAGATCACCATAAACCTGCTTACCTCTCCAACACTCAAACCCAAAGAGAATGAATGAGACCGAGACTTCACACACAACACTGTTAAACTCACCGTACACCATCCATAACAGGAGGACATGGAGTCTATCCTCCTTCCCATTTTTCGAATGTACACTCTCATCGCACACGCGTTTTGTGGACCTCAGTGTTTGTTACCCCCATCGGGGAGTAGGCTTCATGTATTTTAATTAATATTCAAATTAAAAAAAATATAAATATAATTTGTAAAATGTAAACGAAATCCAAATAATTTCACCTTAAAATGATTTTTCTCGATCATATTAATTT
The DNA here is from genome assembly GCA_034641835.2 of Pinus albicaulis. Lineage (NCBI taxonomy): Eukaryota > Viridiplantae > Streptophyta > Pinopsida > Pinales > Pinaceae > Pinus > Pinus albicaulis. The sequence continues at coordinate 733,352,208 of CM076571.1, read as the reverse complement.
ATAAAAAAAAATTAACAAGAAAAAATCGATAAATTAAATAAATATAAATTACAAAACCATGGGCTCACAAGATTAATATCTTTAATCATAAATTCTTGTAACTTAAAATAATAAGTTTAACCAATCTCTCGATTGGTGATTTGGTTGGATAAAATAAACCATTAAGTTGCTTGTGTCAATGCAAGCTCTATCATATAAAATTATAATAGGAATATTTTCCATTTAAGTTGTCACTTGATTGGTGTGCATGAACCAGACTATATATATGTATATAGTTGTAACCTATGAGGGTATCTTTATTTGATTAATATACTTAAAATGATACTTGATTAATATGTTTAATTTAAATAATAATAACCTATAATGTCAAAAAATAATAAAACAATTAATTTAAACTATAATAATAATATCATGTGTATATTAAAATTGTGATTTTTTACCCATGATAAATGGGTAATTTGGAGTAATCTAAGTAAGGCCTGAAATTAAAATTCCTAGTTGTAACACTAAAAGTATATCTAATAACACTCAAATCAAATATGAAACTAAAGTTATAATATTTTAATTTTTGTAACACATGCTAAGGAAGAAGACTCAATTGAAACGCACACTTTTTAAAATTGGGAGCACACAAATACAATATAAACCCAAAATTTCATCCTTCAGATAAACAATCTGGTCCTCTCTATATTATCATATCTTCATACATAATGATCCAATATGAACACAATAATTTCTCCCAATGGCACCAACATATTACACCACTTATTTTTTCCTACAAAAACTAAAGAAACGAGACGTGCTTGTGTATCTAATATAATATTATATAAGGATTAAAGCCCTTGTGAGAGAAACATACCTACTATCTCATGGCAATGCTCGATTTAAATGATTAAAGCGTTAGTCTCTAAGTTGATGACCATTTTGTTTTTTAACAATTGCATCAATTACATTTGTTGAAATGGGAATGGATCAATTTTAATAACTATGGTATGAATATTCTCCATAAGTTTTGTAAAGATAATATTACAGTAAATCTTAACCTCGAACCAACACAACCTATAATCATGAAAAACCTATAATTATAGTTTAATTAATTGTTTTATTATTTTTTGACATTATAGGTTATTATTAGTTAAATTAAAATATATGTTTAGAAAACTCTCGGCCGAGAGTTTTAAACTCTCGGCCGAGAGTTTAGAAAACTCTCGGTTGATTCTCGGCCGAGAGTTTTCTAAACTCTCGGCCGAGAGTTTAGAAAACTCTCGGTTGATTCTCGGCCGAGAGTTTTCTAAACTCTCGGCCGAGAGTTTTATTAAACAAACTCTCGGGGTACAAACTCTCGTCCGAGAACTTTTAAACTTTCGGCCGAGAGTTTGCCCGGGCGGTTAAATTTAACTTTGGGCGGGTTAAACTAGTTTCAAATTTTTCGGCCGAGAGTTTTATAAAACTCTCGGCCGAGACATTTTCTCGGCCGAGAGTTTCTGGTCAACAGAAAACTCAAACAATCCTGCAGTTTTAAGAAACCTGCAACTTCGGAGGGACAGAACACCTACAAAAACAAACTGTTTTATGTCGGACCAAGTACCATTAGATTCATCTCTAAATCTAGTTTTTGATGATGTAAAATTTATGGAGTTTCGTTAAAAAATTCAATTTTTTATTAATTTTTTACTAAACTATGTCACTATGGAATTTCATTGTTCAAAAAATTGCACTGAATGAAAATTCAATAACTTTCAAACGAGGACACCAAAAAATTTAAAAAAATCATAGTGCACTTCCTCTCCCTGTCTACTTCAAAAGGGTACTCTCATTTTTCTTATTGGCGATCACATTGAAAAGAAAATCAAAGGATAATAAAATGTACTGAAACATCACTATTTTTTTTGTCTTTGTCCATTTCAAAAAATAATAAAAAATAGTGATTTGATCCGAAAATTACCAAAAAATAGTCTGTGCACTAGTGCAATATATGCAGATTATGATGCTATGGTTTTTTTCCAAAAAATGAATAACCTTCCCTAAAAAAAGTAAAGGATAATAAAATGACTATTTATGTTTGCCTGAAAATTTCAAGTATATGCAGTTAGTAAACAAGAAATTTACCCCTCTATATGTCAATATTTTTTAAAAAAAAAATATCGGTATGGAGGTAAGACAATTCTCTACAATTCCTGTTTTTATGTCAAAGCCAACAAAAAAACATACTAGCTAGAGACAAAATTGTTGCCCATAATGGCACAAACCCACCAAAGGCAACCAAACAAAGCCACACAAGCACAAGGACTACAAAATGAGACAAAAAATGGGACCATATCACATAACAGAGAAGGACCTGGAGGCACAGGTCGATCCATTAACCAAAAAAAATATAGCAAATAAAACCAAGCAGCATCAAAACTCCCCTCTTTCAAAGGTTTTCTCCCACTATGTTTTGTTACTTAAATATATGGGAGAATGAGATATGCTTGAAAGAATCATTGAAGGCCAAGATTTGTTGCTACCAGTGGAATAATGAAGTGACTGCCAATGATGACCTAGCCTGCACCTAGTAGATGGTGGATTTGGAGTCCCCAACAATCATAATCTCTTTGATGGAGAGTCAAGACACGAGCTTCAACACCCCCCAAAGGCCCACCACCTTAGCCCTATTGTTGGAACCAAAGCACCCAGACCAAAAGAATTGGAATGCTTTGGGTTGGTAAATCACAATATAAGTGCCACAACCACATGCACCTCTAGAGGATGCTCCATCAAAGAAACCGACAGGGGAGGAATAATCAATTTCTCTAAGATTGATTCAGCTCCTATGAACTTTAGGCCTCCAGGGGCCAAGCTCTATAAAATAGGCAATGATTTTCAAACTAGTGGTCTTCACCTCAGGGAGCTAGTTCTCAAAATATATTTGTTCCTCCATACCCATATACCCTAGAGAATATAAAGTAGAATCGCCCTAAATTCTTTCTAATGAGAGAACAAGTTAGCTAAGCATGTTGTAATAGAATATATTTCCACCATGTGATTGACCTTAAGGGATTTTGAGATCTCCTCCCAAACTGCAATCGTAAATGGAAAATGTAGAAATAGGTGCATAACCTCCTCAGGGTTTGCTTCACATAGAGTACACCATCCCGAGCCCTAAAATCCTTTCTTTAGAAGGCTATCCCAAGTTAGTATCTGGTTATGGATGACTAACAAAGAGAAGCATTTAATTAATGGCACATCCCACTTCCACATTTTGGCCAACCATTCAGCATGGAGCTCTCCTTGAATGAGAGAAGAAATGTAGGCATAAGCATCTTTGATAGAAATTTCACCATCAAAGACACTATATGCCCATGTCAACTTATCAAGCTTATCAGAAAGGTAAATCTCAGCGGTACCAAGATGAAATTTGTATTGTTCTCATTGATACACTAACTCCTTCGGAATTTTGATTTCATGCACATGATTCCATAAGAATGATAAGAATATAAGGCAATGAATGCTCCTAATCTATGCTAAGGAAAAAAATTCCATGACCATTAAGGCATTGGATGATAACAAGAAGAGGGTTTAGCCCCCCTGTCATCCCTTTGATTCCATCTAGGCCGATATAAACCTTCTCACCTTTTCCCACCTCCCAACAAAGATTTCCACATAAGCATAGCTTGACTTTCATGAGACTGCACCATATGTAAGAAGAAATGTTTTTTGCAGCGGCCCCAACAGAAACCTCATTAGAGAAGTTTTGAGCTCTAAAATGGGCATCCTAAGAAAAATGTACAACCAAAATAAAATTTATAAGAACCAATAGGGTTCAAGAAGATGATGTCAACAATGGGGGATGATTCACCATTTTTGGGGTAAAAAGGTAAAAAGATTAAAAAACAATAAAATAATAAAACTGCTTTTTCAACTTGTATTTTCAACTTATATCCCTAAGGTGATGCAGGAGCATTAGCACTCAAATTAAAATTAAATTATTGATTAGCCCAAGGAGGGGTCAAGTTGTAAATATTGTAATATTCTCTTGTAAAATGTTTAAATTCTTAGCAAGCATAGGTGAGGAATATGCTTAGTTGTTAGGTGTCAATGAGTGTTGAGTCAATGTAACAAATCCCCTTAAGAAGTGGGATATTAGAGAGAATATTTGATGTTTATGCTAACAATATAGGAGAGTCATAAATTAGGATTTCCTTAGAATAGGAATCAGTTAAAAGTTTGTAGGAGTTGAGTAAGGGCTAGATAAGCTCTGAATTGAATTATAAATCAGATGGTAAGCTTCGAAGAAGATAGAGGCCAATTTAAAAGAAATAATATTAGGCCTAGAGAGAGGGGTGAAAGCCGAGAGGAGGCCAAATTAAAGAAGAAGATCAGGCCTAGAGAGAGAGGCGAGAGCTAAGAGGAGAGGCTAATTAAACAAAGAATATTAGGCCAAGAGAGAGAGAGAGAGGAGAGATTCGAGAGCAGAGAGAGTTTTGTAGAGAGAAGAAGCTGGAGAACCGAGAGGGTTCTATTGAAGAGATGAGGGCCTTGTAAAAGCACAACGTGCAAAGTTTGATTGTAAGCAAATTTAATGTATCTACACATTTGTTAATTAATGAGAAATTGAATTCATATGGTTGTATTGTGTCTGTGTTACGAGCTGAGTGATCTGTAACGAACAAATATGGTTTATGTGTATAAACCACTATTGTATGAATGCTCAATGAATGAATAAGTATTCTGAGTGAATAAGACTTAGTGGCTAAGTAGAATCTGTATGATTCCAGTTCGGGAGTTAATTTGTTGATGCTATGTGAAAAAAACAAGTGCAAATAATAATTGTGTGCAGGCTGAGAATAAGAAGAAATCCAAATTGAGATTTGGAGAAGAAAATATAGAGGTTGTTATGTATCCGGGCTGAAGAAGTGAAATGGTTATATGAATAACCAGAAGAACAAGCTCAGGAGAGATCAACGCTTTTAAGTATTAAACAAAGCTCAAAAATGATAGCAGAGATGTAGAGTAGCAGCAGTCGAAGAAAACAGAGAAAACACTAAGGTAGAAAATCCTTTAGAATATTTCCAAAGGAAGGGAAACAGACTACGAGGATTAAATCGCAAAGATCCGAGCAAGATCGACGGTCCAAATTACATCACAAAGTTAAATTTGTGAAAGTGAAAAGTGGATACGTGTCGGGCGGAGCAGCCAAGCGCACATCGCAAATCAACTATTATTGAGTTTATGTGTTAAGGTCTTCGCAAGTTAAACAAAATAACTTGCGATGCGATAAAGGGAAGAGTCGCATGCCGGCATAGTGATGAAGCGCATATCGCACATCGTAGTTTTTTGTGGTTGTTGTTAAGAGTTCGCACGGTAAGTTATGTTTGGTGCGATGTGATGTGATCTCATATCGCACAGGATAAAGGTTAACCTGGGGAGTTAAAAGGCGTGACATGTGAAATGTTAAGTTGGGCAACGTGCGAAGAGGTATAGCAAGACCATTGGATCTAATTTAGATCAACGGTGGAAGCTACATTGCAATATCACAAAGGTCATTAAGTTGTGAATCTGCGGGGATGTAAGTTATAAGAAGTGCGAAGCAGTGTGATTGGTCACCATTTGGGTGGGCCATAACCCACAGGTCCGCAGGTTTGTATAAATTTGCAGCAGTGTAAGAAATACGAGTTTATGTTGTGATGTGATATGGTATGGTGATACTGTATGCGGTGCACTGGTTAATATAGAGGAGGCATCCATGAGATAAAGGTTTAAGCGCATCAGCGAGAAGGATTAATTTGGGATAAAATGGGTTCCCATAAAGTGTATTTCCGTGCATAAATTAAAGTGAATACTCTTTTACGAGTATTGGATCTTGGGAACGGGCATAATTATTAAAATTTTCGGCGTATGTGGGTAAAGTGGCCTTTTGGCTGCATCATTTGGTATAAGAGCAAGTTAATGAAAAATTTATTATAAATGAAGATTTCAGAGCTAAAGAATGCAGAATACATTTGGTAGCAGAACAGAATAAGGTTCAGCGTGAACTTCAGAAGAGATTGCAGAAGCATAAAGAAAGTACAATGATGGTTGTTTTCTTATGGAGAATGGAGATTCACTCGAATGAGAAGAGTGGATGGAGACCACTTGTGAAATCATGCAGGTATTTATTTGTTTAACTCTAATTTGATTTTTTTAGGATAAAGATCTTTTGAGAGAAAGTTAGAGCAGGAAGAGAGTAAGTTTACTCTAGTAAAGGAAAGGGAACACCAAAGAACAAGACAATATTTGGTGAAAGGAAGGAGACAGACCAGTAGTAGTCTGTAAGAAATAGGAGTTTGCATGCAAGTGAAGAAGAGGCTTGTAGCCTAAATAGTAATTTATACAGTGATAACTACTTTGCGAGGAGTGACTGCATGTAAGTAGCACAGGGGCTTCACTCAATGAACCTCTAACATATCACGTGTGATCATAGCATATTAAACAATACCCTTAATTTGAGTACATATTGGAAATTACCTCTAAAAATCACATTATTTAACCTCCTCCCAATATCAACCCAATACACCTTCCCAATTTAAAAAGCCCATAATTTCACTATATATTGTAGGTATCCATTTTTTCGTTAACATTTTTTATGCCCCTTTATATTTTTTCATTAATTTTGAGCTCCATTTTTTATACTTTCCAATATAAAAACCCTTTACTCCCTATATATCCCCCAATATATAATGCAATTTTTTCCTCATTATATATCCCCCAATATGAACCCACGTGGTATGGTATTTCTCCCGCAATGAAGCCCTTGTGGTAAGTAATAGCAGCAGAAGTGAAGACATCTTAGCAAAAGAAGATCAAGCCTTAAGAAGTAGTGATGAAGGAAACTGGTAAGGGTTTCTGAGAGAGAAAGAAGAAGAGTGGCCATAACCTAGTATTTCATTGTGATTAAAATACAGGAGAACAACTGTATTCTCAAAATCAGATGAGTTGAAGCCTAGAAGGAGCAGAGGAGTGGTCAAAATAATGTTCCAGAGAAGGGACAAGTGGCCAAGTGCAGAGGAAAACTTGGTGAGGTAAATGCAGCAGGGAGGACTTGCTATTGAAGAGGCTTAAGTACAGCTCATAGTGAGTGAGGAGCTCATGAAGATGAAGAAGAAGAAGACTACTGATAGTCATAGCAGAGGTTCAGGAATCAGCGACAAAGTGAAGAAAGAAGATGCCAAAGAAAATGGCATATGGAGACAGATGAGTGATGAAGAATATGAGAGAAAGAAAGCTGAGATAGAAGTCAATCTGGGAGTCGTGATGGAGCTGTTAAGGAAGAATGAGGAAGACCAGAGGTGTGGTTTTCTTATGAGAAGAAAGATGAGGTGGCATAAGCTATAGAAGAGGAAAGAGAAAATGATAAATGCTCGACTGAAGGAAGAATTACTCAGAATAAGTGGGTATCTGGGAGAAGACTTGAAGACTGAAACTTCAAGTGAGGCCAAGAGGTCTCAATGTTTTAAAATTGACATCTTGTGTATGTTTGCAGCTGAAATAAGTAAATAAAGACAATTTTTTTATGTTGTCATGAATTAAGATAGACAGAAACTTAATTATGTTTTGAAAGAAGATGAGATAGCTAAGTCTCTTATACATGCACATGCACAGTTGATTGAAGGTGATGCTTTTCAGCGTGTTGTAAAAGTTGAAAATCGAGGAAGTTTGGTTCACGATGATGACCAAAAGCAATAAAAAGTGGAGAAGGATATCAAGTACTTAAATGCTCTGCTTGAGGAAGTTGAGATGAAGACCATTGAAGATTTTATGAGTCATGTAGAAGACTTGGAATAGAAAAAGGATTTGATGGCAGAATCATAAAATAAGAATATTGGGTCTTGTGGTTTTAAAACTAAAAATTTGTGTGATTGTAGGTTTTGCAGGTGATCATGTCTTCTTTCTACTTTGGGAGTTTGATGCAGGAGCATTAGCACTCAAATTAAAATTAAATTATTGATTAGCCCAAGGAGGGGTCAAGTTGTGAATATTGTAATATTCTCTTGTAAAATGTTTAAATTCTTAGCAAGAATAGGTGAGGAATACGCTTATTTTTTAGGTGTCAATGAGTGTTGATTCAATGTAACAAATCCCCTTAAGAAATGGGATATTAGAGAGAATATTTTTTGTTTATGCTAAGAAGATAGGAGAGTCATAAATTGGGATTTCCTTAGAATAGGAATCAGTTACAATTTTGTAGGAGTTGAGTAAGGGCCAGATAAGCTCTGAATTGAATTATAGATTAAATGGTAAGCTTCAAATAATATAGAGGCCAAATTAAGAGAAAGAAAATTAGGCCTAGAGAGAGGGGCGAAAGCCGAGAGGAGGCCAAATTAAAGAAGAAGATCAGGCCTAGAGAGAGAGGCGAGAGCCAAGAGGAGAGGCCAATTAAACAAAGAAGATTAGGCCAAGAGAGAGAGAGGGAGGAGAGAGCCGAGAGAAGAAAGGGTTTTGTAGAGAGGAGAAGCCCAAGAATCGAGAGGGTTTTGTTGAAGAGATGAGGGCCATGTAAAATCACAGCGTGCAAAGTTTGATTGTAAGCAATTTTAATGTATCTATACATTTGTTAATTAATGAGAAATTGAATTCATATGGTTGTATTGTGTCTGTGTTACGATCTGAGTGATCCGTAAAGAAAAAATTTGGTTTCTTTGTATAAACCACTGTTGTATGAATACTCGATGAATGAATAAGTCTTCCAAGTGAATAATACTTAGTGGCTGGGTAGAATCTGTATGATTCCAGTCCGGGAGTTAATTTTTTGATGCTGTGTGAAAACAGACAAGTGAAGATAATAATTGTGTGCATTCTGAGAATGAGAAGAAATACAAATTGAGATTTGGAGAAGCAAATACTGAGGGTGTTCTGTATTCAGGCTAAAGACGTGAAATGGTTATATGAATAACCAGAAGAACAAGCTTAGGAGAGATCATCACTTTTAAGTACTGAACAAAGCTCAGAAAGGATAGGGGATATGTAGAGTTGTGGAAGTCAAAGAAAACAGATAAAGGACTAAGGAAGAAAAGCCTTTAGAATATTTCCAAAGGAAGGGAAGCGGACGACGATGATTAAATCGCAAATATCTGAGCAAGATCGACGATCGAGATTACATCACAAAGTTAAATTTTTGAATGTGCGAAGTGAATATGTGTTGGGCAGAGCAGCCAAGCACACATCGCAAATCGGTGATTATTGAGTTTATGTGTTAAGGGCTTTGCAAGTTAAACAAAATAACTTGCGATGCGATAAAGGGAAGAGTCACGTGTCGGCATAGTGATGAAGCACATATCGCACATCGCAGTTTTTTATGGTTTTTGTTAAGAGTTCACACGATAAGTTATGTTTGGTGCGATGCGATATGATCACATATCGCAGAGGATAAAGGTTAACCGGGTGCGAAGAGGTATAGCAAGACCGTTGGATCCAGAGTAGATCAACGGTGGAAGTTACATCGCAATATCGCGAAGATCGTTAAGTTGTGAATCTGCAGGGAGGTACGTTATAAGAAGTTTGAAGCAGCGTGATTGGTCACCGTTTGGGTGGGCCATAACCCACAGGTTTGCGGGTTTGTATAAAGTTGTAGTAGTGTAAGCAATACGATTTTATGTTGTGATGTGATATGGTACAGTGATACCATACGCAATGCATTGGTTAATATAGAGGAGGCTACCACAAGATAAAGGCTTAAGTGCATCAACGAGGAGGATTACTTTGGAATAAAATGGGTTCCCATAAAGTTTATTTCTGCGCATAAATTAATGTGAATACTCTTTTACAAGTATTGGATCTTAGGAACGGGTAAACTTATTAAAAGTTTCTGCGTATGTGGGTAAGCGGCATTTTGGCTGCATCGTAAGGTTTTACTCAAATTTTGAGCGGTAGCACTCGTTGGATGCAAAATTTAATTCCTCATCCAAGGAGTACCCATGTTGCATACTATTAATGAACCCTGCTATACGAAAAATAAGAAAAACATGAAAAAACATAATTACAATCACGTTTTTCATGTATTTCTCATTTTTTGTGTAATGGGATCCATTGAAAGTATGCAACATGGTTACTTCTTGGATGAGGAATCAAATTATGTGTTATCTCAAAATCAGACCCTGATAGGCTGCTAGTCAAGGAGACCCTGAGTAACTATTTCAAACCAAACTTTTAGTTGAGGCTTAGCCTTCTCAACCTGAGAGGGCTCTCTCAATAGGTTAATGATTTGAAAATAAAGATCAGATGGCTAACTCTGTGAATAAAGTGAATAATTGGTTATACTACTAATCAACAAACATCTATTGGGTAAATGGAGTCAAATGTGCTTTCACAAAACATAAAGATCAGTTTCATATGGAAGTCAGGGCATTTCAGGGTTTAAATGCATCAATAGAATAGTAGGATAGAGAATAAACACAGTTCATGAACATATGAAGGAAGTTAGAGCACCTTCAGTGAATTTTAAGTAACATACATTCATGCCACTGCAAGTAGTTTAAAGAGAAACATCACGAGACAATAAAACATCCATAACCCTTTCTGAATCCTGAATGAAACAAAACTCTATGTATTAAGATAAAAACACAGTTCTCTGATATCACAAAAAGTATGCTTGTTCAATGAAAATTCCAACCCTATGCAATTCAATTTCCTCCCTCTTATAGAGTGGTCATTACATCCTTGGATTCCTTCCAAAATTTTGAGAAGAAATTAGAATTTGACACCTATCAACTTCTGAACAAACTTCATTTACAAACTGACAGTTAAACTGTCTGTCTTACAATCCTAATACAACTAGAACTAAAACACTATTTATTATATCTTAACAACCTTTAACATCCTTATCTAATCATTAAAAACTATGTTTGACAACTATTTCTTCTAGACTTCGACCATGATGTTGTTTATCTTCTTGTTGTTAGACCCCATCAACCTGCTTCTTATCCATTCCTGCAAAATAGGAGCATGTTCCCTGTATAATAGTTGAATTCCTCATTTTTGTCCATTCGAACCAACTGCTGAAGAACTGGTGCTCAAAACATGTGGCAAATGTCTTATAACCTTTATTTGAATTCGACCTTCCAGCTGTGCAAATCTCGAAC